>CAXIVR010000002.1:81230258-81830258 GCA_964035755.1 Teleogryllus oceanicus | reverse complement strand
ACATGCAAATTTTCTTCACTGTTAGACAGAGGCAGATAACACCCTCACACAGAACACAGCCCACTTGTGCATTATCAGACTTTGTGCATACATGCGGGCTATAACAAGGTGAATGGACGGGTGTCATACAAAAATACGAACTGAAAGCCAAACGTCATGGTTAATACTTTTTTGCAGTAGACACCAAAAAGAATAAATTTGTGAAAATTTGGTATTAAGATTTTGCATGATTACTAAACTTCCTATACTAATTTCCCTAGAATAAAAATAATTTTATAATACACAAAAATGTGTACAACTATTTTAAATGATATACTCAAATGCCAACCATTTATTCAATCTTTAGGAAACTTCAGAAAACTAAAAATAATTGATATAACTCGTTACACACCTGTTAACACAAAATAAATTACTTGGAAACATACTAACACTAAAACAATAATGAACCACTTTTTCAAATGAATTAGGCTACTTACAAACTTATTTAAAATCTTTTATACATGAGCAACAACAACTCACCTTACAGTTTCTCTCACTATAACAAGAAATACATTTACACTACACAGCGTACTATGACTCCGAAATAATGTCTGTTTTACGGTGCATGAAAAAGAACGTAGCCTAACGATACACTATGTAAATGAGTTATAGCAATTACAGAAACATTTTAAATATCCCTAGATAAAAACAAGATAACTATTAAAATATGTTTAAAAACTACTTACGGGGCAAGAAGTCTTATCACAGGACGGGTGCAAAAAATTGGGAAGTCATAGTAACATGTGTGCGAAATTGAGGGCATGAGTTTATGCAGTGGTGATAGTGATAAAAATACACATGCAAGAGGATATTATTGCCTAAATTCCAGCTGAAAGTGGGCCGCGTGGAGGTTGCCATTTGGACTCTAATAGCGTTTTCCATTCGTTGCACTGAAACCCACCCTAGTGCAGGGCAGAAACGTCATCGCTCCGCAATAGTGCTGCCCCACACGCGTGAAGGGCAGCTACCAATGAAATGGATTCCGGAACTGAGTCAGTGCTTGTGCGCGACGCAGTGAAATTATACACAGCTGTTCTTGGTCAGTCACACTGACGGAACTCGAAAAATAACAATTTTGAATTATGATCGTGGTTATAATTTCTATGAAGTCTTTTGGTAATTCTTACTTCTTAACTCATAAATTATTAACGTGTGATTTCTTGATTTAAAAACTAGGAAACTTCAAATGCGTATGAGTCGTAATTTCATATTTCGAGATTTGCCTGTGATCGATATAGTACACAAGATTTTGAACCGAAAGCTTCTGTAGAATTGTTTGATTACTGAAACAAAATTATTAACATCAACATTTCCGCTGGTATATGTATGGGTGTGCGAGAAACATTTCTTGGCATATATATTTGAATGATTTTGTAAGAGTCACTATTTTTATTTTCACTTTAGTAGCATTTCGAAATTGAGACGTACCTAAAACACTTTAGTTCCTAAATATCACAGGATTTGTTAATATGAAGTTATTCAAGGTTAAATTTTCGGAAAACACAATCTGATTTTCCGAACTCTTAAATCACAAACACAAACATTATTATAAAACATTTCTTGCACAACATAATATACTCCATCATTCGAAGTATCCCTGCGTGACAGAAGATCCTCAAATGACTTCACAATTTCACCACGAATCTAAATCAGCATGGATAACTTCCCTACCTAACCTCACAATGGCCCGGTGCGCTGGACTGCACTGACGCGATCGTCGGTGCAGTTTAGTGCGCCCTGGGTCCGTGTCGATGTGCGAATGGAACACGCAGTTCTTTGCACTGGTGCACCCTAGCGGTCGAATGGAACACGAAAGCTGCCCTGAGTGCGCACTAGTGCGGCGAATGGAAAACGCTATTAGATCGGGGCGAGAGCGGTCTTCTCCGTTCGGGCAACCTTATTCCTTCCCATGCCTCGCGAACGCGGCCGCACGGACTCAGAGCTGCGGTGGGCAAGCGAGATATTTTACGAAAGGAGGCGTCACTAGCTGATCTATAAGTGAGTGACAGAAGACAAAAGTATTTTTAAACAATGATTTTTATTGAGATAACATATTAAGAGTTATAAATAACACGTATTAAAATGAAAATATATGAATTAATAATGAAAATATATCTAATCATTGTGATATTAATTTATTGAAATTAAATTAAATGAAATGAATTCATTGAATAATTGAAATTAATATAAAATTACAATTATACCGGAATTATATTACGACACTATTTTCTTTGTGAGATCATTTGCATTTCGAACATTGGGAAACAAACTGTATGAATATCTCTGAATGAGAAGTAGCAAATATTCAATTTTCATCTTCAACACTGTCAAATATGTAAAGCCAGATTCAATTTTTAAGAATAAAATCTTAAAACAACACTGTAGCGATCGCATTTGCTGGCTCAGATTTCAATGTCATCATGTTTGGAAAGTGACAAATATTCATACAAATGTAGCTCTTCCGACCTGGTTAAACTCTACCCGTGTGGCTTGAAAGATCGCTGTTTAAAGAAGTTTCGTGAGCTTTCGCCAGTCTTCGCGACGCCTCGTGTCTCTCGTCGCCGATGTCCGCTGGTTAGTCAGTTGTCTTTGCCCGTATTTTGCATCAGTATCAGCTCATATCTTAAATGAATGAGGACGATTGGTCGGTCCGACGAACAGTATCGAATAAGAATCATACAGTTAACATTAAATAGGTAAACGAATAAGGCTTTATTGCAAGATTTGGAAAACTGATTGTCTAAGAAATGCGGCAGCATATTTATTGGCTGATTATTTCATTTTCTGATTGCGTCAACTGCTATGTTCATTAGTCCCGTAAGTGCATTGCATGTTTTATACCGGGACATTTTTGGTGTTATTCTGGTGGTGTTCGCCCCCAGTTGGATGAGATCCAGTGAGCCGACCTCAAGGTCGGCTTGCAGAGTTTTCTACGTACAGGTATCTCCCACCTACGGGGAACCGCTTCAACTGGTGGAGTAGTGTTGTGTGGTTGTGTGTGTGTGTGTGTGTGTGTGTGTGTGTGTGTGTGTAAGGGATAAGGATAAGGCAAGAAACAGAAAGGAAATATCGTACGTGGTCCGTGGCCTATTTGTTAGGGTTCTGCCTCGGTTTCCGATCAGAGCAGCCGGGCCTCTAGAATTCTCCCCAGACTGAATTTGACCTAGCTGTCTATCTAGCGTACTGCTATCTATCCTGCTGTCTATCTAAAATCCTGCTACCATCCAGATTTTAGGACCTAGCACCTCTCAGTCATAGGCAGTGACATTGGTTGATGCCCTAGCGACCTGAGCCGGTGTGGGCAGCAGAGCTTACAGAGGAAAGAATTTTGAAATTAAAGCATCCTGCACTTCAATCTTCTGCTACAGCGAAGTATTCTCAGACTAGTGAACGAGATTAGAGTAGTATAGACGACTAGATTTTAATCTACAAATCTGTGCGTCGTGTGTACTCACTGACCTATAATTGAAATAATAGTCGGCGGCGCTAGCCGAATGCGTTTACTACGCTCCGTGAAGTCACGAAGGTTAAGCGCATTCGAGACTCGCGGGTTAGTGGTTGGGTGACCGGCCAGGAACCCCGGGATCTAACGGCGTCGAACCCCTGGCCGAAGGGATAAAAGGCACTGACTGACTGCGACGTGACGAGACATTATAAAAGTAAAAGCACATTAATGGAGGATTACTCCCAAAGTGTAAAGCGCTCAACGCCCCTTAAGGGGCTTGGAGACGCGTTGCGTCAAGATGTAGACGCAACAAATTTTTAAAAAAATTATCCTCTGGCGCTAAAAGTTCTCATCAAGATTTTTTCCAGAAATGACTTCGTTTCGACTTCTTCTACGCATGTGGACATTGATGTTGCTTTAATTCGTGAGTGCCACCACTCAGGCAACGACGCAACACGATTTAATATGTTATCCTTGCACAACAACCATGTGTGTGCAACCAGTGTTGCGGTACCTGGCGCTGCGGTCTGGATCACTACTAGTGTTGGCTACAGATCATCATCAGGCTACAGGTCATAATCAGACTACAGATATCTTTATAAGTTTGTACTTGCTCATTATCTTCTTTTTTTTCTGAAAACGCATAACATCGTTGTAGAACACGAACTTGCTTGCAAGGATGAATATAAATTGAACATAAATTGCTTGCAGGGATGTGGGCCAAAGTACTTCACCATGGATTCATCGTAATCAAGAAATTCACATTCAAGAAAGTTATCAATAAATCGTTTCTTGAGAAGATTTATGAGTGGGCGAAGCTTGAATAATCTGTCGTTATTGTCAATATTAGAATTATCAGAAACGTGAAAGTATTTTGCAATGAATAAAAATCTGTCCCTCCGCATACATTCAGAAACTAATACATTCTTCATGTCTGGCTTCGTATCCCAGTAACTTTTCTTTCCTGGCAAAACATTATAACCAGAAAGGATCAGAATACCTAGAAAAGCTTTTATCTCTTCTGTCGTAACATTCATATTATTTTCTTTTTAGACAAAGCATATTTATTGGACTCTGTGAGGAAAAGGGAAATCACTTCATCATCTAAAAATATCTCCAAAATTTCAACGGGAGCATATTTTTGTATTTGTCGTCATAATCTTCAGGAAATAGCCCATCTTTTTTTATTGAATCAACTAGATCTCCATCTATCCACGCACGTTCCCTATTTGTGGAATATCCCGAGAAGTCGTGTACCGGGCCTCCAATGCGAATTCCATTAGACAAAACTGCTTCAGCTTCACTCACCAATTGATTGCCGCACAAATTATTCAGCAGACCTCCTGTGTCATCACCACTGTCTTCGTCAGTTAGCTCATTCGCAGGCGGTGGTGCAATGAAAATATCCTCTACTTCTATATTATCATCACCACAACCATGACTTGGAATGTCTTCTTCTAGTAACTGAATTATCTTAGCTACAGTCAGTCTGTCGCTAAAACGGTCATTATTCCTAATAAATGAAAAATATATTATAAAAACTTCCGATTTTTGGCAGTGCAATTGAATGAAATGCAAAAGTATGAAAAACTGTGGAGATGCGTGAAAAGCAATGGAGAAGGACGAGTGTGACGTATACGTCACGCTGACTTTTCACGCCTCCACAGCGTCCCGTAATAAAAATAAAAACAATTAAATATTTTACTCCTTTCATAACAATCTGTGAGAGATATACAACTGACATAAACTGAACTAATAACAGTACAGGCTATGAATTCAACTTACCAACGCGCTGGGTTCATCGCAAAAAAATCACAATTTTTGAACAGCGAGAAAAAAATATTACAACACCTTTCTCGGACAAGATGGCACAATCAACTGACGAACCAGACCCCTCTGCGACAAGAACACACCGTCACGTGCAGTTATATCGACATGCAGCGACAGGAAATAATTCAAGTTATAACTTGTTTGCTGTGACGTATATGTCACACTCGTCCTTGGAGGGTTAATCTTATCATTATATATAGTAAATTACTTCCTTTGACACATTTTTTAGTGAGAATCCATGTTTTGTGGGTCATTGATACCGGAAAATTGATTCATGGCAAAATGTGTGCCTATCTGGCTAAATCGTTCAGTCAATTTTTTCTAAAATTGGTATTCCCCAATTCGTCAGTCTGGTGTCGCGCGTTGCACGTGAGAATGATATTTTAATTTCGGAGAGTATTTTGCAAGCCACTGGAACATTTTCAAAATTTGAAAAATTTGTTGATCAAATTGTGTTGTTGGATAGCTTTAAGACGCTTAAGAGAATGGAGCAGAACAAATTTCGTTGAAATCACTAATCTATCTAAAATTGCAAAAGTTTCATTTTTATCGGTGTCTTCCTGCAACTAAAATATTAAAGATAGATATTTTTGTTTAATAAAATCCTTTTCTTAAAGACCGATGTTGAAGTAAGGCAATGTTACGTTGCAAATTTCAGTAGTTTTTGCTCAATTTTGCGTGAAAATTAGGCAATTTTTATTTTTTTTTAACATTTATTTTTTGCTGAAAACAACGCAGTATTTATCGTTTTCTCCTCGTATGTAACGGTAACGATAAAACAAGTTGGTGCTAGTTCCATTTTCGACGAACTCTCCAAATTTTTGAAAATTGTGTAAAGGTAATATCCCAAAACTACAAAATTTAAGAGAGTTTTGTCTCAAATTAAATATCTTCTAAAATATCAGCTCTTTAAAACGGTTATGTACAATGCTTTTAGAAACAAGTAGTTTTTGTGTACTTTGTGCTTGAAATTAATGCAAGTTTCAAAATTATTATTTTCTAAAAAACTCGAATTTTTTTCCTGAAGTAGAACAAAAAACGTTTGACAGAATAGAACAGTTGGGATGGAGGTAAAATAATTCATATTCGCTTATATTAGAAGTTGAACTCAGAAAAGCGCGTTGTCGTTGAACTCTCATTGTTGTTGTTGAACGTTGTATTTTTAAAAAATTGCAAAAATGTAAAATTTGAAAACTACAAAATTGAAAACAGATTATTTTACCTTAAAATGTGCTCTACAAATCATCTTATTAAAAATGACCAAGTGCAATTTTTGGAAAGAACTAGTTGTTTTCGCGCAATTCCTGCTTGAAGTTAATGAAATATATACATGTGTACCACTAACTATGAACTAAAAAAGAATTTCTAGGTGATCAGGAATGGATCAAAGGGATATAACAGTTATTTATCTAGGGCGTTTAGTAGATATTTTTTCCCCGAGGACGACTTCCAAACCCGAGGGCCTCTGGCTAGAAGGGCAAAAGTCTTTCCCTCAAGGGCAAAAACATTTACTAACGCCTGTGGTGCATACAAACTTTTATGGTTTCCTATTTCGTTGCTGAATCAAAAAAGAATTCTAAATAATTTGTAAGTGTTCTTGTGTCTAAGTGAAAAGACGCATTGTAATCGTCATTTGTCAATGTGACGTCAGATAAACAAAACAATGTGTGTATCTAATTACTATTGCATAATCGTTGTATTAGGACTGGTTTTCTCCTACAAAATGAAAGAATATTGTGAATTTTTGCGGACATTCTCGCAAACGCTAAACAAAGCTACGGGGTCTATCCATTTTAAGTGGTCCAGCTCTGGTCATTCGACCATCTCGAAAAAAATTCATATTTTGTACATAAACTTAATTATGTTTTGGATGTTCAAAAGCATCTTTGATTTATTTTTATTGTATCTGGTTTACGAATGGCGGCCATTTTTGTTTTTTACTCCGTGCACCGTTTTCCGCGTTTGGAGAGGTTTACTCCTTTCAAAATTATTCAGCACTAGATTGTTCTAGCATTCTAGAATAAAAGGCATTGAATTCAGTATACTCTGGCCTATGAATCAAATTATTGCATACCTACCATCTATGTTTTTAATTGAGAAATATTTGCAACTAAATCTATGGAACGGAAATGAACCAAGTTTGATTTTCAGAGAGTAATTTAACAAAGAAGGAATAGAATCTCAGCCTTAATTTTTTCTGTGCTTTTACACATAACAGTATAGTTACGTTTTGTAAAATATCATTGGTAAGTAAGGTAACCTTGCAAAATTACAGCCTCTTAAAAATTGGAATTTTCGATTTTTTCCAAATTTTTTAACTCTAATATCTCTGTTGGGGGACCAGATAAAAATCTGAAAACTGCACATATAGTAGATCGCTATGATACCAAACTTCATTAAAAATGTCACTTTTAGATTCGAATCAAAGTATTTTTTTAAAAATTGTAAACTTTCGCAAAAGTAGGATTCTTTCTACATTGATACATTGTGACAAGTAGTAATCATATTCTTTTGAAGCTATTCTAAGTAAAATCCATTTTGATTTAAAATAATTAATTATACTTTATTATTAATAAACATCAAAGTTTCGTAATTTATTTTGAATATTATTTTACTTTGAACAAACTTACATTTTGACATCTACGTTTGTAATTAAAAATATGATCATTTTGATGTCAAAAGCTTAACCGGATAATATAAACGGATAATATAATATAAATATAATATAAATAATATAAACATTTTCCACGGCCAGTAAAAAGTTTTTCCGCCCAGAGACCCAAACTCAGATACTCAAGAGTCACATCGCCACAGAAGCGCCGTATAGGTACAACTCAGGCCGATGCATAAAAATGCTCGCTTCATGCAAAGTACCCTAAAAAATCAAAATATCCCTTGAAAACTCCCAAAGCTTCGAGATCGTTCAGATCGATCAGAGAATTTCAATTCTGAAGAAACTCGGCTGAACGGTTAAAGCGATGGCGTTTTAACACAAACGGCCAGACAATCAGATACACGTTTTGCCGTCAAATGATGTTTCGATATCAAGCACCCACAAAACGATATCAAGGACCCAGCAATAAGAGCTTTTGTGCCGAGAATTCGCCGTACCCTGCAAAACCAAAATATCCGTTGGAAACTCCCAATGCCTCGAGTTCGTTCAGATCGATAGAGGAATATCAATTTTGCAAAGAATAGGCTGAATGGTTGAAGCACTAGCGTTTACCACAGACGAATGGACGAACAGACGGAGGAATAGACGGACATACAGACGTTTTGCCGTCAATCGGTTTTTTGGTGTCAAGGACTCACAAACCATAGCTTGGTTATAAACTCGTAGTATGGGAGAGCAAGTATCCGTATCTTACTTTATCACCTTCACAGGTACGAATTTCTGAAATGACAAAAGATTAGACAGTTAGCACACATTGGCGTGAGAATCAGTTTTCCAACAGTAATTATTTTAGGAAAATATGTTTTCCCTGCCCTGGGAGTTATTGACGTTTCCGACATCTTGTGCGTGCGTAGATGAGTCCCACGCGCATTTCGCTCCGGCGGCTCCGCTCCAGCCGAAAACAGCAGCATAAATTATTGTTACGGAATTTCGAAACAAAGCACTGATCTTCAATAAATAATATTGTAATAGCTTTGCGATACGCGAAGATGTCTCACAGCAGGGTTGGCAGATGTGTTACGAGCTCTTTCCTCATCCCTTCTTCGGAATTTCCCAAATAACGTCTCCAATGAAACACAATTCCCCGACTCTCAAACGAAAAATATTTTCCAAATTATGGACCAAGGACATTAGTTATCCTCGACGATTCCATTGGCTAATTTATTAAATACAAATACTTCAAATTGACCAACTATTAACCTTTCAGCTGCTCGAAGCCCTAAACTATTTTTTTCTCATATTTGTTATGTGCCTGCCATTTATTTTTCTCTTTGCGATACATACAAGTGAGGGAGAATAGTGCATATTTATTTTTTATTCCTAACAATTGAGAAAATAATAATTATATCTGGATTCCGGATGAAAATAATTTCCTCCCAAAATTCCCAAACATTTCTCCGTCCATTTATGTTCCCCATTATTTCCCCACATGAAAAAAAACTACTTTTGGGACAAAATTCTTCAATTTGGCAACCCTGCGTTGCAATGCAATTCCGATGATCCGCAGCTGGTCCGTCTGATGAACATAACAATGCGTGCTAACGGCGTCTTAAGTAGAAATAGCTACTTTCCTGGAAAAAGCGACAATTTGATACTCCATACGTTATTATCGTGGAAATGCTCGCTTCGACCCGGCCCCAGGAAGTGATGCCCTCTGATGGCCTTTTGAGAAGCAATTCGAGCACTTATTCTTTGATCCTCACTTTATTTTTTCTAGGGCCCGTGGGATTTGGGGATGATAAAAAACTATCTCGGGCGCGCACACTGGTTCAGTCTAAAACGTGGTCATAATTACAAATGCCAGTGGATTTGCGTAAAAATAGGTATCAATGGGTTTTGAGGTCGCTGAATTTGAATACCATAATGAAATTTCAAAATTCAAAATGGTGGATCGACTCATTTAAAAATACACAAAATGACTAAAAACATATACATATGGGATTCTAGAGATCACTGATTTCGAGTATCAACAAATTTAAAATTAAAGGGGTTTGAAATGGTAACTAACTCATAAAAATGAACCCGATATGTTTAGAAATATTGATACATTGGTTCTGCGGTCGCTGATTCGAATATCAAAATGAATCTGATCAGATCTGACATTAAGTAAACGAAAAAAGTAAGTTTATGTGAAAAAAATTAGTTTGGGTGATGATAGATGGCAGCTGAGTAAGGGTGAGGCAGAGTCGAAAAGCTGGTCCAGATCAAATAAAATTAGAAATTAATAAGAGAAAGTCTGTACTATTCTGTAGCGCCACTAAATAATTTTTCAGTTCGGAAATATGATTTTTTTTTTCGAAAATACGGCGAGTTCACCGAAAATTGGAATAACACCATTTTGCCGTCCTGTGATACATAACAGGAGAAAATGTAAAACAACAATAACAACATTTGGAGTAGTTTTTCTGAATATTTTTTAATTGCATTGAAAATACAAGGACAAATTACGTGAAAACTACTCTTAAAAAAAAAACTTCTCTTTGACTTTTTTTAAAGAGCTAATTTTTCAATGATTTTGTTAAAGGCAATGGACAGGGGATAGTGATGTGAATATCGGTTTGCAAAGCGAACCAATTCCTTAAGTAAAAGCGAGTACTATATTTAAATATGCAAAAATATGTTTGTTGCTTTATTTTTTCTCTAGACGTGAAGCTACTCTTTAATTTCTGGCCCTACTTCAATATTTTGAAGTGGTTTGCCCACTTTCCATCATTTTCATGTTACTACTGCAATATTGACTCAAACATGACAGAAATTGCATTTTTGCAATAAGTTATAATGACGTAATTTTAACTTTTTTCTTTCTGACACCTCTTACTTGCACCGGACCACTTAACTCCAAACGATTTTCAGGAGTAACTTTATTTCTGCACTTACACCTCGCATTTGATGCCATTTGTATGGCTGTATATCACTTGACTACAAACAAACACGCTCAAGTTCTAAACCCATTACGCGTTACAAGTGGCGTTACTAATTTATGGTCCTCTCTCATGTAAATCTTCTCTTGGGAAATTGAAATTTCTAATAAAACGACGAACACGCGGTGTGCCCACCAACCACAAAACGAAGCTGATTACGTTTATGTTCACACTCATGAGCGCAGCAACGGAATTTGGGATTTCGCGGAGCAATTTTCAATTTCACGCTTTACTTGACAGCAACTGCGCTGACTGCCTGGGAGTGCGATGTGCTTGATGAATACGCAAGTTCCTGCTTTAACCGTCAGATGTCAGTTCCGGAAAGTGAAGTGTCCACAACTGGAGAGAAAATAGATTAATTCTTCAGATGTTCCTTTCACTACCTTCTTCTCTAGGTAGTACTAGAAATGTATGAAATGTTGCAAAACATCTATAACAAATTTTCTAGAATACACTTTAATATGTTCATTTGACGTTGACTTGATATCATAACGAAGATAAACTAATGAAGTACAACTGGAGAGAGAATAAGATTAATTCCTCTCTGAACAACTACAGACACGGAGTTCTTTGTACAGTTTTATTTAATATTTCTGTATATTACAATATGTACATCCTCCTTCAGAAACTACGCTGCACTCTCACAGCACTACCATTCCTGAGGCAAGCCGCCTCAGCCTGACCCAGCGTGCCCCAGCGTGCTAACCTGAGCACCGCTCCCGGCATCTCCTGCAGCCAGCCTCGCAACCTGCGAGCACCCCTCACGGATCAACAAAGTGCTTCCGCACCGCAATTCGGTCCAAACTCGAATGCAATCGCCGACCTCCACCGGCGTCTCTAGCGAGGAGTCACGTGACAGACCTCCCTGCTGAAGACCCGCGGACCGCGTCACCTCATTACAGAGTTTTGGGCCGGCGCACAAGGCCCGCTGACCGCCGGATGGCCCAGTCACGCCCCCGCCGGCTTGCACCTCGAAGCGACCGCTTCGGTTGCACCGCCAGCCCGACGCCTGGCCCACCCTCCCACGCCCGGCCGCGCCTTGTGCGGCCCGCTGACCGCCGGATGTACCCAGACACGCCCCCGCCGGCTTGCACCTCGAAGCGACCGCTTGGTTGCACCGCCAGCCCGACGCCTGGCTCCACCTTCTCACGCCCCGGCCCGCGCCTTGTGCGGTCCGACGACTAGTGCAATGCTAGGTGACGTTACAATCCTCCCATACTTGGGGCGGAATTTTTTTCGCAGACTTTATTAGATACAGAAAAAATTCCTTGGATTGTACGCCGATCTAATATTTCCTGGACTCGTAACGTTTTGTTTTTCTCTTATCGTGATTACTTTTCCGATAAAACCTGAATATTCTCCTTATTCAATATTCTTTACCTCAGAACCACACACAATTTTACATATTCAATGTTTATATTCACATATCTTGCCCTCAATTTGCAATAACCCACAAACCCTGGTAAACTTGAAAAATACAAAATACATTTTACATAAATCAGTAACACTCTTAACTATAGTATTTACAATTTTATACAATTGCACCGTTTTTTGTTTTGTTTTTTTACATTTTGGCTCCACTGTCGTAGTTGCCCTCTTGTACTCACGTAGACTACTCCAGGCTAGTACATGCGACTCAGTGCATCCACATTGACATGCTCTGCCCCTTTTTTTGAACAATGGTGATGTATTGTTGCAATAACAGCGACCAACGCATCAATCTAGGATTATTTCTTGAAGAATTTCTTAACCATACCAGCGGATTATGGTCTGTATCTATTTTTATGGCAACCTGTCCATCCAAATAATATTTTAGCTTTTGAAGACCCCATATAATTCCAAGGGACTCTTTTTCTGTTGTACAAAATTTGGATTCCGCCGGTGTAAGCTTTCTCCTTATATAGAGTACCGGATGCTCATCTCCCAGCTCGTCTTTTTGAGCTAAAATTATTCTTAACCCTCTATCTGACGCATCTGATTGAAGTATGAAGCTTTTAGTGAAGTCCGGTGCTTTCACCACTGCGTCGCCGCAGAGCGCCTCTCTTAATCGGCAGAATGCTTCTGGCATTCGTCTGTCCACGTTACCTTGCCTTGCCGCCTGTCCGCGTAACAAGTCAGTCAACGGTGCTGCCTTCTCCGCAAACCCGTGAATGAACTTACGGTAATACCCAGATAGACCTAAAAATGCGCGAACCTGCTTTTTAGTTTTCGGCACGGGAAAGTCTCGGATTGCCTTCACCTTCGCGTCGACTGGTCTGAGCTCGCCATTTCCAACAACATATCCTAAATATTGCACATGTGTACGTGCATACTTGCACTTTGTCGGTTGTACCGTGAGTTTTGCCTGCTGCAAAATTCTAAACACATGTCGAGATGACGCACATGTTCTTGCCATGTATTGCTAAATACCGCAGTGTCATCCAGATAAGGCAAAGCGAACTCTTGACATTCCCGTAAAAGAGAAGCCATCATACGATTGCATTGATACGGCCCATTACGTATTCCGAATGGTAGTCGCAACGGCCTATATGTGCCGAAACTCGTAACAAATGCAGCGTACCTCTGTGTTTTAGCGGTGAGGCCTATCTGCCAGTAGCACTTGGCCAAATCAAGAGTTGTGGATAATTTTTGCTGCCGCAACGGTCTCTGATTCTTTCGTCCATATTGGGTAAAGGGTAGTACTCTGTTTTGATGATGTTGTTTAACCGCCGGTAATCACACGGTCGAGGTTTCTTGGCGCTTCGACCAAAATCATTGGCGACGTAAAATCAGATTCGCCTACTTCGATAATGCCTTCCTTGAGCATTTTCGTGATTTCGTCCTTTAAGATTTTTGTTTGTCTAGGTGACATTCTATACGGCGCACTCCTCACCGTTTGCATATGGTCAGTGAGTTCTACATCCATTGTTATGACGTGAGTCAATCCTGGTTTTTCCGAAAAAATGTCTTTGTATTTGAAAATGACATCTTTCAAAGCAGCCCGAAATTCCGGCTCCACATGGGTGCCTTCAAGCAGTGATTCGATGTCAAAATCACCCGAGTCTAATTTCAACGCGTACCTGTCCAACTCGTCTTCTTCCTCCACCGTCTCCTCTGACGCGATACCGAGGAAGTTGACGTACTCGGTCCGTTGGTGGTACTGCTTTATGATGTTTACGTGGTACACCTTTGCCTCTTTTTTCCCGGCATTTGTACCACGTAATTCGTTTCGAAATTTGTTCCCCTAATTTCGCCTGGATCAACCCACTGAACTGCCAACTTTTGTGTTTTGTTTGGGGCCAAAACCAGTACTTTGTCTCCGTCACAAACGTCCTACGAATGGCCCTCCGGTCGTACCAAACCTTACGTTTCTCTTGTTCGGATGCCATTCGCGATGTGCTAGCTCGCGTGTTTTCTTTAGCGTGTTTATTAATTTAAAGACGCTCGACAACCGAACTCGTCTGCTCTTCCGCACCTGCCAAGTGCTCGTACATGAGCGTAATGGGCGTACGCAGGTTTCGCCGTACACTAGTTCGGCCGGTGAGAAACCCAAGCTTATGTACGGTTGTTCGCAGCGCAAACATAATAGCTGGGAGCTGTTTTTCCCACTCTGTCCCGGCCTCTAGCACAGCACTTTCATCAGCCTATTCATGGTACGGTGTACCCTCTCAATCGCGTTGCTCTGCAGGTGGTGCGGTGAACTGCGTATTAAGCGAATCCCGAACCGTTCCGCGAATTCAGCCGTCAACGTGCTCGTAAAACAGGTTCCTTGATCTGTTTGCAATTCCCGCGGAAAACCTATCCTACTAAATCGTTCTAATAGGGCTTCGATCACTGTTGCTGACAACAAATCTTTTATTGCTTTGGCTTCCGGAAATTTGGACGCGAGCACATTGCGGTGAGGATATACTTGTTACCGGCTTCTGACTCTGGAAAAGGCCCGCACGCATCAACATTGATTTTGAAAACACCTCCGAGACGACGGGACGAATTTCAGCGGCGATTTCTTTTGTCCCCTGCTCGACCTACCCTCTGGCAGCTGTCGCAGGTGCGCACAGTAAGTCTCCATGTCTTTAAGCAATTTGGCCAGTAAAAATACTTGGCCATGGAGTCTTTACCTTAGTGGCTCCAGATGCGAACTCGACGTTTCGTGACAGACCTTCAGTACTGCATACGGTAGATTGTGGGCATTCCAATCATTTCCTTGCATTCGCCGTGTTTACTGACTGGCCCGAAACAACAATCCGCCCGTTTCGAAGTAGCCACCTTTTTCTGAGCCGACTCCTCGATAGCTCCGTTAATCTTTGGATTTCGTCTTCCTGGTGCGCGATCGCGAACGCCGGTTTCCCGATTTTTAGTAGATTTACATTGCCTGCGTCTAACTTCGCCGCGTCGCTTTCCTCGGCGTCATCGCCCGCCAACGCTTCCTCAGCTGCGTCCGTGGCGTTATCGGACGCCGCCGGCGGCTGCTCACGTTCTTGGCGTTCCGGCGAAGCCGTACGCGTCTTTCCGCCAACGCTTCCTCTGTGAGTCTGTGACCTGGTCTGCACCGCACATGCTAGTTGTGGTTCAACAAACCCCTTTAACCTCATCCATCAAGGTGGCGTACGGTTACTTAATAAATAGTAATCGAGCTGGCAATTACTATTTGCTACGGCTGCCTTTTGTAACGAATCTGCCGAAGGGCCCTTGTAACGTGACGCGCGCCACGGCAGATTCCTTGGTTCTGCATCGTGTGGTTGCATCACCCAAACAGATTCCCTGGTCACCTGTTCATCCGTCGCATGTTTACCATTTACAATATCGTAAGTGGCACCAGAATCACGAAGTAATTTAACGGGAAAAGAATTTACCTTTCCGACACATGTGAAGGGTTTCAACAATGCTTGACCTTGCCTTTCGATCACGTGATTTATTTTTTCCACGCTCTTCCGATCTGGGCATTGCCTACGAAAATGCCGCTTCCAATTAAAACAGGGCCGCCTTAGGCCTTTCAAATTCGGCCGGTGGTTCACCTTAGTCTGTTTTGTGACTCGCGGCGCACCTTCCTCCCTGATCCTCCCGTTTAACCTGCGTGCTCTCTTTGCTAGTAAACTTCGAGAAACTACGTTTCCAACCTGCTCGGTTGTTCTCATAGCTATCGAGTTTCTTTGCTAGCTCGAGAGACGCCGCAAGATCTCCCCACTCATCGATAAAGTGGTCACGCATTTCCGCCGGTACTCTCCGCTTTAATTGGTCCGTAACCATTAAATCTAGGAGCTCGTGGAATTCAATAATCTTAAGACCTGCTACCCATTCTTTGCAATAGTTCCTTAATTCACGTGCGTATACCATCCAAGTAGTTCCGCCCGTCTTTGGTGCGACGTAAATAACTGTCGAAATCTTTCGGCGTTAAATTTAAACATTTCTAACAGCCGATTTTTTGCTTCCTCGTATTCTACGCCACCCGTTCCCGAATCGAGCATCAACCATGAATTTACCTGATTAGGCAACAGTGCCATAGATTGGTCACCCATTCAGATTCCGGTATTCCTAATGGCCCTACCTGTGCTTCGAAAACACTAAGGAACATTGAAATATCATCATTTTCACCCTTAAACCGATCTATGACGTTTTTAATTTGAACACGTGCCTTCGTTGCGGTACCGGTACTACCTATCGATTCCGCGACGTGGTTGTCGTAGTGATACGCAACCTCTCCAGCTCATGCTGTCTATCGCGTTCCTGCTCCTGCCTCTCGCGTTCCTGTTCCTGCCTCTCGCGTCTCGTTCCTGCCCCTCGCGTTCTTCTATCAGAATTTCCTTTGTTGCCTTAGCGAGTTCCGTACAATTTCCTCCTCATATTCCGCGCTATTGACAATTATTTGCTTTAGTGCAACAACCGTTTCATCACCTGAAATCGTTTCCCATTTCCTTGGCCACTCGTATCAGCACTCCTTCCTGAATCCCGCAAGATACGCCATACGCCTGAATTAATCCCGGCGAGTACAAAAAACACACTTACGTGCAGGAAAACTCGGACGCTTGCGCTGTTGTGACTGTTGTGCCTCAGGTGAGTCGGGGACAAGTGTAGCCGTCCGTCCTTCCTTCCTTCCTTCAAGGCCCGTACCAGTCTTCTTCTGATGCCCGTTGCTGCCACGTAATTTAATGTTCTCGCGCTTCACTGCTGCCCGAAAGCTCCTGCTCAGTCCTTTACTGCTGCACCTTGCATTCCACGCACACGTACACCACTATACACCACTTCGGCACTTGCTGCCGTAATTAATGTTAATTCAGTACGACTGCGTAAACCAGTTAATGAATTATTGGCACAATCGCGTGAATGTCCGTTGTCACTGCACAACCATTTAATGTTGTAATAGTCGCCTCCTGCCACCATTTAATGTTGTAATAGTCGCCTCCGCGTGAAGTCCGTTTTAACTGCTGCCACCATTTAATGTTTCCTCGTCTGTGACGTCGTCGTGATGAGAAGAACAACACAGACACGGAGTTCTTTGTACAGTTTTATTTAATATTTCTGTATATTACAATATGTACATCCTCCTTCAGAAACTACCGCTGCACTCTACAGCACTACCATTCCTGAGGCAAGCCGCCTCAGCCTGACCCAGCGTGCCCCAGCGTGCTAACCTGTAGCACCGCTCCCGGCATCTCCTGCAGCCAGCCTCGCAAGCGTGCTAACCTGTGCACCCTCGGTCCAAACTCGAATGCAATCGCCGACCTCCACCGGCGTCTCTAGCGAGGAGTCACGTGACAGACCTCCCCGCTGAAGACCCGCGGACCGCGTCACCTCATTACAGAGTTTTGGGCCGGCGCACAAGGGGCCCGCTGACCGCCGGATGTGCCCAGTCACGCCCCGCCGGCTTGCACCCTCGAAGCGACCGCTTCGGTTGCACCGCCAGCCCGACGCCTGGCCCACCCCCTCCCACGCCCCGGCCCGCGCCTTGTGCGGCCCGCTGACCGCCGGATGTACCCAGACACGCCCCCGCCGGCTTGCACCCTCGAAGCGACCGCTTCGGTTGCACCGCCAGCCCGACGCCTGGCCCACCCCCTTTCACGCCCCGGCCCGCGCCTTGTGCGGTCCGACGACTAGTGCAATGCTATGACGTTACAGAGTTACATCCACTTTCTCGCTTAATTATTAAATTTTCATTTTAAAAGTTCTGAAAGTTTGACGAAAATGAGACCTACGTCTGAGAGATTTTCAAAATTTCCACAAACTTACTTCTATCTCTCTATGTCACTATGTCTCTATGTCTATCCACTCTATGTCAGAATAGTGTGAAACGCACTGATAAGATTATCTTATGTCCAATTTTTACTGTTAATTCAGAACTTTCGGAAATTACAAAAGTTAGTAAAATGTACGTAATGAACATTTATTTGTAAATTTTAGTGTTTTTCGATCAATTTTGAGTGAAATATAGACAATATTAATTAATATTAAAAACATTTTTTCAAAAACGGCTTCAAATTTTTTCTTCAAAATATGTGTACCTATAATACAAAACACAGTCTATACGATGATATGAACACAATATGACTGTATTCTTTCTTCTAAAAAATACACAAATGTAATATTTTATCAACAATCACGTCTTCAATATTTAATGTACAGACAATATGTATGCATTATTAGTGAAAGGCTACAAATGCTCAGCTCATAATTCCCCATTTTAAGAAAAGTTCAAATGCTAGTTTCTCAAAAACAGCTCTAATTTTTTTTTAACTTACGGTTATAAAGATAGTACTAATGCACTGAAAATATGTCATTAATGTAATTTTGATGTATTTGTTTCATTTTCCAAAAATTGCACAAATATAATTTTTTGAGAGATCTCTCACATAGTTAATCTTCACAATATCTGCAATTCGTATACATAATTGCGTTTGTAAGTAGAAGTGCTTTAAACGACTTGACTGCAATTCTAGTAAACCAATGTAGGCTTTCATGGCTGGATTCACTGTTCAAATTACCTTTCGCGCTGGACGATCGTAGTCTATAGGAAATTCTGTTCCCAAACCTTTCGTCTGCTTGTGCGGCAGACATCCCCACTGAGGATATCTACTCGCCTATTATCTAATGAGAATGTCTGCCGCAGAAGCAGACGAAACGTCTGGGAGCAGAATTTTCTACAGACCTCGGCCGTCCACCCCGGGAGGTAATTAGCAATTCTAGTGTTATGGATTCGAAAACTTGAGAAAACTGAAAAAATATATTTTAGGTGCCGAAAGGTGGCTGCTAAGAAGACGTTCGAGCGAAACTAATAAAGCAAAAAAAAAAACTGAACATCAATGCCATTTTAAAGTGTCTTTTTGATTTTTCATAAATTATAGAAAGGTTTTTTTATTTCTCGCCGGACTTCCGAAGAAGAGAAAGTATTGTAATTGTGCGTCAAAAATCGACGATTTTGTGTTAGAAAAACTAATTGTCGCCCCTGGCAACTAGAAATGTAATAAATCTTGTTAAATATCTTTCACGTCGTTAATATTTTTTACCTTGAGGGCTTTTTTATAGATGACTGTAATTGTGAGTACAAGCACTGTTGGTAGCCCAACAAACTGGGGGGTTGCAACTCTACGGACGGAAACTTAAATTCCAAACTTCAGAACTCTAATATACAAGATGAGGCAAGATTTGCAAGAAGGCACATGAAAGACAAGAGACTAGATTAACTATCTGCATAGTAAAGCTTTCCAGGAATTTAAGAATAAAATAAATGACAAAGAAAATATGTAAAGAAAGGAAAGATAATTCGAGAAGATGATGAAAATTTGGAAGTGTTTTTTAGTACAGGGGAATTACACATTTCCAGCAAAGAATCAAAGATAAGAAAGAATTTCCACAGTGTGGAATATATATGAGACAAAGAAATAAGTCCTGTATGAGATAAAGATGAATCGAAGGAGAGGTGGAGGAAATACTTCAGTAGATTTCTGAATGGAATGAATGGAAAATTGGAAGTGCAGAAAATGGGACTTGGAAATGAAAGTGAAGATACCAGATCCAATATGTAAAAAGATACTAACTTAATATGTAAGATACACGTATACAAACCCTGGAGAGAGAAGTAAGAGTAGTATTAAGTTAGTGAAAAATAAAATCTTAGGTAATGAAATAATATGATAAAGACGGCTAAAATAATAATTATGGTGGAAACTTAACCAAAATGGAAATTACCGAAAAATGATGCCATAGCAATGAATGAAAGCAATTTTTACCGCGTGTATTAGAAAAGGGACGAAACTGTAAGTGGGAATTATAGAGGCATAGCACCATTAAACATAGTATATATAATTTTAGCAAAAAATATTAGTTGCAGATTAATATCATTTAGGGAGAACAATATTATAGCATTAGTAGTATCAGTAATAGTGCTAATATTACTAGTAGTAGTATTACTCTTAGTACTAGTTAGTGTATGTATCTTATTATCTATATTATCTACAATCATTGAAACCTACTGCTGCCAATAATTATTCATTGAGAAAGCAACTAAAAAATGAAAACGTCCAAAAGAACACATCTCACCAATCCAAAGAGCACGATACCGCGTGGGCGAAAAGGCCTGCCTCTTGCCAAATATTTCGCATCAGTTTTTAAACCAACAGAAAAAAAGTACCTTAGTACACGAATTGTTGAGGTTTTTAGAAGCGCCACGATCACTATTAATTTTCACCCGTACGAGGTTTTTTTTATTGATTGATTTTTTCGTGTTTCCGGGCACGTCAACTGCATTAGTCCCGTTAGTGTAGTGCATGTTTTTTCTTCGGTAGATTGCGGTGATTATCCCCCACTGGATGACGAGATCCGGCGCCGACCTACCGTCGATTAGTGGGGTTTCCCCCTAACTAGGATTCTCCCACCAGCGGGGCACCACCCCAGGAACAAGCTCTAAGCTCCCGACCGGTCTCCCGGAATATGTGGTAGTGTAGGTGTGTGTGTGTAAGGGGAGAGGATAGGATAAGGAAGAGGAAGGACAGATCGCGCGCGGTCCGTGGCCCGTTTGATAGGGTACTGCTTCGGCATTCGCCTAGAGTTGATCGGAGAAACCACGGAAAGCTATCGATCAGAGCAGTCGGCCGCTAGAATTTTTCTGAGCGCCTGAAATCGACCTAGCTGAAAAGCTATGCCGCTGTCAGGACTCGAACCTAGGATCTCCCGGTCAGAGGCGCTGCAGTGACATCAGTTGATGCACTGAGCTACCGCTCCCGGTCCGTATGAGGAAGAAGAAATAATTTAACAATGCGCTCATTCCACGAAAAGTCCAGGGTTCGATCTTATAATAAGCAGAATTTTGCAGGAAATGCCAATGGAAGGATTCGCTGTTGTAACTTCAGTATTCAATGCAGTTCTTCACAGCAGTCACTATCCTTGTCAATGGAAATATGCACAAGTAAGAGCTAACGTTACACCAGGAAAATCTTCTACAGAACTGGAAGTAGACATAGTCTTTCTTTGAAAAACTTTTCTTATGTCTACAGCCTCTAATGAACGATATAAGATCCGACTTCGAGTACGGCTTTCGATGGGGCTCTCAACAGTCGAGCAAACTCACAGACTCACAAACGAAATATCGCTAGGTTTAAAAAAAAGATGCCTTTGCTCTGCTCCTTTTGCTTTCCCGCCCTTAAGGTACCTCGAAAAAGAGAAACGCGCCTTTCTTAAAAGCTCTCTTAAAAACATTCCTTTAAGAAATCATCAGTCAGTTCTTTCGGTCTTCATGTCTCTCATGTTGATTTTAACTTAAAGCCGAACATCCGAACATGTGCTTTGCGGTCAAGTTTGGCATTTGCGCTGTGTCATGACATCCTTAATGGAAAAGTTAATAAGGAAAGTATAATGAGAGTAATAAGCATGAATGTGAAACAATGGTTTTTCATTATGTTCTTGCGGTAAAATAATAAGATTGCCCAGACATGCAAAGAATAGTAAAGTTCTTTTTCTAGCAATAGGATTTCCTTGCATCGTGGTTTAGTATTTTTAGATTGATTGTCATGTAATAAATTAATTATTTAAAATGTAACGTTCTTGTTACGTTATAATAATAGCTTTATGTATTTCGGATATTGGTGAGTGCTTGTGAATAGATTTTATACTAAGAGAAAAATTTATATATCTTCATTGTGTTTTACATACGTCACTGTTTTATTGTAGCCTGAATATTCTTTTATTTTATTTTCAACAAATTTACAATTTGTTCAGATCTGAACATTAAGCAAATAGTTTAAAGTGAAAAGAAATGACAGAAATAAATCACTTCTATGCTACATGTTGTAGGTTTCGTAAAGCTAAAATGCTTTTCCGTTTCAATCTGTATACAATCTGTATGCAAGTAGACTGATATCTAGAAGGGTAATTGAAAGGCGATTCGCACGCTCGTGCAATCTATTGTGAAATATTTAGCTTCTCTTGGTGATGAGGTCATTCAGTGGAATTATGTCGAAGTCTCTGCAGAGAGTCTTGTTTGTCACGAATCATTGGGGTGTTCCAAAGACTTCTTATTGTTTCAGTTTCGAATCTCCCAAGATTTTCCAAAATTTCTTTTGCCCTTGTTAGGGATGTAAAACCATTAATTATTATTATTATTATTATTATTATTATTATTATTATTATTATTATTATTATTATTATTATTATTATTATTATTATTATTATTATTATTAATCTTTCATTTAGATATCATGATAAAACCCAATGTTCTTTTTACGGTCCCTCAAATCGCCATATTCTACCAATATCATGACCTCGATTTTTTTCAAAGGTACCGAATACTTTTATTCTATACTATATACAGGAACGGAAAGTATAGTAAAATCTGTCTAAAACAGAACCTACATAAGCCGGAAACCGGCATTAACCGGAAAATTTCTCCGGCCCATGAAGTTAAATGGTATTTTACATAGCATAAAACGGAAACAACGCGGAAACGGAACGGTATTTCATGTCCTCTAGGAAAAAATCTTAATAAAACGTAATTCTTGTGAATTTGATGCAATTGTTAGAGACGCATGAGATGTTTTTAATGAAATGAATGTATCTTGTAAGTTTGTTTTAAATTCTGTATCCCTGCGACACGCGATTTAATCGTGCCAGCTGGACATTGAAGGAGACGGGCTTCAGCTCTCAGCGTGTGAATTCGACCTTGGGGTTGCTTTTCTTAGGGGAATTCCCTCTCCTGAGCTCTCTGAGCGTGGGAAGGTATAGGGTATGGCTTTTATTCACGCGTTTCCCTGTTCCGCGTTGAAAAGTATAACCCTCAACCGTTGACCCCTGACTAGTTGCTCAAGGCCAGGCGTGTGTTCAGAAAGTCATAGAACTGGGTTGTAACGCATTGTGCGTTGAGTCAGCAAGCATTCCGAAAAAATAAGAAGCTATCAATTAAGACGTTTAATATTCATTTATTGATGATTCCTTCCATAAATCGTTATCTGTTAATGTATTGTGATAAATACGTCATGTGATAATTAAGTCATGTGATTTATTGCTTTCAGGGCAGAAACGTCATTATCAGGTCATAAAATGGACAACCTTGCATAAAATGGAAACCTCCTTAAACAAGAATTTTTTTTGTCTCTCAATCGATTGTGACTTGGTCAGATTTTTCTGTATAATAAACGCAAACATTTCTTACATGTGCACCTCAGCGACGTCTTATTCAAAACGTACACGGTTCGCCTTGTCTCCGCGTCATTCCTCCGTGGCCGGCGCGGCGGCCGCGTTGTCGCGCCCCGTGCAGTAGGCAGCGCTCACCTCCGGCGCCCTCGCGGGCCGGCGCGCCGCGGGGACCCCCGCCTCCCCCCACGCCTTCGTCGCCTCCTCCAGCGCCGTGATATATCGTGCGGAAAGTTGGCAGCATAAATCCTGTCGTTGGCGCCCTTGGCCCTCGCGCTCGCCCCCTCACACCGAGCGCGTGGGTGGGTGGGAGGGCGCGGCGCAGCCGTACTCCCACGCGAAGACGGAACAGTGCCCCCGGCTTTGCAGCTAGCTGGACAACCATAGAGACATCGTCATCTTCTAGCTGGAAGGATGATGCAAACAGTGAATTCTCCAGTACAACGAGACCAGGAGAGGTGGCTCAGGGCATCAACTGATGTCACTGCAGTGCCTCTGACCGGGAGGTCCTAGGTTCGAGCCCCAACTAAGAACGATTTCGCCTCCAGCTGGAGAGCTAAATCGAGCTCGGCCGCTGTCTGGGAGAGAATTCAAGCTGCCGGCTGCGCTGATCGGTAGTATTCCGTGGGTTCTCCGATAAATTCCAGACGAATTCCAGAACAGTACCCTAACAAACGGTCCAAGGACCGGTCCATCTTCCCTTCCTCTTCCTTGTTTTATCGTCACCTCTTAAACTTACATACATTACTATCACACATGCCGGAAGACCCGTTGGGATCTTAGATCTTGTTCCGGCTGCGGCGGTGCCCCGTTGATAGGAGATACCTGGTTGCCAACCCCGTTAGCCGAATCTCACTATCCAGCGGGAGGAGATCACCGCTCGAGAAAAAAGCATACATTACACTTATAGGACTAATTACCTTAGCAGTTGACCGGAATTACTTATCAATCAAACAATGACCGCCCGGATTCAATAATCAAAGCTCATTTATGTTCAATAATCATAAACAATCAATCAAATTCAGTACAAAGCTCAGGGCAATCAACAACAGAGCAGTGACTCTGATAGGGAAGTTCTTTGCCTAGGGTTTGGGTCTCAACGCTGGTGGCGGAGTTTTAGACACTAACCAAATAGGTAGGTCGAATAAAAAACCGTGTTTGGAGGAACATTTTAGTGATCGGCTTCTCTGATGGTTTTCCGTGATTTTGTTTTAAATGCCTTGTGAATGCCGGATCATTATTCTAAGAAGTGGAACTCGGACTGCCAATTATCTTTTCTTCATCTCGCCTTGTCCCCACCTTTCTCCTTACACACACACACACACACACACACACTTCAACTTACATACACTTCACTGCCACACGTGCTAGGAGACCAGTCGGGCGCTTAGATTCTCCTGGCTGTGGCAATGCCCTGTTGACCAATATACCTAGGTGCGGGTAACTCGCAAGTCCAAGTTTACGTCAGCGCCGGGTCACTAGTGTGACAAGCAACACCGCCACTTCTCGCGAAAAATCACTCCCAATGCGGTCGGGACGAATGGTTGTAGTAGTTGACGCAGCTGGAAACCTTAAAATATCATTAAATCCAATACAGAGGACCAGGTGCGCAGTCTCTCATCACAAGACAAGATGGTGATTTTTTTCTAGATAACAAATGCGTGGGTGAGATAATGTGGCGCTGGACGGCCAGGGGAAAGCCCCGACGCGACGCATTGCTACCACGTGCAAGACACAGTGCGTCCAACTTCATAGGTAGCTCGTCAATAAACGGGCCATCGGAGCCTCCAATTTAGAGGGTACAGGGCCAAAGTCATTAGTAGGAAATGAAATATATTTTTAAGAAATGAAAATTTGTTTGGATGCTAATGGCATACGTAGAGAAATGCCCACACTGTGAGTGAAAAAAGTAAATGGTGGATTATTAGGACACATATAAGAAAAAAATGAATATCCTTATCCCGGGGACACATACGGTATTTCGTCCTCCGCTAACACTTACGGGGTGCCTGGGCACCCGGATTGTTGCTTATACAATGAAATCGGAATGTATCTAAAAATATATTTAATAAAAGATGAATTTCTGTTCAGGCATAGTTCGCAAATAATTTTTGCAATTTGATTTAATTTTAAACTTGAGAAATAGTATTGAAATATTTTTAAGTTTGAACACAGGACAACTGCAAACGAATAGTGTAAATCATAGTACAAAATAAGAAAAACCGATAATAACACTAAGAAAATAAAGTTTTAGAATTATACTATGCTGCATATTCTTGCCACAACTAGATTTTATGTTCTACATACACTAGTTTATTGCATCGAACACAAAATGTGTGTATCTTTATCTCATGGCTGTGAACATAAACAGCAACGTCCTTCTTTTGCAATTTTTGCGGTAAATTGGAAGGAATTTACGATAAATTAGGTTGTTTGCTGTTTTCCAGAACTTTCTCAATTAAATTTCTTAAATCCAAACTAAGAGAGTTACTCATGTAAGGAGTAGCGAGTGCAATTCTCACTGATCTCTGAAAATTCCTCCTCGCCTTACACATGTTTATTTATTTCAAACGAACTTACTTTTTCCATAAACTATCTACGTTCCTTGTGTGTGGTCAGTTTCATTATTCTTATAAGCATCTTCCACGCCGCAAGAAATTGCACTAGCTTCCTCAGAATGTACTTCAATACTGTCCTCACATTCCGAGATAATCTCACTTATTTTTTGAATCCCAATCATCAGATTCAAACGACATCCACCCAACTTTCTCTTCAAAAATGGAACTACTTACTCTTGCTGCCATAATCTCAATGACAAATGAACATTTTTCTCAAATATTACACATCCACACCAATGTGAAACGTACATATAAGCGAGAAAAACGCACGCGCTACCACTTACCGGGTGCGCGGACACCGCACGACGACGGCACAAAACGTTCTGATTTATTCATTTATTTATTTATTTTACGTAAAAAACAGTTAAAACTGCGTATGACGTGCTATGGAGAAAGTGAATTGTGTGCACATTTTCAAAATTCTGTGATCCCTACACTGTCATATACTACTTAAATTTTGAAAAAAAAAAGCTCCCATGTAATAAAATATATTTGCAAGGATTAATAAGCAATAAATTTTGAGTTCTTATCCATGTTGGGTTATTAGCTCTAGTTCAACACCGCCATATTCGCTGTCGCAACAATTGAGCCATTCAACAGGGTAGGAAATATGAGGAAACTGGATAGCAGGAAAACCGCATGGGAGTCATGAATATATTTCTAGAAACCAGTGAAGCGACGTCTGGGGTGCCCACGTACCCCGTAAGTGTTCCTGGGTTAAACCGGAATTTAAAACAACAATCTAAAATGTATGCCCTTATGACCCCATTAAGGTAAATTCTATTAAAAAATGAAGGTGTGACCAGCAAAAGGAGGTAACTGACAAAACCTTAATTTTAGAGTAACCACAAAAAACGTTTAGCTTTCATAATATTGATAATTCCACAGGTTTTGCGTCTAAATGGTTTCTATGTGCCTCACTGTATGTACAGCATCAGTATTACTACCTTTGAAGAAGGCTATTACAGCATATTGAACATGTTAGGAATAATTTAGTGGCAGAAGGTGCTATAGCACTTTTTGACATTGGCAGACACAGTAAATAAAATAAAATCTGTGTTGGTATATTCAATGAATTTGAAAGTATGGAATGTTTAAATACGTTTATTCTTATACACTACATATCAATCAACTAATTGACACTAACTTGTCAAGCAAGTAATGGAAGCTAGTTCAAAGCAACTTTAGTACAAGGGACATTCTAGTAACGTAACGTGTTCACTAGTTTCGTTTAATGCTCTTGGTGAGCAGAAGGTTTTGGGTCCAGCCGATTATTGTTGAGGCATCATGTAATTCAAATGCCTGCGCTGGCCGCCGGAGCGTGCACAACGCCACCTAGTGCAGTGAGTTCTGCATTAACGCAGACGGCGGACACCAAGGAATAAACACTGACCGTTGGTGGCGGTAGCGGGTGATCGGGAAGAGAGGCATTCGGCCTAGTGAGAAAGATCGTGACGGATGTGAGTGCGAGATAAGGGAGACTAGGAGCTGACCTTGGCAGCGATCACACGTGGGTATCCAACAACTTCCGAGCGAGAAGTGGGCTTTTGAGATCGGGACCAGGGGCTCAGAAATGACGATGAGTAAGTGAGTGAAATAAAGGACGAGAGTAAAGTGAGGAAAGTAAAGAAATGAGTGAGTGAGTAAACTGAGGGAAGTAAGTAGTGAGTGAAGTGAGTAAAGTGAGGGAAGTAAAGAAGAGAGTGACAAACCGAATAAGAATACAACAGTAAATATGGTACAAGAAATTAATAAGAATGTTTTTTCTTTGAACTTATTAAAGATAGAATTTTATAATTTAATTCAGACGACAGCTTCACGAAAGTAACATGATCGATTGCGAATTGTTGTTGCAGTAAATCTGAAACAAGTATGAATGTTCAGTTTGTATAATAGAAGCTCTTTTCCTTTTTCATTTAGATATTTATAAGTATAAACTTTGGGCTAATGAGTGTATTTAGTTTTTCATGAATGTGCGTGAGTTCTCATGAATGTGGGACCGATAAAGGATCTTAATATTCCAACTCACCTTGTCATAGGCGTCATACAATTCATAGTATAATTTAAAATGTTTTTTTAGGGTTTACAGCTGTAAATTAACCTGAATCTCCCAATGCAAATTGTACCAGTGTTTTTCAGTAATATTTTAAGTTTGAAGGAAACGACTTGCCGTTTCATTGTGTTGTTCCCCAATATTTCACTTAACAATTCATGCAGGAATACAGCTTGCTGCGTAGACCGTTGGATATGCTACGGAAAATCAACCATTTGATCCGATCTTTACTTCACAAGCTCTCTGGATGCACGTTGGCTGTCATCTTAGAAATTTCCATTGATATACAACTGTTGGATGGGAAATTCATAGTATAGCTTACAATGCACCGGAACCGGATGTCACTCAGGGCGGGAAATTGAAACTGTGAGTTTGTCCATGTCAAAAACAATCTGCTAACGATAGGAAAACGGGACCCGCAATCAGATGGTTTTGGAAGTAACAAATTCTCGGCATCTTGAACCCTCAAATTGCGCATTGTCAAAAGACCGGTTGGGGGCTTTTGGCAGATTTACTTATCTTTACCTACACACGCCTACATAACACCTTCGTTTAGAAGTTATGCGTACCCTCGTGGAAGAAAACTAACTAGTCCGCTGCTGTAATTAATGTAGTGTCCCCTTCACCAGACAGAGGTAAAATAGACAGTTTCTGTCGACCATTCGAAACTACACCTGTGTGCGCGCGTAAACTAACGCGGGCATCCGGATTTCGATTTCAGGTGCACGCAGTTTTCGTTGAAGTTCATTCGAGCACGTGAAAATAAATTTTTACAACCCAATTTACTTGGCATATTTTGCATGCAAACTCTGCTGTAAGACGAACGGAAAACTATCGAAGAAAGGCAAAGAAAATAAAAGAAACAATTTGAATTTTTGTTTCAAGCTTTTTGTTTTACACAGCTCAATACTCAGTAATACGGACGACATGAAACATTTGTTAAATCCAATATGCACATTTTTGCATTTTCTACATTGAATCATTGCATAATATATTAATTTCATTTTGTTGTACTTGTCCGATATGTGATATTTAGAAGTAATTTCATCTTAAGAGATACATTTGTTGCATAAAGTAAATAGATCTTCTTTGAATGAATTCATGGAGAATAAAACAAATGATTTGTGCGACCCTTTATATAATGCTGTGTGTTTCTAGTCAATGGTGGAGCGGCCGCCGCAGCCGAAGCAGCCCAGCAGTACGCGTCGCACGGTGCGAGCTGCCCTCGTCCACCAGCGGCGTCTGCAGATGACGGCGCCCACGCCGTCCACGCCGCCGTCGGCGTCCACGACGCTCAGGTCCGGCAGCTCTTCGGTTCGTGCGAAGCCGCGACTCTCCGCGCTCCTTCCTTCCATCTCCCCGTCCTCGTTGTCGTCGAGGAAGCTGTCTTCGTGAATTGTATGGAAGCGCAGCTGCACACACTTCAGTGGGGTGGCCAACTCGCAAAGGCAGCGATTGGCGGAGTTGTCGACTCTCTTCCCAGTCAGTATTTCCATGTTTCTTACGCGGAATTCGGCGAGAAATTTCTTTGGGCACTCGCCACTAATCAACCCTTCTCCCTCTGTTGCTTGCGTAGAGGAGTAATGATTTCCTCTTTTAGGTCTTTCATTGTGATGAACATTTTCTTTTTGCTCGATTTGATGAGCAGACATTTTAGACGACCATGTTGATGGCCACGGTGTCTCCAATATTTGATACACCTTGCCTCGGAACGATGCTTTCTTTCCTTCTCCTTCCAAAGGAAATTGGAATTGATTGGGAAACGTAGTTTTGATTATTGTTTCTTGGTTTGCGGAATGCAAGTTTTGAAATGTGAAAGATCTTCTCAGAAATTGTTTACCTTGGAATGCACTTTTCATTTCGCAGTCGGCCGCGTCTCTGTTTTTCATGAGAGTGTATGTGTTCACGTCGTCCAGAGTTAGTTCATTCTCCACGCGTTCGTACTGCATTTGTGTGTGTTTGATCTTTTCGCGTATATCCTCCTTTATTGTTATTTGATAAAGTAGTTTCGTCATTTTGTTCATTTAATATTGGCTCAGAGTCACGTCGATGCAATAAAATAATCATAGAGCTGATCATATCGGCGAATAACTTGAGATTGAGTAGAACGTCATATTCAAAATATTTAAAGTTACATTTTAAAAGCATTGTGTTATTTTTGGGAGATTTTTGCAGCAATTCCCAGACGTGAATAGCCTGCGAAATCCAATTAACACAAAAACACATTTTTAACTTGTACATTTCATCGACTCTGAAGAGTAAATACATTCTCCAATCAAAGTAAGAGTCGTGATTGACAAGCAAACGATGTGCCTGGAAGGCCAAAGAAAAGTCTTGTGCGCTCCTCTGAGCAGTAGGCGTATGGCTACCTGTTATGTCGAGTGAGCGGATCTCCATGAGCGACCAGTCCCCAGAACGGTGGAATTGCTTTGACGAGTCTCCTATTTCAAGACTTTGCATCATGGTTCACTCACCGCCAGCTGCTAATGAAACGGGGCAGGATATACTGAGTCGCAGGTAGTGCCAGACACACTCTCTGCACAATACGACCTCGTTCCGTTTCTCAGGTTACGCCTCGACGGGCGACAATAGGAGCAGGGCCCTTGTTTAGAAGAATGTGTTGCAGTAGCCCATTATTTCCCGTGTACGTACGAATATATTGAGACATAAACGTGTAATCAGGAAATGTTATGAAACGCAGGTGGAAAATAAATATTGAGAAAAGGATAACACGCTTAAATTTTCTTTACCATCGGGAAAGTGTTTTTGTTTTCAGATATGTCTATCCGTCAATGCGTCTGTCTTCTCACACTCGATCAATTTGGCTTGTTTCGCACGATACTCTGTGATATAAAAGGGATTCTTTAAATTCAGATTGTAACTTAAATGTAATGTTTTGTCAAGAATGGGAAGCAAAAGTTCGTAACTTTTTTGCTAGGTTAGAGAAAAAACGCTCACAAAACAATGACATCCTCAATGAATTCTGGAGAACACAATGAATCCTATTTCGAACCATTTTGCAACAAACGTAGCTGATTGGCACGTAGTGAAGCCAATACACCGTTCAGAACTTTAAAACATTTTAATTTACACACAAATTTGGTTCGCCGGAAGAACGCGTGATTTAATTTTAATTCAAAGTGCCCGAACCCGTTAAATATCTCCATTTATGTTCACTTTCTCTGCATTTTTTGGTAGAACATATAATACTAGAAACGGAAATAAGTCTCAACTGATACCAAAATAATGTTTTTTTTTGTTTTCAAAACGTCTGTCCGTGTCCGCCCGTCCGTCTGTGAACACCACTAACACGTAAATGATACACTAAAATACGCCTACAATTTTTGTTCCAAATTGAGGAAACCGCTGTCCATCTGGCTCGTATCGAAGCTCTGAGATAATTTACACAAATGTAATTCTTTTAAATATATCTCGCGCCGTTAATATGCACATTTTTCAAGCGATTTGTATACTTATTTTATTTGTCTTGAAATGATTTTAAATGAAGTTTTTCGAAAACTCAAGAGATTCCTGTGAAAAGAGCTTCATATTTTTGATTTACAGTCATTCTTAAACGCCATTTACTTATAACGACTTAGTTTTTCAACGAAAATTCCCATATAGAATGATATTTTACTGTTCTTTAATTTTATTAAAGTAATATTTCAGTTCCCTACTAGGAAACCGAAAATTGAGGAAATGTCAAAATAGTGCATTTAGGTGGCGATAGATGGCAGCAGGCAAGAGGATGGGGAAAACCGTAAAGCCAGTTCACACCAAGGAAATTAGAAAACTTTACTACGAGAAAGTCTGTGCCAATCTGTGGCACCATTAAACAATAAACTGCACATATTTCACTAATATCGTTTGAAAACTACTAAAAGTTTCAAAAGAATGTGATTGATGTTAAAATATCTTATATTCATTATTGTAGTTGAAAATAGAGGCGGAAAAAATCAAATATCAATAATTTTCGGAGTAGTGAAAATTGGGCATTATACTCTTCTACAGCATATCTTACAACAAATTCAAAGAAAAAAATTTAGATGTTTTGAGAAAGTTTCGGAAATGTCCCAGGGACTTTATTCAAAGTATCCCCAGATTTTAGAGAATGTTTTTCAAACTGGCAGAGCTACGAGTCAGGCCAGATCGACCAAGGAGTATTAATTTCTCAAAACATTCTGCACATAGTTTTAGACGGTAGTGTTGTTCACACATGTACCAATATTTTGAAAAACAAAATTTTTGGGCATCAAAACGTGTATTTCCGCTGGGTCCCCAAAACGTGTATTTCCGTTGAAATCTCGAAATCGATTCCCTCTGCGTGAACTAACTTGTTTACTGCCACACAGTTCAGTCACATAGTCACATACCTGTGACCACCGCCTATGTTCGACGTAAACGTGCAAATAACCTGTCATAAACGGCAGGCGGCAGTACTTACTATCGAAAGCTGTATAATGCGTGTCAGGTGGAAGCGGAAAACAATGCAGGTATTGTCGCAATGCAGAAACTGAGCGCTTTATTGGACGTCCAAAATGGCATGGCTATTGGCGTTCGGGGCAAGAGCAGAATCACGGCTAAGTTTGTAAAGTGTTCACGTGCACCATGGTTAAAGTATACCGTGCTTTGCAAAGAGACATGATCAAAAACTGAGGTACCGGGAGCGGTAACTCAGTGCATCAACTGTCACTGCAGCGCCTCTGACCGGGAGGTCCAAGTTCGAGTCCCGACGGCGGCAGGATTTTCGACACTAGGTTTTCAGCTCGGTCGAATTCAGTCGCGTTCTGAAGGATAATTCTAGCGTCCGGCTGCTCTGATCGATAGTTTTCCGTAGTTTTTCCGATCAACGCCAGGAGAATCCGGAGCAGTACCCTAACAAACGGACCACTGAACGCGCGCGATCTTTCCTTCTTCTTCCTTGTCCTGTCCTCACCTCATACACACACACACACACACACACACACTTACACTAACATGCACTACACTACCACATATTCCGGGAGGCCGGTCGGGAACGTAGAGCTTGTCCCGGTCGGGGCGGTGCCCCGATGGTGGGAGAGTCCTGGTTAAGGTGAAAGCCCGCTAGCCGACGGGAGATGGGCGCCGAATCTCGCTATCCAGCGGGGGAAGATCACCACCATCTCCCAAGAGAAAAAACATTCACTACACTTACGGAACTGATTAACAAAGCTGTTGACGCGCCCGGAATCAATAACCAACCAACCAAAACCCAAGGCAACTGTGGTGCACCACGGCTCATAGATGACAAGGAAAAACGACGGCTTCAGAGATGCGCCCGGGTGGATGGACATGCAACTATAGAACAACTGACCGCGCAGATGAACCAAGAGCCTTGCAACAGGGTCTCCTCAACAACCGTTAAGCAAACGTTCCTGCTTATGATCCTCCGCAGAAGGCGCCTGGTTGATGAACCCACGGTGACTGCTATTCATCGGTGACGATGGCTGAAATTGACACACCACATACCATAAAAGGATGGGCACTGAGTTGGGACAGGTGACCTTTTCAGATGATTCACGATTTCTGCTCCATCCGCCTGATGGACGTTGGCGTATACAGTGCGAAACGTCTGAACGCAAACACCCTGCAACAATGGCCGAACGGGTTCAGGCCCGACAACGGAACGTAATGATGTGGGAAATGTTGCCGTGGGTGCTCTAGTTACTCTGGAAGACACAATAGATCAATAGAAGTATTCAGCCACCCTTGCGTACATGGTACCCCTATATTCACATGTAGCTCAGTGCATCAACTGATATTACTGCAGCGCCTCTGACCGGGAGGTCCTAGGTCCTGACGGCGCCAGGATTTTCGACACTAGTTTTCAGCTAGGCGAATTCAGTCGCTGTCTGGAGGAGACTTCTAGCGGCCGGCTTCTCTGTGGTAGTTTTCCGTGTTTTTTCCGATCAACACCAGGCGAATGGTGGAGCAGTACCCAACCAAACGGGCCACGGACCGCGCGCGATCTGTCCTTCCTCTTCCTTGTCGTATCCTCTCCCCTTACACAGACACATACACTAACATGCACTACACTACCACATATTCCGGGAGACCAGTTTGGAGCTTTGAGCTTGTCCCGGCTGGGGCGGTGCCCCGCTGGTGGGAGAGAACTGGTTAGGAGGAAACCCCACTAGCCGACGGTAGGTAGGCACCGGATCTCGCCATCCGGCGGGGGAAGATCATCGCCATCTCCAGAGAAAAAACACATACAACACTTACGGGTCTAATGACCAAATTTGTTGACGCGCCCGGAAACACGAAAAATCAATCAATCAAAAATATATTCATATCGTTTTTCCTATGGAAAAAGGCATCTACCAAGAGTTTACAGTACTCTCCTGACCACCAAGCTCTCACGATTTAAATCCAATCGTGAATCTATGTGACTATCTCGATGGGGCTGATCGCACCGTGGATTTGCAATGGACGAACATTGCGCGGCTGGCAACGCCACTGGAGTGGGCATGGTTCCACATCCCTGTCGGTTCCAACCACAACATAATTGACTTTCTTCCTGCACGTCTCGCAGCGACCAGCGCTGCAAAAGGGAATTTTTGAAGATTCTGACGGGTGATCACAGTAATGTGACTGGACTGTGTACATTACTATGTATAGACATTCCTATATTAGAATAAAATTAGTGCATAAACGTTTTATAACTGAAGAATTGCTTATAATACATATTGTTTAGATATTCATAGTTACTATGTAAAAAATTAGACACACTACCTGAACAAGTGCAAACGTTTTGCAGAGTTGAACTCAATTAGGCAATACCAGCGTGCGACGACTGGTTGAATCCCACCGTCTTCCCTATTTTTTCATGTCCATATTAATCCTTTAATATACCTTTTACTTCAAGACCTTCTGATCTTCCGTCAGTTGTTATATTCTCCTAGTAATTGATAAGAATACAATATACCCTTGTCAATACAAATTATTCTTATTAACGTTATTAAAAGAGAGGTACACTCGTGCAATCAATTGCGTAGACTATCACGTAATTAGTTTATATTATTAGTAAGCACACATCTAACGCCAACGTGCGGCTTGACCCACGACCCTGAGATTACGACTCTCATGCTCTACCGACTATGCTAGCCGGGCCACGCCGGGTACTCTCCGTCTCTTCTCAACGCTTTTCCCGCACTCATAGAAATTACGAAGAAAATGCGACTCGATCACTTTCATTACTCTCCCACCACACCTTATTAAATGCGTTAATCTTAGTAAGCACAAGATCTAACGCCCAACGTTGGGCTCGAACCCACGAACCTGAGATTAAGAGTCTCATGCTATTCCGACTGAGCTAGCCGGGCCACGCGCGGTATTCTCGGTCTCTTCTCACCGCTTTTCCCCCACTCATGAGAATTACAAGGAAAATGCGACTCCATCACTTTCATTTCCCTCCCACCATACGTTTCGAATGCGTTAATCTTAGTAAGCACAAGATCTAACGCCCAAATTTGGCTTGAACCCACGACTCTAAGATTAAGAGTCTCATGCTCTACCGACTGAGCTAGCAGAGACACGCTTGGTATTCACCGTCTCTCCTCACCACGTTTCCAGCACTCATGAGAATTACAAGAAAAATCGACTCGATCACTTACATTTCCCTCCCACCATACCTTTTAAATACGTTAACTCTAGTAAGCACAAGACCTAACGAACAACGTTGGGTTCGGACCCACGACCCTGATATTAAAAGTTTCATGCTCTACCGACTGAGCTAGCAGGGTTACGCTCGTTATTCTCCGTCTCCTCTCACCGCTTTTCCCGCACTTATGAGAATGAAAAAGAAAACGCGACTCAATCACTTTCATTACTGTCTTAGCATACCTTTTAAATGCGTTAACCTCAGTAAGCACAAGACCTAACGCCAACGTTGGGCTCGAACCCTCGACCCTGAGATTAAGAGTCTCATGCTCTTCCGACTGAGTTAACCAAGCCACGTCTGGATCTCCGTCTCTTCTTACCGCATTTCCCGCACTCATGAGAATTACAAAGAAAATGCGACTCGATCATTTTCAGTTCCCTCCCACCACACGTTTTGAATGCGTTAATATTAGTAATCACAATATCTAACGCCGAACGCATGGCTTGAACCCACATTTTAGAAGATTAATTGTCGTATGCTCTACTGACTGAGCTAGCCGAACTACGCTGGGGATTCTCCGTCACTTCTCACCGTTTTCCCCGCACTCATGAGAATTACAAAGAAAATACGACTCGATCACTTTCATTTCCCTCACACCATATCTTTTGAATTCGTTAACCCTAGTAAGCACAAGTCCTAACGCCCAATATGTGGCTTGAACCCACGTCCCTAAGATTAAGAGTCTAATGCTCTACCGACTGAGCTAGCCGGGCCACGCCTGGTGCTTTCCGCGTCTTCTTACTGCTTTTCCTGCACTCATTAGAATTACAAAGATGATGCGACTCGATCTCCTTCATTTCCGTTCCACCATACGTTTTAAATGCGTTAATCTTAGTAACAACAAGACATGACTCCCAACGTTGGTATCGAACCCTCGACACTGAGATTAAGAGTCTCATGCTCTACCGACTGAGCTATCCGGGCCTCGGCCGGCATTCTCCGTCTCTTCTAATCGCGTTTCCCGCACTCTTCAGAATAAAAAAAATCGCGACTCATCCACTTTAATTTCCCTCCGCCCATACCTTTTGAATGCGTTAAACTTAGTAAGCACAAGATCTAACGCCCAACGTGTGGCTTGAACACACGACCCTAAGATTAAAAGTCTCATGCTCTACCGACTAAGCTAGCTGTGCCACGCTCGGTATTCCCCGTCTGTTCTCACCGCTTTTCCCGCACTCATGAGCATTACAAAGAAAATGCGACTCGATCACTTTTATTACCCTTCCACCATACGTTTTAAATGCGTTAATCTCAGTAAGCACAAAATATGACTCCCAACGTGTGGCTTGAACGCACGACCCTAAGATTAAGAGTCTCATGCTCTACTGACTGAGCTAGCCGGGCCATGATTGGTATTGTCCGTCTCTTCTCCCCGCTTTTCCCGCACTCATGAGAATTACAAAGAAAACGCGACTCGATCCCTTTCATTTCCCTCCCACCATACGTTTTGAATGCGTTAACCTCAGATGGCACAAGCCCTAACGCCGAACGTTGGGCTCGAACCTAGGACCCTGAGATTGAGAGTCCCATGGACTACCGACTGAGCTCTCCGGGCTTCGCCCGGTATTCTCCGTCTCTTCTAACCGCTTTTCCCGTACTCTTAAGAAAAAAAAATGCGACTCAGTCACTTTCATTTCCTTCCCACCATACCTTTTGAATGCGTTAATCTTAGTAAGCACAAGATATAACGCCTAACGTGTGGCTTGAGCACACAACCCTAATATTAAAAGACTTCTGCTCTACCGACTGAGCTAGCCGGGGCACGCTCGATATTCTCCGTCTCTTCTCACCACTTTTCCCGCACTCATGAGAATTACAAGGAAAATGCGACTCGATCGCTTTCATTTCGTCCCACTATACTTTTGAATGCATTAACCACAGGAAGCACAGGACTTAATGCCTAACGTTGGGCTTGAACCAACGACCGTGAGATTAAGAGTCTCACGCTCTTCCGACTGAGCTAGCCGGGCCACGCCCGCCATTCTCCGTCTCCTCACCGCTTTTCCCGCACTCATGAGAATTACAAGAAAATGCGACTCGAACACTTTAATTTCCCTTCCGCCATACGTTTGGAATGTGTTAAACTTAGTAAGCACAAGATCTAACGCCCAACGTGTGGCTTGAACCCACAACCCTAAGATTAAGAGTCTCATGCTCTACCGACTGAGCTAGCCGGGCCATGCTCGGTATTCTGCGTCTCTTTTCACCGGTTTTCCGCACTCATGAGAATTACAAAGAAAATACGACTCGATCACTTTCATATTCCTCCCACTATACCTTTTGAATGCTTTAAACTTAGTAAGCACAAGACCTAACGCACAGCGTGTGGCTTGAACCCACGACCCTAAGATTGAGAGTCTAATGCCCATGAAAAACCCAAGTAGACTCCTGGCCGTGTATTAGGCCGCACTAAATACGCAATATGGCAGCTTGAAAGATTTCTAGTCGGAATAGCCAACTTATGAAACTATAACTCTGTTCAAGTCTTTTGCTTTTTTTTGTTTGTTGTCTTATTCACAATTCTCGCGCGGTCTCAAGTCTAGTCCACTGTTCAATAATACATGTTTCGTTTTTCGGTAGAATTAAAAAGAGATGTTCATCTATAAACGAATATTAACTCTGTGAATAATTATTAAGTTAATTAAGAATTATATTATTACTATTGCGAGCTTAAGAAGTGTTAAAAAGTGTCAAGTGCAAATGAAAAATACAACCTCAAAAGTTATCTGCGGTCTTTCTTCTGTGTTATTAATGCTTTTGAGATGTGTGTCAACAGTTCCTTCACGTTTTGAAGTGGTAGGAATGAGTTTTATTGAACGCAAATAAATACCACAATTATTGAAGTTAATTAACGTGATATACACGGTAGTTTTTAAGTGATCTAATGAATTGTTCCTAACAGTCCAGTTATGTCAATATCAATGCAAATGCAGTTCAATTATTCATTAAATTTTAAAAGTAAGTTAAAAAAATAATGAAAATCATCATTAGTGTAAGTAAGTCTTCAATAACTTATGCATTGTTACCAGAAACAGTCTTTGAATACATGTTATCTCCAAGGTTCAATATTAAGTATAGACCCAGATGTTGTTGGGCTATCTATTTTTTTCCAATTATAATTAAAATTAATTCAGAAAAATTAGAATAAATATAATATATTAATTTGAAACAAGAAATACTAAAGGGACACTTAACAACAACAAATAATTTTTTTTTAAAAAAACAATTGAAAAATAAATAAAACTCAAAAACGCCTAGTACTACTAAATAAATAAATTGAAGATAAAACGCAAAGAACAAGGAGCACCAAAACGCAAAATGCAATCTTTAGCAACACTCGTAAACTAACACAACTTCACTTGTATGGCTTTGAATGTTGGCGGAATCTACGGAAGTAGTCATTGTTTCATTGCAAACTTAAATTTTAAAAAATATCCCTACCGCTTGAAGGTCATACATACAGGGTATTTGTGTGACGGTTGGCAACAACTTTTGCCAACATAAAACTAAACGAAACTACCCTAAATCGAGAATAAATGTATGTTCTCATCCGACAGTGACATTTTTCAGAAGTTTTCCCGTTAGTTTGGCTTTTTAGCTGGCCAGCAGTCTACAAAGTATTGGTTGAGGCGATGCAGTTTTGTACGTTGTGTAGCACGTGTAGCTTTCGAGTTGTGGTTATGTAGATGTAGTCTGTTGTTGAAATAGTGAGGATCATGGTGAATAAGGTGTCCCCAAGCAAGGGAATTATGATAAAAAAAGAAATGTGTAAGTTGCTAAGTTCAGCGTTTATTTTCAGCTTTGTGAATTGTATTTGCGAACGTGGGAGTTTGAGAATAATTCAGTATTTTATTTTGATAATGGGAACATACACGACAGTTCCATGGAGCGATGCCTTCTTTCTTGTCCAATTACCCTGATTACTTGAATTGCCCAAGCACTTCCTACAGTGAAAATTCTCAAGAAAAGAAATTTCGTTAAAAAAGTAATAGCTTCCCACTATTGAAGAAAGTGCAAAAGAAAACAGCAGATTAAATGAAATATCTGTTCTCTTGATAAACTAAGAAGCAAACAGGAGGTGCTTATTTTGGACGATTATTGTTCGAATGAGGAAGACAATTCTTTTTCAACATTTATTGTAATTCTGCCACTAAAATTATAAGTTCAGTTGTGGTGGATATGGAATTGGAACTCGTTTATTATTGTAAAAAAGTATTAAAGCTTGGATACACTAATATCAGATAGTGTTTGCAATATGTGCTGTTAGGAAAGTTAGGTTAAAGCTATTTTTTAATACAAGCATTAGAAACATTCCTCTGTTTGATTTAATTTCAGAACTCTTACTTCAAATCGATACCACAAATTCAGAAGTTGACAAACCTGTTCCTTTCATGCTGAAACAAATAAAACTCCTAAGAAAAGAAGTGCATTTCCGTACAGTTCATGGTTTTTTATATTGTCGTACATGCTGTTTTCCATTCTTTACATTTCAAACATTTAGGATTCAAAATATTTTCTCATCCTAGTGCAATTTGGACATAGTATTCTTTTGGTTTAGAACCTCAAATGTGACATAGTGAACTTTTTTTAGAAGTATACAACAAATACTAGCATAAATTAAGTGATAAATCAATGACTCATAATGCATGATATACTAAATCAGAACTTGCAAAATATTTTGAAAAAGGATATTGGGGTTTGAACAGATAGAATTTTCTGTACTTTGCTTTATAAGTGATGCCAGTATTAGAAAGTGTGTACACCCGAAAAAGAACATTTATGAAAAATTTACACTGCTAGAGAATGGATCCTTTCTTATTTGATGGTGTAATTAATTATATAGTTTTGTCTGGTGACATTATATGGTTTTGTCCGTTGTGTAGCGCTAGTATATCCGGGCCCTAATAGTTATCAAGGTGTATTCATAACATATCAAAATGTTCAGTTTGGTTTTTCTACCCAGTTTTCAAGTTTCTACTTTCCTCGCACTTCAAGATCAATGAAAAGAGCATGCAAATATTCCGTCAAAGACAAGTCTAATGAAAGTAGTCACATTTTACATTAATGTTAATTGTTAAATATTGAGGTGTAAATTTGAGACGTCTAATTTATAGGAAGACTAGTCATGTTGCAATATTAGCAAAACTACAAATTTATGAAAATCTTAAAAACATTTGACTTGATTTTGAGGAACAAGGACTGGTTCCTTATTCAAATATCTTCCTAAACAAGAATATGTTCAAAAATGCAAATTGCAGTTTATTCAAGCCCTTCTAAACTGATCGGTACATTAATATACAGTCCTTTATATGCTGACATTTTTTGTTTAGAAGAACAAACATTGAGGAATGAAATGCATTTTAGGTGTTTGCAGCCAGGAAAACAAAATACTGATTTCAACTTTTTTTCAAATACCGGAAATGTCACAAAATAATTATTAAACTATGCGAGAAAATATAACATTCAATAGAGTTATTACAATATTTCACACCTGAATACTATCCACCCACTATTGACTAAATTTAAATCTCAAAAGCTTGACTTGCGTGCCGCCATTTTGTCGATTTTGAGGATAATGAAATGCATTTGGTCTTCTACACGATATTATAATGTCAATTCCAAATAAAGAAAATATTACAACTGGGTATCAAGTATTTTGCATTTTCGTACCACAATTCAGAATAGAAATACTGTGTATGAATCTGAAGCAAATGGCACCACTGGGAGATAGTTCAGGCCAGAAGTAATTGACCTATCAACGCTCTAAAACAATTAACTAATTAAATTAAAAATAACCAAAGCTGATCGAAAGCTACTCCAGGATAGATACTTTTTGCCTGTAGTTGATGCCGAAAGCGCTATGCAATATTCAATTCACTTTTAGTAGTATTATACCACATCAAGAGCTATTCACACACACCTTCCACAACGCCTTGTTTCATTTTAATTGCTGAATTCTGGTCAAATTTAATTTTTGTATCACGATAACTAATCCCAACAATTGACGATAACATACTTACCGAAAATTATAATTACTTATATTACTCTTATATTAACATTGATCTGATTTAATATGTACTGACTATTAATACTTTTAACTCATGCTGTTTCAATATATTTCGACAATTTCGAAAAAGTAACTTATTATTTAGATTGAGAATAATATTTAACATTCTGAAAACCACACTTTAATTTAGTCTCAAACAATTACAAATATTAGGTATTACAACTATTAAAACGAACAATTGTAGTGAAGGTTGCATAAAATACCAAATTTCAATTCGAGAAAATTACATAGCACAATCGTAAATTAGACATTCAATGGAAGATTCATACAAAATAAATTGATTGCGCTTTAATTTGTCTACTACTAACTTAAAATGAAGTCAACGTTTTACACGCCAGCGCATTCTGAAGGCTTGCCATCCTTGCAACAGATTGGTGCTGATGCGGTGAGACCAGCGTATTCCCAAGTAGTGTCATCACAAATTTTTGCAAACATAGACGGCTGTAATAAAATTAAAATCAGTAAAATTATCAGTATTGTTTTAATTACGTTTTTCATGCTAGAAATGCGCACCTTTGCATCAGCAAGGTCTCCTTTCACAGCTTCACAAACAGTTTCAGCAGCTTTCTCTTTACCAACTTGTCCCTGCAATGATAACGTTTATGTATTCTGGAATAAAGTGTTTATTGTTAAAAAAAATAAATGATTTACCATCGCATTGCAAAGCTTTTTGCAATCTTCTCTTCCTTCTGCAGTACAAGGCATTTGAACATTCGGATTACGAACGATGAATGGTGGGGCACTCGGAGGATTATTCATAAATGCACCACAATAACAATTTTTTTCTTCGCCGTTTCTGTAAAACATATTTTAAGACTTGGTATGTCAGTATAATTTATCAAACGGTGTTTTCTTAAAACTAGAAATTTGAAATTAAAATCTAAAAGCCAAATGGTGAAAAATACTCACACGCCATGATAGAATATCACGAATAGTGATAAAACGGCCAAAAGTTTTGATGAATTATACATTTTACTCATTAAATAATTCCTCAGTAGCTATGCAATACTGTTCGCTCTCTGTGCTTCAAATGATTCAATAGGTGCGACACACAAGTCTACACGATACGTTCAGGTCAAGAGCTGTTGATAGAATGCCTTCTCTACTTCAGGAAAATAAGTTGTTTTTCGAAAAACAGTTGAGAAATGATATGACAAATGGTAATTGTTGTGGGCATTTGTTTTCTTCTGTTACATTTCTAAAAGAATAGACTTGTTGAACGAGAAAACTCATAAAAATTCTTTGAAATACTTAATGCTTTATTGAAAATTTCTCAACATATTTTTATTTTAACTGCCGTTTCCCTACAATGCATGAATAAAATATATTGAAGCCTGTTCAAATATGTCTTCCTGTCAATAAAACTTTTTAAAAATGTAAAAAAATTTTGATCAAAATGAATCTTTAATGTTATTTATTAGCAACTTACGTAAGGAATCAATTTCACTAAGCATGTAAATACATTAGATTACTGAGCATTTCATTTAGCAAGTTAACGGTTTTTTAAAAACAATATAGCTTTAAGGAGTCTTGCATAGAACGGAGAAAACGATTCATACCGCGATCGATGCGAACATTTTATACAATTTTAATAATACAGTACATTATTTTTACTACGAAATGGCGAAATACACATACTGCAGACATTACGAAGTATAATACCAGTGACTACTCTAAATCCTGTTCTACGTCATTTAGAATGATACTATTTTTACGTAGTTGCATTTAACTTAGAACAGGAATCCAATTTTCGAATATTTTCCCCTCATGAAACAGAGAAAAAAATCTCAAGCATAAGAATGGAAACTATTGTGTATTGATGGAAAGGAAAGAATGGGATGGTAATAAATATTCCACATTTTACAAACGAGATGTCAAAATGAACATATTTGGTTTATTTTTTTATTTCTCATTTTCTTAAGGCTTATTGCCTGAAGAAGATAACAAAATATATCGATTGTCGAAATGTGGTGATACTTTTATGAACAAATCCGATTATTTTAATATGTAACAAAATGTTAGTAAAAATATTAATTCAATATCAATGCAATGCACACTTGTGATACTTTCGGCAAATTTCGTGTTACTGCATCGATTTACAGAATTTTCATCAAATGAACAAACTATTTTTGACATACGTATACCAGTTCGCGAGTGAAAAAAATCCGTTCTTTTAATTTTTATTTAATTAAAAAAACTTATAGTAACTAACCAACAAACACTTTTAACAGAAAGTATAACAATTGAAACGAAACCTTTAGTAGGAAGACCAAAATTCTATTATGTGGATGATTTTTTGAAATTTCTGCCTTAAAATAGCTTATGTGCGTCCATATAAATTCACGGAAGTAAAAAGTTCCGACAACGCTCGACTAGTTCCATACAAGAACCTTTTGCCAGGCGTCAAAAAATTAGTCATCACGGGTTGAACACCAGTACGGAGACCAAACAAATTTGTAATGATTAATATTTTGAGCATTTATTCAAGCTTATAGTATATTGCACAAAATGCCACTTATCTGATGATTGTTCCAGGACGAATGTATTCATGAACCGTTATGTTATTTGTAGATATTTCATCAACATTAACTAAAAATCAATGTCAATATTCCCGACCAATTCCTCCAACCAGCCACTGTTGGGGAAGAAATCATCCTAAATTGTTTTTCCTACGTAAAATACACTTTTGTCGATTTCATCTGTCTTTAAATTTCATATTTGTAAATGTGTATAGTAACCTGTCGGTACAAACGTACAGCAGAATTACACATATATACTGTAAAAATATGATTCAATTTGCAGTTCTTCACAAAATTCAAAACTGGTCATTTTTCTACGTTACAATAAATAACTAACATTTTCTTAAAAAGGAATTGAGATAAAGGGAAATACGTGTCAACGCGAATGTATTTGTATTTATAACTTTCTTATTTAGAAAGAGCACATTTTAAAGCTTTTTAAATTGAAAAGCACGAAGTAGCATTCCAGAGGGCGCTGTAAAATCGTGAAAATATTTCATTGCTTACGTAAAACACATTTCTTAAATAAGTTCTATTCCGTAATTTTCTAAGTTTATGTTATATTAATGAAGTTCTTAATGCTTATATAAATATTGTTATTCAATAGTTTAGGAAATAAATTATGTAATTGCGAAAAAAGTATTTGGTTTTGTATCATTCAAGGCCCACCCCAGTTTTCCCACAAAAAAGAACAACTCATCAATGTCGTTCACTTCTGAGAACTGTTCTCTGTCTCTAGATAGGCTCATTTGAATTTTTGGCAGAGAGCATTATGGGTGGGTCCGCCATCTTGAGCCCGACTTTTGCGCCAATAACATCGAAGGGTGCAAACATAATACTCTCTGTAAGAACTGGTATATGTAGTAACGTAAAAAAAAAGAGCTAGATAAAGACTTGTTTTATAATTTCATATGGTTATGAATAAGTAAAAAATGTTTATTTGCATGCAAATATGTTGCTTAATTGTATAACTTCTTTATATACTACTGTAAATTTCAGTTTCCAGCTTGGAAGAAAGCTTGAAATCGAAGAAAATTCTGTTCTAGAAGCTCTTTAGAAAATACATTGTGTTCTTAGAGCACTTTAGGATTCGTCGTCCTAGATAAAAAAGGAATGTGGATATAAGAGGAGTTAGATGTTAAACTGTCGTAGATAAAATATGTAATAAATAGAAGAAATGGTGGGAACATTAGCAAAGGATGCCAAATGAGAGACTGCTGTCATTAGCTCTTCAATACATCTCACATGAAAGAAGAGATGTATGCAGGGCAAAGAAAAAGTGGACATCGAACTAGGTTAAACCCTAATTCTTGTTGATAGAAAAAGATTATTACAAAGGTGACCATTAAACCACGCAAATGATTTTTGGAAGAGAAAAGACACACATATATAAGAAATTCCATATAAAAATTTTTAAAATGCTTTTAGACTTCTTTCATACTTCAATAATAATTGAGCTTTCACAAAATGCAAAACTAATTTCAAAATATAATAAAAATATAATTATAAAACGCTGAGAATTACATGTATGCCACATTTAAAGCAATATTTTGTGCAAATTTCGATTGATATAGCATTTGCTCTAAAGTTGTGCAAATATCAGTTATCGCATTGTAGTGTGTTGCCCCTGTTTCTTGTGTTATGATTTACCATACACTATTCTCTGTAGGAAAGATGCAAGCCACAAGAAAATGGCGGCCGGAATACGAAGAAAAAAATGTCGTTAGAAAGAAAACAAGGATTTGTGCTGTTCGTCATCCTTTAACACGTTTATTCCTGTGAATTATCATACTTCTTCAATTCTCCCGAATAAACTTCTTGAGACTCGGGAAGTCAGGAAAGGGGAGATTGCTGATATCATTTAAAAATTGAAGCTCCATTGGATAGTGGGGTCCTCGTTCTTGACTCGGAGCAGGAAGAAGCAGTAAATTATGAAATTGTACCATAAAGTTTGTACATCTAAACTTACTAAATAATACCATAATAAACATATCAAAACATAACTATCCTGTAGTATCATAATTGTCCCAAAAGTGTAAAAAAGTACTCAGTAGTAAGATATTTCTGTTCTTTGCTGAATGTAAAGAATGAACATTATTTTTCGCTCCGTTTTTCTTATCTCTATCAAAAAGAGTAAATCTTAATCAATTAATGAGATCATTCCGGTCATAATTTTTTTTATTGATGGACCTTTCAATCTCAAAATATAAGATCCTCTCTTTTATCTGAAAACACATAGCCGTTCCAAAAATATTTTTAATAATAGTTTTACAAGTCAAATGTATAGAATTAATATTCTGAAACTTCAGAATCTATATTTAACCTGAAATAAATTGTTAACGGATTACCTGTAACTATTTAAGGTTATGTCTCACATGTTGAATATTTTGTCATAATGTTAAGATTAACATGTCGGAAATCAACCTATACTCTTACACCAGTTTGATTCACTGTCTCAAATATCTACATTGTTACAATCTATACTATAATGTCTGGGACATTGCACTTGCATAGAGATAGGGCTGGCACCTGTTCGTTTTAGCTCGGACATTGTCCTCTTTTGAGGTGCATTTCTTCTGACTGAGTACTCTATTGTCCTCTTTAAAAAACATCAACCTAACGACATGTTTTCATTTCATTCAAGAAATTGATAGTGTATGATTCGACTGAATGATAATCTTCTGAATGTAAAAACGTTGGCAGCCCTGAGATGCAATGATGCAACCATCCATCGTATATATGTATATTACGTCTTATATATTATAAGATTATGCCGACGTGTATATTCCAATTTAAACAGAGTGCGAGTTGATAGCGATCAACTAATATGTGGTTAACTTTCATAACTAGAAGTTTTCATCTTCATCCCTTGGGTGATTCAGATAGTACGTATCTGCCTATTTTGTTTTAGATGTTCTCTAATGTTAATAACAATTGATTTTTAGGTTTCTCCAAATCTCGGGAATTGCAAACCAAAAATACTACATTAGTCCTTACACAATATCTTTAAATCTAAAAATAAGGAAAAATATAACTAGTAATATTCATTCTCCAAAGCACACATCCCGGTGAATGTTGATTCATGGTTATTACAGTCTAAAAACAGAGTCTCGCAGCTTCGAGCAAATGTTTGGACCTGGCGCGTCACTAGTCCGTGCCACCGACACCAGTCCACTAACCGTGCAGCCAGTAGGCTGGTATATGTCTGTTTCTGTTCCTGGTAACAAGGTTATGTGCAGAACATTTCAAGAGAACTCAGTTAATGCTCAATTTGCTCATCTTCCGAAGAGAAATATTTAAATATAATCCGAAAAAAAACATTAAAAATATTCTGGAGGAAATATTTAATAGTGAGTGATTTAGTATGCGAATTGTTAAGATTAAAATTCATGTGTTGCAAAGGAATACTTAAGATATTTGAAATTATCAAAATAACTGTGTGCACATAGTTATTATTTTATTTGTTTATTTTTGAGTGATCTGTAAATATGAATATGAAGGTTAAATAGAGCTTTTGTAAATACTGTGGTATATATGGGAACATGGAAGGAACCTTCTCGTGGTGTTTATTTATTTTTATTTTTTTTATTTATTTTACGTCAAAAAAAAGTTAAAACTGCGTATGACGTGCTATGGGGAAAAGTGAATTGTGTGCACATTTTCAAAATTCTGTGATCCCTACACTAAGTCATATACTACTTAAATTTTGAATTTTGAAAGGGAGAAAAAAAACTCCCATGTAGTAAAATCTATTTTCAAGGATAAATAAGCAATAAATTTTGAATTTTGAAAGGAAAAAAATTTATAAAAAGAATAAATTTTAATTTTGAAAGGGAGAAAAAAAAAAACTCCCATGTAATAAAATCTATTTTCAAGGATAAATAAGCAATAAATTTTGGCTCTTATTACTTCCTGCCACGACAACATGGAAACGATAATTTGAAGAATTGTGTTTCCCACTGAATTCTAGAAGACGTGCACAGAAAATGAAGTTACATTTATGTCCAGAAGCAAAACAAGGGGCCATCTCAGCATTTGCTCAATGGATCAGGGAACCTGGACGAAAAACCTGATCGAGATGGGGGTCATTGACCCGGAAGCTGTAGTACAATAGTTGTTACAGGTTGTTTATACTCATTTATACAGTCCAAATGGTAAATAATGCATTATGTATCATTGTTAAAATTAATGTTACTTTTCTTGTGATGCTCAGTATAGTCTCTAATTGTATAGAAACAGTTATGCAGCAGAAAAGATTTCACTTGGGATTTAAACTTTTCTATTGAAGTTAATCGTTTATGTCATCTGGCAAAGTGTAAAATAATGTACATGTAAATAATGTGTTCCTGGTAACAGTAAATAAACTGGCAAATCCCTCCACTATTGTGTGCATCTTCCGAAGAGAAGATAATTGCTGTGACTGTCATAACACTGATGTAATATCTAAAAAATAGTAATTGATAATAAATATGTGTAACTGAAATCTAATCAATACATTTCTTTCTGTACGTATGTGAGTTTTATGTGATTGTTCTGTGTATAAATACTCGCTTCTTGTTTATTTGTACAACTGTTCGCCAGAAGAAAACCCAAATATTCATTTAATTTTCACATTCTGGAGTATATAAAACCAGAATATATGAAAAAAGTCCTTTTGAAACGTCAAGTGTCAGATCTCGCTCTGCCGATCTTGGGAGAAATTCTAGGGGATATTAGATGTTCTTAGGTTTTTATACTTTTAAGCTTTCGTTAATAACAACAAATGATAAAATTGGACTAGACTGTGAATGAGGTTTTCTAAATATTATAATTACTTCGTCAAATTCTTGACCTACAGCTACTACTGACCTTGACCTTGACCATTAGCTATGGTATGTGGGAGTGACCAGGTTACTGACCACTTGGAGCGCTAGTGATGCTACGTCTGTCAATAGGGCCCATTTTTAGCATAGGGAAAAACATAGAGCGGCGGGACTCTTATTAGATTGTGGCTATTAAGCTATGGCTGGTTTTCATCTAATGTCGCGGCTGAGGGTAGTATCTCCAAGATGGAATTTGACACGATTTTTTGAGTCATTCTCAGTTCTGCCGCTAGTGACGCTTGATCTGCAGCACTGCTTGATGCGGTCGCGATCATGCGACGTCTTGGGGCATGACCACGAAAGACGCAAAAAGAAGTGCCGAATTCCATCTTGGAGATACTACCCTCAGCCGCCACGTTAGAAAAACCCAAGTATAAACTGATCTGATGATATTGAAGTATTACTTTTTCTTTGCACAGTTGCTTTTTTGTATTTCTGTGTAATATTGTTTTTTTTAATGTCTTGAATAAAACCGCTAAATGTAAAGAAAATATTCCTATACAGGCCCAAAAGAATGCAAAAATCCGAATTTAAAAAGTAGCTGCCTCGGCAAAACTATGTATAATGAGAAAACTGATTTTGAATTCATCACGAAAATATTCTGTACATTTACTATTTATGTGTCACGAAAACAATTAAAATTTAGTTAGGAAATTAAAAATTTCATTTGCATCTGTAGACATGATTTTTATACATTAATTACTTCTTTGTTGTGTATATCTTTCCATTTTTCTTGCTAGAAAAATATTTCCTTCACTTCGAAAATTCTTCTGGACTTGACTAGTGAAAACAATTTTCCCTCACGTTGATCTACGTGGCCCAGTATTCCTTTCTCCTCCATAATAGAATAGATAACCGCTAGGTCACAGGTTCTAGAGCCAAAAGAGAATCTGTGGGGCATCGATCGTGGACATCGTCGAGTGGGACTGATGGAAATTGAAAAAAACTGCGTCGTCCGGGAGCACTTGCCGCCAAACCACAGCGCCGGCGCCTCCGTCGATTGGCGCAGGCGTCTATTTCCGCCCCGAGCGCGTCATTTCCGCTGCAAGATGGCCGGGCCCCACCACGAATAGCGTCTTAGAGACTCCGAAATATTTCGGCCGTGTACGACGGGGAAATAAAGATCGAAGTGCAATACTCACGGTTTCGGTTTCAATTCAACTAGTACTTAAACTTGGTTGCGAATTTTCTTTGACTTCGTAAACTCGCAATTTATTGAAAGGGAATTCATAAAAGTTATTTCATAAGAATGTGTTATATTTGCACACAGTACACGTAATGTAATCCTGAAGATAACACACTAAAAATTGGTTGGTCACTAAAGAAAAAATTAAAAAATATTGATTTTCACATCATTCTCGAATATTTTAACGTCTGCTTTAACATATAGGTCATGAGCTTACGATCCTTGCGCTGTTTTGTCATTCATCTGCCTCTTTTCTCACTAGGGATCCCTGACCCTCCCTAACCCCATTGTGACACATGAGCCCGTTGCGGCCAAAAACTGACACTAGTGATGTCCAAAAACTGTCACTACTGATTCGTAAGAATGCGGCATATGTACCTTAGTGCAGGGAAGAAGGTTTGGAGGCACCCTTTGACCCATTGCGGAACTTACTCTCTATGACATTGAAGCAGTGGCATTCATTTCTTATAATCATATACAGACCAGAACAAGTGTCCTTTGACGCTACCCGAAGACACAGCTTAAACGAGAAATTTGGAGTAATGTTTGAGAAAATGTTTTTGAAGCTTCATATATAGTACCTTCTAAAATACAAATATCAAAACTAGTTTGAAACTCATAGGCTTCGAATTCCTTTAAATCGATGGAATATCAATTTTGAAGAAAATCGGCTGAACAGTTTTGATTCTGACTTTCACCATACGCACACGGGCAGGCGATTTGCCGTCAATCGATTTTTCGGTATCAAGGACCAACAAAACTTGGATTTTGACTCCACAACGTGTTTGAGAAAGTAACTGACTATATAGAAAAGAACATTTTTTTTTACTTTTTCATTTCCCGGGCCCGGCAATAAGACACGATTACCATGTCTTCTCTTCTTACGAAGTAAGGGCGAGAGAGTAACTATGTTGATGCCATGGACAGTGTCTGTAATAGGTTTAAATTTTATGTTGATAGATTTGGTAGGTTTAGAGTTAATTCGGTTTGAGCAGACGAACAGAGACAAACAACGATTTATTTGACGTTAGATTACTTTTAGTTATCGCATAGGTGAGTTGAAAAATATTTGATCGCTGCCAATTCGAAAATGAGATATTACATCATAATCTTTTACCTGTATTTAGATAAATCTATAAGAAGTATATAGTATGTTGTAAAATAAGAGCTTGAAAATGGGCCAATGGTCTTTAGTAAGGAACTAGATATTACACTGAAAGGATAATGCAATTCAGAGCAACTCTTCTGGGAGACTTCGAACTAAATTTTCTCACACCACATTATGAGGTGGATAGTAGCCGTAACTCGAGAGAAAATCAACCAAGCAGATTGACGACCGCACATTTTTTAATATTTTTTTTTAATTTGATTTTTTTAATATAAGTTTTTACATGCAATAACTGAGGACAAAGAATTAGAGAATTGTAGGTTTAAAGTTTCTTTTATTTAGAATTTACATAGTAGAAATTTTCAATATACAAATATAATTTTTACCCTTCTTTAGGGGCAGGGTGGAAGATCCATTGCATTTTAAGAACTTAGTATCTCGCTGAATTGAAGGCATGAGCTGGTGACATCCTATGTTGAGCTACTTTGCAACCGGTGGCAAGGTTATTTCCAGATAAGCCGGAGGGCGATAGTTCACGTAGCTCCTCTTTCCTTTGGCGTGCAACGCTTGAGACGCACACGTTCCGAGCAGCCAATGGTGTCACGTGCAGTTCGCGGAAAGGCTTGAGCCGTCGCGTTGTGGAACTCTTCACAGCTTACATGCGTGCGTCCTGATTCACGTAATATATTCCCATATTGTACTATTCTCTATAAAAGTAAATGTTACTGAATGTTCATCATGCATGCTTTCATCATGCATGCTCTATAAAAGTAAATGTAAATGAGGAAGGTACAATAATTTTTTTTACAAGATTTTGGATACGAAAATTTCGAAAAACATTCTGATGGTGAATCGGAAGATAATGTTAAAGAAAAGTCTATAATTTAGATATGGACCATGAAGTATGCAAAAATGATAAAGAACAATATAGTTAGAACAGTTTGGAGTGCTTCATTTTTTCAGAGGCATCCAAACACGACAAATATACAGGCGATAACCATTTTCTCTCATTTTCAAAATATTTTTTAAATCAATGAGAGAGAAATTTATTTAGGAAATAGCCAGCAATAGTATGTCGATGAGACTACTATCTTAAAGAACTTGCTTTAATGTTTGTTTCTCCAGCAGTTGCAAAGAAAGCCCACAATTACGTGTAGAAATCCAAAAAATGCTAACAGAGAAAATCGGAAAATCAATATGAAATTCTTCCAGACAAAAAAGTACAAAGACAAATAGGTGCCAATCCTCGTTTAAGAGAACAAACATTTTTGCCGCACATATTTGTAATAATGTGCCATTTTGTTATGTTTACGCAAATATAAAAATATTTGTAAATTACTTTAATACTAGCTGAATGTGGCGCCACAGACGCTGCAAAACTGTTTTAAAAGTATTTTCGTGTCTGTCCTTTTTCGTTATTCTCTATTGTAAGATCATTCTCAATTAGTATGGAAAATCCTGCCGCAAAAACGTCTACTACATTGGATTCCTCTTAATTGCTTAACACATCCGCATTTTCCCCCCTAACTTTTGAACATTTTAAAACTCCACAAACTCAGACTGATTTGTGTTCCGTAGGTAAATATATATATATAAGCATTAAAAGGTTAATATTTTGAATGTTTATGTGAATAAGGCGCATAAGTTTTAAGTCGCATTAAATTGAAAATCGATCTTCACGCTCTTAAGAAATGTATTTCCCCACTACTGTACTTGCATTTGTGATTTTTCTTTTTATTTAGTTCAAATACTTTAAATTAAATGTTCCAAGGCAATTTGCAAAGTGATAATAAAACATTACCAAGCAATATTTTGTATCTTACAAATTATGCCGCGCTGTTTCAATTCCATGCGGCTGGTTTGTAAACAATCAGGGTGTCAACCTCATGGAAGAAAATGATGGTGCCGTGGACTAAAAATAACCACGCGGTATTGGAGTTTAATCAACACCAACTACATATATTTAGGTAGCGTTGGTTGAACTGTCGGCATACTCACAAAGAACGCAGCGCCATAATAAGCAAAAACACGTTTTTGGAAATTTCTTTGAATCTTCTGTCCATATCCGAAAAGAAATTATCAATTTCCCATCAAGAGGCCGAGACGCGTCGAACGACACCTCATATGTCTCGATTGGTAGAAGGGAAGTAGTCTAGCCGTGAGTGACGCAAAACCGCAGATCTGCACACTTGAGAAGTTACTCAAATACTGTTTAAGGATAAGAAACACGGTTATTGATAAAGAATAAGGTGGGAACTAATTATGACTTCTTATTTAGTGTTGATTTTACGTAATACGAGTATTCTGCTTTCATGTTCATCATTACATAAGATAAGTCATCTTTAAAATATGCAGCGTATATTGGCATTTATTCCTCGTCAAATACCCTTCTAACACTTTCTCAGGAAACAGAAATAATACGTTTCTTCCAATAGATCCTTAAAATGTTCTTAAAACACAAATACAGCATGTGGTTACTACACCCAGCGCGATTAACAACGTTCCAAAAAGTGGCGCGCCTAATAAAGAATTAAAACAGTTTAAAATTAAGCTACTAAATTAGTATTAAGAAGAAATTAATCAAATTAAGTCAGGAAGGGAAAATACGTTTTATTTGTTGCATTAGATAAAGCTAATGAAGTTACTTTTTGTTAGTTACTAAAAAAGCTCCCCTTCTACCTACTTAAACTGCAAGGAAATAGCTGAAGTGTGCACCACAATTATATAGTAAATTTCCGCTTACTAAGGGTGAAGGGAATAATTTGAATATTACATGTGAATCAATCCCTCGATATCGCTTCCAGCGATAAATGTATCGCGCGTGCCTGTATCATTTGCACCAATAGAATAAATCAACTCTTTTACCATGAAGAAAATTTAACCCTTCCGTTTTAAACTAGCATGGGGCGAAAACAGGCCGGACCCAAAGAATTTGTCTGTGACCAGCGAAATCTAAGAAGATCGTGCAGTCTGAAGAGACCTTCGAAGACCTTGCGCTGTTTTTGTTTTCCTTCCATTTCCAGACCATGTTGACGCGTCGCATCGGTGCGGTGCCTTGATCCACCTTTTTTTCTCTTCTGCTCGGTGACCACTTTTGAGACAGAGACTCCGAACGCAGAGGGACCAGAACAAACAAGACTCTCCTGCAGCTGAGTTTCTAATAAAAGCAAAATACGATTTATTTGATTAATATTGAAAATAATAGTAGTATATTTATTTATTTATTTATTGACTTCAGTCCTTTTATTTTATGATTGAATTAGCCATATATTATCTAGATTGATTGATCAATTATTTCGTGTTTCCGTGCGTGTCATCTGCTAGAGTCATTATTACTGTAAGCGTAGTACATATTCTATGGTGTAGTGGCGGTGGTCTCCTCTTATGGATGGTGAGATGGAGACAAGGAAGAAGAAGAAAAGATGGGCGTGGCCTGTGGCCCATTTGTTAGGGTATTGTTCTGGCATTCGTTTGGCTTTAATCAGGAAAACCACACAGCGGGTGAATTCGACCTCTCTATACAGGTAGTGTCGAAAATTTTGCCAGCAGCGTCCGGACTCGAAATCCCCGGACACAGGTAGTCTTCCTGCAGTGACATCAGCTAATGATCTGAGCCAACCTAAGCCAGAATCATCTAGAGATGATGCATATGTAATTGTGAATTTTGTTTAAATTATTATCACAGGAAAGAGAATTTAGCCAATGATTTACTACCTTATTGAAATTCTAGGTTAATAAAAAGCGTGCTGGGAAGTTTCATGTCTCCACCTAATGGAATCCAAAACTTTGTTGCCTTCTTAGATTGAAGTGGCGGCACGTTATTGCAGGCCACCGGTTGCGTGCTAAACGAGATAGTTATTCCACTGCTAAGCTCATCCACAAGTGGAGAGTTCCGCGCAGAAAGCTCCGCTCCTCAACTTATCAGCCTCCGTGAAGTAAGGCCAGTAATCCGCGGGCCGAGGGCGAAGGAGAGAGGCAGCGACACTCTGAGTGAGTGAGGTTTACTTTCGAGTTGGCGCGAACTTGGCAAGTTGTGTCGCGGGTTAGAGCAGTCCCCGTGCGTTGGCCCGGTGTAAGGAGCCTACGGGCGCGACGCTGTGGGCTTGGTTCCAACAGGCAACAATGCCCGCCTGGAGTTCCCCGTTAGAATGAATATTATGCAAGAATCATTCCTACAAAATGGTTTAGCCTGTCACAGGAGTCTAACCGATGATCTAATGGCACGTACTATGATAGAATGTCAGATGTCACCACGATTAAGATAATTTGGATCTGTACCAAGATAAACCACGCCAGCGAGAATAAACCTTCTGATTTTCGTAAATGTTTCCTCGATTTTGATGTAATTGACGCTGTTCTAGTAACTATAAGACTGGTACATGATTATAAAGAGCCGTAAATTATCCGTACATGGCTTCTACAAAACTTGAGGTGTTAACATTTATGGTCAGGAGATTTGCTGCGGCTGGTTAATACCTGAAGTCCCTTGTATTAAAAAATATTTTGATTGTAATGAATAACTGTCGTTTTACTGACGAATTATTAATTAATTTACAATTAGTGATAAAATCTGTTTAAATCGCTTCAAAACTTTAAAAAAAACGACGTCATTTTTAAGGTACCAGGTACACGTAGCTGCATTTACACTTTAAATATAGCTTCCTAAATGGACATTTATTAAGCAAAATCTCAGCTTGCCACGAGAAAAAATCAGTATTTCAAGAGAATAATATTGAACCCTATTGAATTGAATTGAAGATATTTCCTATTGAATTTCCATGCATACTAAATTACTTTGTATAATGTATTATTTTAAAACAAAAACACAATCTAATGATAATGCAGAACTTTAAATACAGATTATAAGAAAAAGTTATGAACTTAAAGTTAAATTTAAAGAAATAAAAATGGAAAAAGAGGATGAAAATCTTTTCAAAATCATGAATACTCGTATGTCACTGCCACATATTTTTTCAATTTTCGGTTCTTGGTTGGTTGGTTAGTGATTCCCGGCGCGTCAACAGCTTGGTTTATTAGTCCCGTAAGTGCAGTCCTTTTTCTCGGGAGATAGTGGTGATCTTTCCCCGCTGGATGGCGAGATCCGGCGCCAACCTACCGTCGGCTAGCGAGGTTCCCCCCTAACGAGGACTGTCCCACCAGCGGGGCACCGCCCCTGCCGGGACAAGTTCTAACCTCCCGGCCGGTCTCCCGGAATGTGTGGTAGTGAGGTGCATGTTAGTGTAAGTGTGTGCGTGTGTGTGTGTAAGGGAGAGGATAGGACAAGGAAGAGGAAGGAAAGATCGCGCGCGGTCCGTGATCCGTTTGGTAGGGTACTGCTCCGGCATTCGCCTGGTGTTGATCGGAGAAACCACGGAAAACTACCGATCAGAGCAGCCGACCGCTCGACTTCTCCTCTAGACAGCGACTGAATTTTACGTAGCTGAAAAGCTAGTTAAAATTGCGAACGCGCAGAGAAAAGCAACGAAGTTGGCGAAGCGATTCAAGGGAACGTTGGGCTAACGGAGGAGTAGTTGGGCCACCCATTGCAGAGAGAGTAGAGCGAGGATTTTCCCCTCTAGGTACCAGGAATCCAAATCCTGACTGAATCATATAAAATTTGGATTGACAAAGCATCTACCGCTCAACCACCTGTCATTGTGTTATTGCCCCTTCATCATTCTTAGCATGCATCAGTAGTTCTTCATCAGTTCACATCAGTTCTATTAAAATTATATTCATCCAAATGCAATAGTCCAAACTATAGATAAAGACAGCTTTAATAATATTAAATATAATAATTCGATCTTTATTAACTTTTCCATGAGCCATTTAGGGAACAACTGCTAGTAATAGGAAACATTGCTAGCATATTATACAACTACATAAACACACAAATTCTTTTCAAAGAACAAAAACTATCTTCTGCCCCAAAACTAAAACTCCGAGTTAACTTGTTGCCAACCTCACCACTAGGCTGCAGAAACGCCGTTAAGTTTTATTTCGAGCCAACGCCTACAACTGTAATTTTTTAATCCAATATTACCAACAAGCAATTTGTGTAATTTTCAAAAATACTGAAAATGGATCTACCAACATACGTTTTACGGTCCGTTGTTACATACAAACAAAAATTAAAAGAAAATTGCAGCGGTTTTTGAGAAAATATTTTTCTAGAAATTCCATAAATTTAGACACAAATTACAGGAACATATACTCTTATTTTTCCATAAACTTTTCACGATCTTTAAAAAAAATTGAGTTTGTAGAACTTCTTTGTTTGGTTGATAAATAGAACAGTCACTGTTTAGACAAAAATGGCTATCTTCAATTTCGAAGTTTGGAAATGTTAACTTTTTACAATTTTTGAAAATACGGAGATTTCGCCGAAAATGGGATTATCACCATACTGTTTAGACAAAAATGGCTATCTTCAATTTCAATTTGGGATTAGCGTACACGTCTCTATTTGCATTAAATGAACTTTAAAAATAGTCTTATCGAAAAAAATTTTCTTAACAAATTATATTATTGAAAATTGTAATGTAAAATAGCTCATATTTTCGAAACATTGAACCTGACCTTACTTTAAAATGTCTTAATGAAAGAGATTTCATTTAACAAATATGACTGTACATTGAAAATAGTAATTGTAGAAAGATGCCTCAAAATATTGCACTTCTGTAATTTTCAAAAATCACACATTAATCGACTTTACGGAATTAAAAACCCTCAAAACATGGATTCTGGATATACCATGTGTTAAAGGAAGACATACTGTAAATATAAAAAATAGTATTTATGGACTTTTTTGTCACCAAAGCTCGGCAATAGTAGTTTTTGTGTTCGAAAATGTCTTTTTCCGGCGCACGATTACAATACTTTCTCTTCTTACGAAGTAAGTGACAGAAAGTAAATGGCGCTGTCCTTCGCCTAGATATTTACAATGAGGACTGTGACAATGGTTATATCGGATAAATATATTTCTATACATCGGTTTTGGTGTGGAAATATGCAATTACAAAAATGTAAATATTTACTTGCCTCTCACATCCTTAATATTTACATTTTTTCACATTATTGAATTAACGAGAACATGTGCTCTAAAAGTCATGTAAAATTTCTCAAAAATTCAAAAGTTTTCTGAAACGAGCTAAAAAATTCCTCATTTTTAGAAACGTCAACAGCCATTTTCTAAAAACAGATCAAAAGTTTTTCTACAAACTTTTGTTCGGTTGCTATTCCACAGTTTATAGACATCAAATTATTTACTTTTATTCTTTTGCTTTTGAAAAATGCATTTTTTAAACCCTTAATATTCTTATTTCCAGAAGTTTAAACTTTATTGCCTTTGTGAGTTACAGTGCTTCAAATGACTCCCATTGAAATATTTCGAAAACTCAAAAGATTTTTGTAGAAGAGAGCTCAAAAGTTTCCATTTACAGAAACGCTTAATTAAACGCCATTTTCTTAAAAACTACTCTGCATGTTTCAATGAAAATTGCTTTGTATGATAAGATTTTACTATTTTTAATATTATTAAAGTAATATTTCGGTTCTTCAATTTGGAAACCGAAAAATGAGGAAATTTCAAAAACTGTACTACATTGTAGAGTCGTAGGCTTCCGCGGCCGGAGTCGTTGAATTCTTGGCTGTCCGGGATTAGCCGCGTCATGGTCGATGGTGCTGACGTTTCGGCCATCTTGCTGTGGCCTTCTTCAGAGCTGTTCTGCTGTACTACATTGGGCGGTAATCGATGACAGCTGGCTAGTCTGTATGTGGCAAGTCCGAATAGCCAGCCCAGACCAGAGACAATAAAAAAACTAATATGGGAAAGTCTGTGCCATTCTGTAGCACACTATCCAACACTACGTACGTACATACACAGTATTATATGTGATCGCTCTACCTTTTCACTACTCTCTAAAAAGTCTACAGCGGATCACTCAAGTAACCTAGTAGTATTACTTGATCTGTGACTTATGACAATGTCACACAAAAAAATAGGAATGGTTTTATATGTCCTAACTGCCCTACAGGAGTGGTTTCGTCTTTTAACCTGCTTTTGTAATAAAAGAAACATAGGCATGTTAATCTTTTAACTATAAACCGAGTTGTGTTAAATACTTGAATACAATTTTATCTAGCATTTACACATGGCATTGAAAAATTCTATCACTTGCTCTATCTTTAGCAATTACGTGATTACCTAACAGCTGCAGTTGCGTTTTAACACTCGCATAAACACTTTACATAAAACTATATTACCCTTCACTTCACAAGAAACACAATAAAATACCTCTACACAAGACAATAATATATGGAAACACAAAATATTGAAAAAGGATCACATACCAAAATACCCTTTACATACACCTTTAAAGATATTGTCACTTGAATAGTGAATGAAATATATACAAGACGTTGTTTCACTTTCACGTAGATTATTACCTTATACAATTTAGCCAGCAAAGAAAGAAACTGTCGTTATGCAATGAACGTACGATTAATAATATCTCTTTTACTAATTATTGGTTTTGAACAATTTGAAAACGATTAAACAATAAATTGAAAACACACTAAAAGAACAAATATCATTAATAGAAAAATGAAAAAATAGGTTTTTATAATTCTTTACAGGAATTAGTTATCTGGCTTCCTTTTACGACTGCAATATTGTAAAATATTACGTTTAAATGATTTTAATATAATTACTCGACTATCTACATCTGTAAGTGAGGTGAATTCTATCTATGTAGAATAATTCTCGCCTGTTTAAACAGTTCTTTTTTTCAGAATTTCTAGTGAAGTTTTCTGACTCACGACAAGTCGTCTCGAAGAAATATTTGCACAGCTTGGAGCGGCGACGGCGACCCAGATCCTTTCAAGGGTCGTGGCAACCCCTTGCTTCGGCGAACACGTGCTCTGGTGAATGGCTACCACAGTCCGAATTTTATACGATATGAGTGCAATATCTCCGCGTAATGAATTTCTTACGTGGTAAGCCAAGACGAAAAACAGAAAAAAAGCTGGAAATAGAAACATTTCCTATAGCACATGCTTCCCATTTCAGTATACGTTCTTGAACGTTGAACGTCCTCGTTGATAGAAAAATAATATATTTCTACGTAATGCGTTCACGTGAATTTATCAGAATATTCATTATTTAAAATTCTCAATTCGCTCATACATGGTATCGTTATTTTAACATGATGAGACGAATTACCTTTTTGAAGCTTCTTATCGTCGAAATACGGCGAATTCTCCTCTCCGTCCAGCACGAACAATTGCGGCGCGTCCAGATCGGCGGTCGGCAGCAAAAGACAAAGCTTTTCATAGCGGTGCTTTACGCTAGTGCTGATATTCTCAAGGGTGTTTTTGATTGGTTGTCGTTCGATTCTACGCGAGTGCGTTCAGAAACTTTAATAAATTCTCGCAAGGGATACCATTTACTGCTGGCGCGATCTCTTGCAATTCGGTAACACTATAATTGCATCTTGTCGTGTCTTGACGTTCTCGGGTGCTTCTCAAAAATCAATGGAACCGACATATATGCGGTTACATATACATAGTGTAGAGAAAGTTCTGTATTGCTGCAGAAAATCGATTTTGAGATTTCAACGGAAATACATGTTTTGGCGTCCTCTGAAAAAGTGTTTTTGTTAAACGTCCGTCCATCTGTCTGTCCATCTGATGTGAAATGCTTTTGTTATCAAAGGCCCCAAATTTCCGAAATCTCACTACATAACGTCTTAGAGTAATTTTATATTGAAAGACGATTTACCTACTTTTTCTTAATTAGGAATCCATAATACGAGTTCTTTTGTCAAAATATTGCTGTTTTTTGCCGTAGTATTTCATAAGTTACTTAATACGAGACCGTAACTTTGACAGAATGGCACAGACTTTCACGTATTAGTTTTCTATTTTCTTTAGTCTGGGCTACCTATTCGTATTTGCCAAATACTCATCCTTGCTGCCATGTATCGCCGCCAAAAGATCATTTTTCAACAAAATTGTAAATTTTTCGGTTTCCTAATCGTAGAACTGAAATATAACTTTAAGAATATTAAAGAATAGTAAAATCTAGTATTAAAACTTTTCATTGAAAAATTTGGAGCCATTTTTAAGAAAATGGAGTTTAAATGCTACCGTAAAAGCAAAATTTTAAGCTCTTTTCCAGAGACAATTTTTGACTTTTCGAAAAACTTCATCCCAAGTTATTGGAAACACTTCTACTCACAAATGCAATATTTTTTTACAATTCTCGGGAAATGTGCATATCAACGGATTGAAAGATATTGAAAAAATACATTTGTGAATTTTTTGAAAAAACAACAACAAAATACTCCAAAATGAACTTTATATAATATTAAACTGTGCAATTAGCACTATTTCTTGAAAAAATTTCAAGACAAAATTTGTAACGTTTTTGAAAAAGCGGAAATGTGAGGTCATTTTCTGAGAATAATCTTCAGTTTTCGAGACACTTTATATGAAATTATTTGAAATTTGTATGTATACTCAGAAATACAACAATATTAAAAATCGCCACTAATGTAAATTGCGGTGACGTGCCAGACAAGTCTAAAAAAATTACATTTTTGTAATACCCATTTGTGAAACCAGAGAAGAATAGAGAAAATGGTGTTTATGACACGTTATAGGGTACATTTAGCATTATTCCTACCAAAAGTTTAAAAAAAAAGTTGAAGCCGTCTTCAAGGAAGTCTTGTCTTTGTTACTTTTTTAAATGCAACATATTACAGGCAATAGTACGCAAAAAATTACTAAATTTTCGAAAAATGTACATGATCTTAATGAAAGAACTAATTATGGACAATAAATTTCTATTGAAGGAAAATTTTCTACTTTAATTTTGTAGTTAAGGTACCTGGCAAAAAAATACTTTTACAATTTTAGAAAATGCAGAATTAACAGTGAAAGCAGATCTATGCCACCTTTTCAAGTGGATTCACGTCAACTAAATCTCGTTTCTATCCACCAAAGCTGTTGGTATCCCCGGAAATATCAAGATAATGCACACAAGTGTATATACACGTTTAATTTTAAGTGAAATAGATACTTTCGTGACAACGTATATTTGGCAGTGGGTAAGTAGGCAACTTTGCGGTAAATAAGCAAATTCGCCGCTTGTTCGTTTATGATCAGAATCATAACTTAACATTTCTCGTCGATACGGTTATGACGTCTCCACGATACTGCATATAGTTTCTCCCTCAAGAAAAACGCAGAATGTACAACTTTCAGAAGCAAGTGATTCATATCAATACATATGGATCTCAATATTTTGTTTTGAATATTTAAAATACGTACAAACTATCGTTGGTGTTTTCTGGTCTCCGACATAACCACTCTAATTACTTTCTCGTATATGAAGGTATTAAGGAGTAATATACGTAATATAGAGAAAGTTATGTAATGCTGCGGAAAATCGATTTCGAGATTTGACGTTTACACGTTTTGGGGTCCCCTGATTCCGAAAAAGTGTTTTTTGAAACGTCTGTCTGTCCGTCCGTCAGTCTGGCCGTCTGTGAACACCACTGGCGCCTAAACCATGTGTAGTTTTTCCTAATTGAAGAAACCCCTGTTCATCTCGCTCTAGTTGAAGCTTTGAAAATTGGAAATACATTCTTTAACATTTGGGGGTACTTTACATGCAGCCCCTGGGACATTTTCAAAACTTTCTCAAAACCGGCTCCAAACATTTTCTTACATTTCTGTAGCAAAAGGGGAAATCATTTTCATGTTAACTTGAATTTTCGATTTAAAAGTAGAATTATTTCAGTCTTCAATATTTACAATTAAAATTAAGATTTCTAAATAAGAATTTTCTTCAAAAAGTTTTAATAAGGTAATTTTATCATTATTTATCGTTTTCAGCAATATTGCAATAAATATGGATCTTAAAAAGAAATAGCAAGATTTTGTCAAATCAAAATTTTTCTTTCAAAATTTCGATTTTAATTCAAAAGCCATTTTCTAATATACGTCAAGTTTTCAGCAAATTGCTTGGGATAAGGTTTACTGTCTTTCGCATTCTAAAGATTTTTTGGGTTCTACAATAAACCAAATTTGAGAAAATTTCTTTTTAAAGTAATGCTTTAGGCATAGTTGATGCTGGCAAAAGGATGAACTAAGTCGAAATTGCCCTGACGAAAGAAATTAGAAAACTGATATAGGAAAGTCTGTGTCATTTTTTATCACTACTAGTTTAATAACATATCTTAAATTAAGTACATTTTTTAAATAATAAATTTCGCATAAGCTTGCATGAAATAGAATGAATTTGGTTGTATTTTCATTGTATTTTCTCAATTTTCTAACATTGTCAGTCTAAAAACAATGCAAAAGAGTACTGATGTATCGTCACTAGTTTAGTTCTCCAGGCTTGGCGATAAGCGTTTTTCTGGCCATAATTTTTCGTTTTTCGGTGTGCAATTACAATGTTTTCTCATTTTATTAGGTCAAGTCGAAAAAGTTTAAAAAAATGCCTTTTTCGTGGCGCACGATAACATAACTTTCTCTTCTTATAAAGTATTCGTAAGGCGAGAAAGTAAAAATTATTAATGAAAATAATAAAAATTTAGAGACAATTTTCATTCTGCCAAAACTTTCTAAAATCGTGAAAATATCTACTATATATGACTAAGTACATTTTAATGCAAAATTGAAATTATTCTGCAGTTCAATGATTCTTTTTTCTTTGTTTAACACTAATGAAATATATTTTCGAACAAACACAATAACACCATTTCGGCAACTACTCTGTGGATTGCACGCAGACCAGAGTATTTGCAGAATATGGCATTGCACGCACAAACCTAGGAAAAAAGAAAATCTTCAACGTGAAGAAAGTAAATGTTTATAGTACTTACAGTGTGAAGCTGCGAATAACACACGTAAGATTCCCACCGCATCTATTGAGACGAACGCATTCCTTCAGCTAGGGGAACACCGAACGCTCCAGTGTCGCTTGGCTTGGGAAGCAGACTATGAAATTGGTATCTCTTTCGTCACACCACCAAACGTTGTATGAACACAGAGCAACTGAGACTAGTCGTGTAACAACGCACGCTTCCTGGGTAGGAATGACGGCCTAAACAAAACCCCGCGCGAACATAGCAGTGGCTGCGGCTGAACTACACCCGGTGCTGATAAGTGTACCGATACGGCGGTGCAGAGGGAAGTGGTGAATGTTGTAGGCGGCCGCTAGGGCGAAACGGCGCTTGGGCCGTCGCGTGAAGTAGCCAACAACAATATTTGTGCTGAAGATTTTGGTTGGTCGGTGATTCCGGGCGCGTCAACAGCTTAAGTCATTAGTCCCGTAGGTGTAGTGCATGTTTTTTTCCTGGAGATGGCGGTGATGTTCCCCGCTGAAAGGCGAGATCCGACACCGATTTACTGTCGGCTAGCGAGGTTTTACCCGTAACCAGGACTCACCCTCCAGCAGCGCAGCGCCCCAGCCGGGACAAGTTCTAAGCTCCCGACCGGTCTCGGTCTCTCGAAATAGGTGGTAGTGTAGTGCATGTTAGTGTGAGTGTGTGCGTGTGTAAGGGGAGAGGAGAGGACAAGGAAGAGGAAGGAAAGATCGCGCGCGGTCCGTGGTCCGTTTGATTGGGTATTGCTCCGGCATTCGCCTGGTGGTGATCGGAGAAACCACGGAAAACTACCGATCAGAGCAGCCGGCCGCTAGAATTCTCCTCCAAGCAACGACTGAATTCGACCTAGCTGAAAAGCTAGTGTCGAAAATCCTGCCGCCGTCAGGACTCGAATCTAGGACCTCCCGGTCAGAGGCGCTGCAGTGACATCAGTTGATGCACTGAGCTACCGTTTCCGGTTTGTGCTGAAGAGTCTTGACAGCTCTTTTATTTTAATTGCAAAATTAAATAGGTATGATCCAACGATACCTTTTCATCTTGCTTGTATATATTATTGTCATTACGGGAGGAACGATTATTTTCAAATCCATGACTTTTATCCATAACTTAATCATAATGATGCGTTTTAGATATATAAATATTACCAACATTACATGATTTTGTAATAAGCTAACACAACAACAGATGACAGAAGTGCACATCCGCCTCCCTGCGGTCTGCGTAATTGTGTTTTCTTTTGAATACGCTTCCTATATTGACTTCATGTTTCCTTTCAAACAAATGATTCCTCTCAAAAGGTTTCATTACTGCCGTTTTGAGGGGCTGTTAACTTCTGAGTGAAGCTAAAAGACGTTTACACCTCCATCGACAAAATTTAGGGTCATTAACTCTAAACCTTTGCAATGAAACTCCAGAGTTCTGCCAGAGAATGAAATTGTATTGTTCCGTATAGCTGTTTTTATTAAATGCTTTCTTTAACTTCATAACTATACGTGGATTCTTGTAACACAAAATAAACTACTTTCTAGCCGATATAATGTCTCCGAATTTTGGTCAGATACGGGATATAGTTTATTTACTGACAATCGACGCCACTTTTGTCCATCCTCTGACACAGTGACACATCATGGATTTGAAAAGTGAAGCGTGAATGAATTTTCCGATCATTACCGATCTAGGGTATTTTATAGCATTTACCATGAACACCGACGAGTAAAAAGAAATCTTATTTACAAATCACAGTTACATAAACAAGTGGTGAGACGTTTTGACGATGCACTAAACATGTCGTATTTTACGATGAGACTCCGGCCTTCCACCTACGCGATTATCATAAAATATCCTTGAGTGTGACCATCGTATAATTTCTATTTGCAATTTTCAAAGTAATTCGGAGACTGCTGCCTTCACATGCCGCATAAAACATCGTGTATATCAAGAACAGACTTTGAAAGGAAATGTTTTTCTTCGCAGCATCATTCCAAACATGTCTCTTTGTCTTCCACAATTTCCACTAACTCGTTATTGCTGTGCTGCACCTCAATCGCCGTACTGTTCCCTTAACGACTTGTGGAACTTACAATTTTTAGATTGGCAACATTTCAACCAAGGATGTACGTAAGCCGCGCCGCGTAGTTTTCCCATTAGTACACATCACTAGCTGTAAAGGGAGGAACGATTGCTAGTCCAGTTGAATGATATTCAAAAAGGTCAAATAGCGGAAAGTTTTGGTGTTGTTTTAACATTTGGTTTCTTTATGTTTTTGAGGTTACTGAACACGAATATCAGGTTTTCCAGCAAAACATTCGCCCGGAAACACGTTTTTTAAGCAAAAAAATGTAAAAATCACTTATCTTTTAGTTTTTTTAAATAACTCAAAAGCCATCCACTTTTCGTAACAAATGATTCTAGACATAAGATAAAATTACTTACTTTACTGTTTTTAAGATTTTTTTGCTAATTAATGATAGTCGTGAGAGCACCGCGAAATTTGGTGATGTAGGTAAACTCATGGGATTAATCTACTTTATCTCAGTTTAACTTAAAAACTATCAATGTTGAGTAAATAGTAACGTGATATGAAATAAAGGAAGATAAAATTGCCTACATTTTGTGTGTAAAACGTTTTCTTCCAGGATCAATGGTTTCACCATTAAGTGTGCAAAATATACCTGGATGTTACTGTGAAAAAGGCACTTCGCTTAACCTCCTTCACTTACTAACGAAATAACGTAAATTTACATCCAAAGACGTAGTATACAAATAAATATGGCGCCTTATGAACCAATTTACATTTTAATTGAAAAAAGAAAGTAGATAATTAATATTGTTAAAAAGACAATTAATGTTTTGGAAGACTATGTACTGCACATTCAGCGACGCGTAATTTCGAAGGCTTTGCTTCTCAGAGACATCTGCTACAAACAAAATATTGGAATTAGCGGGTCTTTTATTACTATAAACCTTGTATATTATATTGTTTCTAATACTTGGCATTGTCTAACTTTTGTTGTAGGATAGTCTGAAGGACGTTTAAGAGAATGGCGCAGGTCGCATGTTCGTTGAAAACTCTGATTTTTCGAAAATTCAATATTCAATTTTTTTTCGGTGTCTTTCTACAACTAAAATATCAAAGACAGATATTTTTCCCTTAATAAAATCTGCATATATTTTGAAATGAGGTCAGGCACAATTTTTCAAAAATTTGAGTAATTTTTGCGTAACTTTGCGTGAAGTGTAGGCAATTTTTAATTTTTGATTAAACAATGTTTTCTCAAAAACGACGCCATAGTTTTCACAAAATATTCTTGGTGGGTTCTTGGCTCTCCTTGAAGAACGTTTAAGAAAATGGTAGAGGTCTCACTTGGTTAAAAATCTGATTTTCGAAAATTGAAAAAATTCAAAATATTTTTGGTGTCTTCCTACAACTACATTTATTAAGATATTTTTTTTCTGAATGAAATGTGTTCACCAAAAACATCTTAAAAATGGTCTTGTTGAATTTTACGAAAATATGAGTATTTTGAGTAATTTGGCGACAAAATTGTTCGACCGCTCCCAATTTACTCCGCTTCCTGAACATAAAATGAATAGGGATGCTAAGCGGTTGGATATTACGTAAATTTGTGTTGGCACATTAATTCAAATTTGGTGCCTCACTTAGAATTCAATGCATTATTGCAATTCTTTGGCGCTAATTAACAGCAAAGGGTCCGCGCGTTGGACTTCGGAGAGAAAGGCAATACATTTTTCGTTTAAAGCTCTTTGGAACGACTGAACTGCTTTGAAAATCTGAAATACTTTCTAGAAATGGCGTCAGATCGCGCCACCGGATAGACACTGAGAAATCCAGAGAGGTATTTAGTATTGTTGACATTTCGAGAATCAAACGTATAATAAGACGCGATGGGATCGCATTGTTTGAAGATCGAGAAGCTGAGTGGTTGCACGCCGCGTTCATGTAAAGAGCGAAGAAATTTAAAGCTAGAATTTTATGTTGGTAGTGGTCAGCAGAGTAGACTTCGTGAACAGAGTTTTGCACGGAACCTCTGCCTAACATTTTATCACGTCCGAATTACGACAGAAAACTATCTTCTTCTTGCCCAGACACGGTAATACTGACAACTTCAATAATCAATCATTCTTCAGCTAAGGAAAATTAATAGTTCTTAAATAATTGGCTTCCGGAATTTTCCCTTGTGTCAAAGGAGTAAAAAGCGGCAGAAATCTGGTTTTCAACACGAAAGCTCTCCCAACGAATCTCAAGCTATTTTGCAGCCCCAACAGTTATAATTTGTGGATATTTCCTTTTTCTCTGTTCTTTTCTACTTCGAGGTTTTGTTATAAGTTGAATGAATAGTTTATAAATTAGAATAGAATTAGAATAAATTAGAATTAGAATTAAAATAGAATATAATGAATAGTTTAGAAATTATTTAAAACAATTTTAATTGCTCCTTTATTGAGTTAAATGCGAAAGAATAGATGATTTCACATTGCTAATAAGATGTGGGAATAAAAAGAAATGCAAGTAAAACCCTAGCAATTTAGATGTATATAACAATATATTTAAGTATTATATTTTTTATCTATTTTCATTTTCTTGGAAGTGATATCCACAATACTAATTGGCAAAATGTGTATCCCATACGAATTAGCGGCCCATTGGAGCCGTTGTTGAAAACAAATTGTTTACAAATTGTATGCAATATTACACAAAAACTATTCATTCTTTCAAAAGATTGCAATTACTATTTTAAGGAGAGATTTCATTAAAAAAAAGATCTCTATCTTTTATATAGTTCTAGCAAATCCCGGCAGTCGTTGTTCTGCTGTGTCTTCCTTCACTCTCTTTTTTTCCCTTTCCCTCTTTCTCATTTCTTTTTTCTCTCTTTCCTTTTTTTTTTTCTTTTCTATTCCTTTTCTTTTTCCCCTTCCTCTTTTCCATCCTCTTCTCCACTTTATCCCTTCTCCTTATCTTTTTTTCTTCTTTTCCTCTCTCTTCCTTTATTCTTCTTTACCTCTTTCCACCTATCTTTTCCGTCTTTTTACATGTATCATTTTCCCACCTTTCTCATTCTCTTTTCTCTCACCTTTTCATTCCTCTCTTTTTTTCTCTCTTTCCCTCCCCTTCTTTCTCCCTTTTCCTCTCTCTTTCCCTCCCTTCTCTCTCCATCTTGCATTGCTGGTTCCTCCTGCCTCCTCGGCCTCGCCCCGCGTCACACGGCAACGCCCAGCAATAATGAGCCGGGTTCCCATGATTGGGAATTGCATTTAAGTAAAGCGCCAACTTGTCCTGCAGCGCCTTCTAGTTGAGTTACAAAAAATGAACAGCATAAAAACCTCCATGAAAACACATAGATGTGCTAACTTTAATGGAGATCGGTCACACGGCCATCCCCCTATGCTTACTCTGTGATTCTACCGCACCACTGCTGGCCTCTGGCGGAATATATCAGGAACCCGTCTCTTAGCGACAGGCGAAAAACAACGACCGTGGTGCATCTACCAGCATATTATTTAAATTATTTATTTTCCACATTTGTGTCGTATTAAACTTTACCAAATTTTGTAAGGACACTGCGTCAAATCCTGAAGAGCCTGTAAATATTTCGTATCTATTTATACATTAATTTTTGTGGAATCGTTGTCGATTACATGTGTTGAATTCACTTTATTAGCATAGTTTTTAGGAAGACGGCAAAAAAATTGAACTTTTGCAATTTCGAAAAAGTGTTTAATCGAAATGGACGTGCATATTTTTAAAGCCAGTTACGTTATCTGAGGATGCAGTTTAATAAAAAATTTGGTGTAACTTTTTTAGAAAAGTTCAAAAATTTTTTCCGAGCCTAAATGTAAAGTACTGTAAAAATTCAAAATATCCATCTCAAACTTTCAAAGCCTGAAGTTCGTTTAGATTGATTGAAAATCCGGATTTATCACTTTCTCGTTTCCAGGGCCCGGTAAGAAGAGATATTGGACCGAAAATTTTCCGTTTTTCAATGCACCGTTACAATACAATACTTTCTCTTTTTACGAAGTGGAGATAGTATACTGCACTGTGAAGCTACACGATCAATCTCCTTTGAAGAAAATAAAGAGTAAAAAAGTGGCATAGTATTATGTTAAAGAATCCCCATACGTTGCGGAAACCACTGCCACACTCTGACTTCATTTTTCTGTTGTACACCGTGGAATATGTAATAGATGACGCATATTGAATCTCTAGTTAGTGTAGGTCTACTGCAGTTCTTCCAGATCTCTAGACTGAAGGCGGTCGGGTCTTCTTGCAGTTTCCATGCCGCTATGTCGGCCGGCCGAGGCGTCTGAGATCAAAGCCATCTGCGAGAGCCTCTGAAAAAATTGCGTTAGGCGCGCCACTCCATTTGGGCACTGCCTGACCCCTTGAGTGACTTTCCGCGCTCTGAGCAAATGGAATAAAGTAATGAGTTTAAAATGTGAAATCAACACCGAATTTACAGGAAAAGGATGGAAGAGGGGCGAGGAGGCGCAGACCCGGAATAAGCCGATTGCACATTTTCGAGTAAGCGAGTGGAAAATAAATCCGGGGAAATATAGGATGTAGTTTTCTGAGTATATTTTATATTTATTTTCGAATTCTGCTAATTTCATATGAATAAATTGCATTTCGGTAAAAAAATATGCAAGCAAATACTTGGAAGTATGGAGTACCTAGTCTGTGAATATTTAAATTATTTGATTGTTGAAATTAAGATATATGATATTATTATGTCTCTATCTGGCAGGCGGCAGAGAAATTATTAATGAATAAGATTTAGAAAATATTAACTCATACAAATAATTTTGTTAATAAAGGAAAGGGAAATGGAAAATAAAAATTACAATGGTTTCTGACTTGAAATAGAATAAAATGTAGTGATCTGTAATAAAAGGAAAAAATGCAAAAACATGTACGATATTAATACTAGTTGCCACGTAATTAAAGATATTTTATTACGTATTTAAATTTCATAGTACATCACAACCGACGTGGATGGCTGAGGTGGCAAGAGCTGTCCACTGAACACGTCGTTTCCAGGGTTCGCGGGTTCGATTCTCGCTCGAGAATGATGGTTTGTCCATTGTCTCTCGTGTATGTGTTGACGCGCAAGGACTCACGTTCTACTGACTCCAAATCCGAGGAGCCCACAAATGTGTTGGTGTATAATGTGTGATAGAATATGCGTCCCATCGGGACGTACACTGCGGTTTTTACAGAGCTGCCTCTCAAGGTCACTCAATGTCCATCACCACGGTGACATTATGGCACGGTTTTTCGCATCTTTCTCAATCGTGCCGCTAGGAGTCGCATGCTCGCGAACGTATCAAGCAGTGCTACAGATGAAGCGACTCAAGCGGTACGACTGAGGAAGACGCGATAAACCGTGCCATAATGCCACCGTGGTGACGGACCTTGAGTGTCCTAGAGAGATAGCTCTGTAAAACCGCAGTATAAACGGTAATCGGCTGTCAGCTGTAGAATCTGTAGGAAAAAATACTTGTACCACATATAAAATTTACGACTGAAAATTTAACCAAAGCATTTATTTGATGGGCACGGTTTGAATCATTATAACAATCACATTTGAAATAATATGTAAATACGAACGCTAATTTCATCATGATACAATGCACGGAATTTTGTCTTCTGGCTAAATGTGCTAACATCATTTGCGTACTTAAAACTTGGAAGTAACAGCACGAACCTTCAAACGTCAGTGGTTCACAAAATTATGACCATGACGAGAGAGGGTATCCATCGGAGTTAAACGAATTTATTTATTTTCGAAATACTCGTAAATATCTCACGAGGTGACTTTTCTTTTAATCATTTCCATTTTCACATATATTATCATTATGTCAAATTATAAATGTAGAATGTGAGCACTCACTTATCTGTAAAATGAATTTGGCAAGTGTTTCCTTGCTCAAATAAACTTTTTACTCTGCCAGCCAAGTCAGCTACTGCTTAGTAAAGATACGGTCAAGGAAGAGTTTTGCAAATGCTAATAATCTAAACTTACTTTTGTACTCGTATTGTTCAGGGAAGTTTTAATTATTTGCAGATTAGTGAAAAAACGTTCTGCGTTACTTATTTTCATTTATCATCAGGTCTGGAAACTTGCTTATACTATGAAAGTAACCAAAGATCTGGGTGAATAAAGTCAAAATTTGTAGACTTTTCACAGCATAGCCAAAATTTGCTAGCAACTGAGATTTACGTACTATCGGGTCTCATCGAACTGCGAGTGCGTCAAGACCGAAGATAATCATTTTCTTATTGGTTGATCATTGTCTCGCAATGCCCTACTTCACTCCGCTGGTAGCCAACGGTTTGCCGTCGCTTGTGCTTTATATAAAAAATATCATTGTGACTCCTGTTTACCTAATTAGGCCGCAAGAGTGCGATGTCATTGAGGGCATAAGTGACCACAAAGCTTTAAGGCGGTACAAGAAGGCAAATACAGAGTGGCTTCATCATTACCTGAGGGAAAAGTACGATCGTTTTCTGAGAATAGACGGGGGCATCGAGGCAATCTGGAACGCGTTTCAGAGCATTCTAGATAATGCATTGCAAACGTTAGTGCCGTGCAAATACTAAAAGATAATTCAGATCCAGAGTGTTTCAACCCCAAAATTCGACGTATGAAGACTAAAACCAGAAAGGACTTCAATAATAGACATGAAAGTGAAAATCATATGATACGCTTTCGTAATTGTTCAAAAGAATTAAAGCGTAAAAAGACCATTGCGCAGAAGGCATTTCTTAAGCTGCTTAACATCTCGAATGCTTTATATCGAATGGTTGAATACTATTATATATTTTTCGATCTATTTGCGTGTATTTATATATGCAAACATATACATTTCAGACGAACTATAATTTATGTAAAATAGGAAATGATAAATAACAAATTATAATCGTAAATTTATTATAACGTGCTTAGATTTTTAATTAACGAGATTAGCAGCGTTGGAAACTTTTATAGTATTTCCCAGAAATGTAAACGTTTATTCAAATGTACGCAATATGAAAGGGCAAGCTAGAAGTGAGTAATATCTACTAGAACGAGTGCAAGCAAGAGTGCCATATCTACAATTTTTTTGAAAGAGTATTAGTTCATTTACTATTTCGTATTACTTAAATAAATAAATTAAAAAAAAAACGTACGAAGGGGGAAGAGGTTTTGAAGGCGAGATGGCAGCAAAAATGAAACGTTTTAGTGGACTTTGTTGTTACCAACCTCTCTTGCGACAACAACTCCGTTTGAAGCGTTATCATTTCGCTAAAACACATGCACACACAAAACATAACTTGCGAAGCTCTTTATTTATATTATATTGACATTTAGACCTGAGAACGGTTAATCCTATAGTTAATGATATCATGTATAAACACGCTTGAAAGGCAGAAATGCCGAAGAAGTAATAAAATAATAATAAAAAATCTCTAAATGGCATCATAGAGTGCATTAACATTCTTTGAATCCATCGCATTGTTTTCGTCAAGGTAATTGTATGATGTAGATAATATACTTATGAAGTGATATACATTGAAGGAGGTAATAAATTTAACTTAGCACTAAATATACTTCTCTACCAGAAAACGTTTTGATCGCTGACTATGGTATTCAAAAATTGAGAGCTTACTTCAATTTAATCAAAGCAGGCTTATATAAAATTATTCTTGCTTTTCTATATTACGTGTGCAAATCCTATAATAGTTAAAATTATTCATTTTTGTTTCCATTGTAAAAGTTAGAAATACCTACTGTTAATGGCTATCAAAATAAATTTAGGTATGCACCACAGGCGATTCATATGATTTTTGGTTAAATTTTACTTTTTCAAGTTAAAGAGTTCAATAATTTTTAGTATGGAAGAAACTACAATATTTCAATATTACATTACCATGTCAAATAATGCGAGAATGTAAATGCTGTTTTAGCCCCATTAGTTTGTAATCCCATCCCATAATTACAGTAAAACGAATGTTTTCCTGAATGCAATTGCAATGGACTAAGGTAGTTTGTTTGTAGCGATCATGAAAGTAATTTTTATTGTAAAATATAATTTCAAGTATTATTCATGTTGAGATTTTCCTAATTGGTTGATTTCCAGTCCAGATTTTCTCATAGAAATAAGTTCAAATAAAAAGTATATGTAAAGATTGGCACTATTTGTGAGGAAGGGACGAATTATGATTAAATTATATCGCCTACCTTAGTTAGGATATGTATTAGCACATTTTTATTTACATATAATTTCTTCTCTTCAACAAGTATCGGTCCTCATTTTTTAAAAACAGATCTGGCAGCCCTGCCTAAAAGTAACATTAAATAACACAGTATACTTACTTAATTCAAATAATTTATTCTCAATTTACAGATAATTAAGTTTCTTCCTATAAATGTTGAATATGGCTTCACTTTGTAACCCAGAAGATATCCAAACTACGAATTTACTTTTCAGATGCGCGAGAGCATGTCAGCATCTACATCAGCAAGCACATCATTGATATGCTTGCAAACCTCATCGATATTTGAAGAAAGTGGAGGGATGTATACCTTGTCTTTAACCTATCCCCTCAGAATATGATCTAAGGGCGTTCGATTAGGAGAGCGCGGTATATGGCCTCACCTCGGTATAGCGAGCTATGGCCCCACCTCGTGGAACAGTGTGAGATAGGTGCGCTGTGACCTCCTGGTTACAACCATGTGGAGGTGCTCCACCCTGCTGGAAAATGATTTCACTCACGTTCTTTTATTGCCGTGGCATCAGGTAGTTCTGCTCGAGACCTAGATATTAATTCTCGTTACAGTTTGCTCATTAAATAAATGGTCCACAAATGTTAACCGATCTCAATACACAAACCACATTCAGTATGGGTGAGTCGTGTGGATGTTCCAAGACTTCAATATGTTTTTGTGTGCCCCATATACGCACATTGTGGCGGTTAACGGTGCCATTATTGTGCAACGTGACCAGAACACATTCTCTTCAAGAAAATTAGCTTCATGTCCATAAAGAACGCAAACCGTTGTTGCTTTAGTCACTATCACCTAACGTCTACATCAGTTGTTAACTTGTGCGCCTTACACTACAGTCGCCAACGTAAAATTCTCCAAATCGTAGGCTAAGGAAGATTCAGCTCCGAACTTGCTTTCCTTGTGGAGTTCCCTGGACTCCGTGTATGCGCCTCCTTCACTGCATTCACAATGTAGTCGCTACGGAGGCGACCTTGTCCTCGCTCTCCGTGTGCCGCATAATCTGCTCCCACGAACCGCTCGCACCACAATTTTACAGTCTTTGCCTGAGGCGATGATTTGTGATACGCCAACAACACACAGGACGTTCCGCAACGCTATTTGTCTCCATTGCGACTGGGGTGTCACTGTTTCTCGGCAAACAAGTAATAGCCCTGTTCCTGCCATACGAGTAACTGCACTGTTTCCGCCAAACGATAAATCGCACTGCTGCCAAATAGTAACTGCACTGTTCCAAACAATCGAGTAACCGCTTTGTTCCTGACATACGAGTAACTGGAGAGCCATCTGGTGGCGTAGGCTGAAAACCCTGAGAACACGGCGCGAGGTTTCAAGAGCACTCGGAGAATATCAGTCAGCAGTTTCGAAATAATTTCTTATTACTTTTAGATTACTAATTTCGAATAACCTTGTAAATTACACAATTTGAGGATTTAATCTAAAAAGGTATAACTGTGCAAACACTAAATATGATACGGTGCAAGTTCAAAATATGGATAATGTGAGGAGGAACCAGTTAATTTGCGTATTAAACTAACGGTTATGATAAAGCTGTAAGAACGGATCATTTCGTATTTCATTCGGCTAATGGTGGGATTGGCCACAGTGGGATTGGCCACAGCCTGACGAAAGGTGATAATCCGAAATTACAGTGTCTTGTGTGTTTACAAAAAGTATTTTGACATAAAAACGTGTACGAAATTATGTATTGCACTAACTCAAGATTGTTTATGAACATCATAAAGGCCGGAGCCATATCGAAGTTTTCTCGTCATTTTGGAAATGCTTAGCCAAATGTCAACCAAGGTATAGCAAGGTTAGATTTTATATAATGTGAAAGTTGACCGGTAAATTCGACAATTAGGCAAATTAAGACTTAATCCAGGAGAGATCGTATCTTGCTTCCTAACGTAAGTGGTGACTCGGGAGAAAACTGATCCCAGGGAAAGTTCATTGAATATTCTTCTAACATCATTGATTACTAGAATTCAGTATTGAAATTACTCTTACATTCTTATTCTTAAATTAAAATTAAAAAATTTAAAAAAAAAAAAATTTTTTTTTTATTCCAACTTAAATTTATGCATGGTAAATGTTAATTTAATAATATATGTGTAATGTTTAATGATATTTATCTACACATACAATTTATAAACAAACAATGGATGTGATCTACTTTCTAATGTGTTCTTGCAGTTTTAAAATTCATATGATACATTGCGGCCAAATTTTTTGTTGCCCTTGTCTTCTTAGTTGCCTTTTCAAAACTTCTGCTTCTTGTGTTAATCCTGAAAGAAAATATTGTGCTACGTTATGTATCAACTATCTTGGCAATCCTGTTGGTTTTCATCTCCGTATAGACCACGGTCAAATACAATGCAACCTTTCGGCTGCAATTCTTATTTCTTGCGATTATTGTATGTATCAGTAATGTTTTATCCTCCTGAAAGTTGTGTCACCTTGGATTGTGCCTCAGGAAAAAAGGTTACCGCAACGACACCGTGAGCGATGCACTGGTCGGCTATGCTCTTCAATATGTCTACAGGGCGAGGGAGAACCTGACATTTGCGATAGCAGACACCTGCGAGATAAAACAAATTTATGAGAACTGACATACATTCTGCATTCATGTGACAAGTACTGGTAATGGATTTTACTGGTAAAAGATAAGAGGAAAAGTACTTAACGTTGTAAGTGCAGACAATATTCACGAACAAAACTGTTCACGAATTAACAAAGCCTAGAGCGTAAATGTTCCCGCGCATTCTCTCCCTAATTTTAATTACGCATACAGTGCTTATGTCTACGCTTGGCCTTCCCAAACATGTCCTCTTTTACTAAAAACGAGAAGCGGGAAAAGAAATAATTTTTCATTGATTAATTAGTTGATTGATTTTTTCGTGTTTCCGGGCGTCAACTGCCCCGTTAGTGTAGTGCATGTTTTTTCGCGGAAGACGGCGGTGATCTTCCCCCGCTGGATGGCGAGATCCGGCGCCGACCTACCGTCGGCTAGTGAGGTTTTCCCCTAACCAGGACTCTCCCACCAGCGGGGCACCGCCCCAGCCGGGACAAGCTCTATGCTCCCGACCGATCTCCCGGAATATGTGGTAGGGTAGGCCATGTTAGTGTAAGTATGTGTGTGTAAGGGGAGAGGCTAGGACAAGGAAGAGGAAGAAAATATCGCGCATGGTCCGTGGCCCGTTTGTTAGAGTACTGCTCCGGCATTCTCCTTGTGTTGATCGGAGAAATCACGGAAAAGTACCGATCCGAGCAACCGGCTGCTAGAATTCTCCTCCAGGCAGTGAAAGAACTCGACCTATACTCCGATTTAATCAGAGCATCAATTGAAGGTCACGAGCTGAACGGAGAGATGGACACTATGATCCAGGAGCTCAAGTACAAAAAATGTAAGTCATAACAAAGATCCTAATTGGGCAAGAGTGATCCGTTCAGCTCTTGACCTTGAAGGTGTGTTTAAATCAAAGTATACTTTCACACCTAGTATCGAAAATCCTGCCACCGCCCAGACTCAAATCTAGGTGCTCCCAGTCAGATGCACTGCAACGACATCAGTTGATGCCCTGAGCCACCTCTTCCGGTGGAGATAAGAGAAACTTCAGGTTGCCGCTCAGAGAGCGGCCATTTGGTCAGCCAAAGGATTGCTTCTCGGACCAGGAGCGCCTTGGTCGACCGCTCCGCCGGTGCCCGGCGTCGGGCGGGCGCGGGGGCGTGGCTTGAGGGCGGCGTGGGTGAGGAGCTCGGCGGCGAAGGCGAGCGCCGCCGCCGCCGTCCCGCAGCCCCAGAGCCACGCGGCGTCCGCCAGCGCCCGCAGCCGCAGCGCCTGCACCTGCGCCGCCGCCGCCCCGCCCGCCTCGCGCCCCAGCGGCGCGCCCACCATGCGCCACGCGTGGAAGCTCCACCTGCCGCACACACGCACTCACTTCCTGCACCCGCTGCAGGTGTGCGCGGCGCACGTTTTTTATTAGTTATTTTAAGGTCGCGTCAACATATACGTCATTAGCGACCACTACTGGAGTTAACGGAATGGTAAGTATGAAGATGATACGAAATGGTGATGATAAGGGGTGAAAGGACGAACACAAATACAACCATGCCCGAGACGCGACACGAACCCGCGACCCTTTGGTCCGAGATCACTACGACACTACTGTCTTAACGATTTCGGCCACCAATAACAGCGCAAGTTTGTTGCCGTAAAAATTTTTGTGAGAACTATTATTTCAAATTGATGTTTTGGGCACGGAATCTTTTATGGTTATTTGTCCAGTAAGTACAGCAAATGTCCTCCCGGCAAATGACAGTGATATTATTTCTCAGGATAATGAGTTCCGGCGTCGTCTTACACATAGGTTGGCGTTCTTTTACAACCAGGTTTCTCCTCAACATCGTTTTACTCGGGTTCCACGCCCCAGCAGGGATAAGCTCTAAGCTTCTGACTGCACTTCTGACATGGCATGTTGGTGTAGTGCTTGTAAGTGTAAGTAAGGAACAAGGAATAGGAAGGAAAGATCACCTACTGTCCGTGGCCCGTAAGGGTACTGCTCCGGCATTCGCCTGGTATTGATTGGAGAAACCATGGAAAACTACCGATCAAAGTAGCTGCCCACAAGAAGTGTCTTCCAAACTGAGCCAGAATTCGACCTAGCTATCGAGCAAGTGTCAAAAGTTCCTGCCATCATTGGTACGCGAGACTGATGTTTCCGGGCACGTCAAGTGCTACAGTAATTATTCCTTTAGTTAGTGAAGTTTTTATCCTGGAAGGTGACTATGATTTCCTCCGTACTGACCGGGAGTGGTAGCTCAGTGCATCCACTGATCTACCGCCTCTGACCGGGAGGTCCTAGGTTCGAGTCCTGACGGCGGCAGGATTTTCGACACTAGCTTTTCAGCTAGGTCGAATTCAGTCGCTCTCTGGAGGAGAATTCTAGCGGCTGGCTGCTTGATCGGTAGTTTTCCGTGGTTTCTCCGATCAACACCAGGCGAATGCCGGAGCAGTACCCTACCAAAACGGGCCACGGAGAGCGCGGGATCTGTCCTTCCTCTTCCTTGTCCTATCCTCTCCCCTTCCACACACACTTACACTAACATGCACTATACTACCACATATTCCGGGAGACCGGTCGGCAACTTAGAGCTTGTCCCGGCTGGGGCGGAGCCCCGCTGGTGGGGGAAACCCCATTACAGACGGTAGGTCGGCGCCGGATCTCACCATCCAGCGAGGGAAGATCACTGCCATCTCCCGAGAAAAAACATGCACTTCACTAACGGGAATAGTGACCGAAGCAGTTGATGCGCCCGAAAACACGAAAAAATCAATCAATCCTCCCTACTGAACAGTGAGACCGGGTGTCGATTTACATGACGGCTTACGGGACATATCCCTTATTCCGACCTACATGCCGATATATCCCCTCCAAATATTTTCCCCTAGTGTGGAACTGCTCCAGTCTGGACGAACTCTCAGCCGTCTCGTTTTGCGACATATGATTTCATAAGTGGATAGGACAAATCCTATTACAAATGATTTCATGTTTTAAACATGCTCCATAACTGGATGATTTGTTCCAAAATATACAGTCCCAAATAGATCAAAACAGAACATGAAACTTCGACAATGGTAAACATTGTCATTTAGTCCAAATTTGAAATTCACATAATTTTGTATCACATCACGTACAGCTTATAGACTGCCTATAGGTTGTAGGTGATGTGATGAGTCGCATGGCAGTGTCATCATTGATGTCAAGTGATACTGTCAGATTTAACTGACAAGTGTTAATACATCACTGACGACACTGTTAGTATTAATACATTGCTTGAAGACGCTGTAAATGTAGCAGTTAGAAGGCCAAAAGTGGAGCCCACCCGAACAGCTGGCAGGGAATGCACGCCTGCCAGGAATCGCACGGCAGTGTCGTCAGTGATGTCAGTTAATACCGTCAGATTTAACTGACAAGCGTTCACTGACGACACTGCCAGTGTTAACACATTGTTAAAGACAAAGACGTTGTAAATGTAGCAGTTGGAAGGCCAGAAGTGGAGCCCACCTGTACAGCTGGTCGGGGATGCCCGCCTGCCCAGGAATCGCACGGCAGTGTCGTCAGTGATGTCAGTTAATACCGTCAGATTTAACTGACAAGCGTTCACTGACGACACTGCCAGTGTTAACACATTGTTAAAGACAAAGGTGCTGTAAATGTAGCAGTTGTAAGGCCAGAAGTGGAGCCCACCTGTACAGCTGGTCGGGGATGCCCGCCTGCACGAGGCGCTGCACGAGGGCGTCGTATCTGTGGGCGTGGCGCCACGCGCTGCGCACGGGGAACGCCATGTAGCCCGGCGCCAGCATCGCCACGTCGGCCGACTGAGCCACCGCCACCACGGACCCCCACGTGGCATACTGGGCCACCCGCTTCGCCATGAGCTGCATCGCGATGTCCTCGGGATCCATGCCGTGTAACTGGCTGTCGATGCCGAAGTCGGCGTGCAGACGGGTGACGCGCTCGTTTATGTCCTTCAGTGTGTCAAGCTGCGCTGTTTCTCGGTTTGTAGACAAGAAACTAACGAAGCAGCCTGTGAACGTATTGATTATGATGAGAGAAAAACAAGAGAGTAGCACAAAGATGTAGTTTCTCAAAGGACCTCCTACTGTTTCACTGAAAGCTCCTGAGTAGAAGGTCTGAATGACTCGAAGAGGAGCGTTGGGACAACCTAGATAGTGTAGAACAAAGGCAAAGAAAACAAGGGTGGCCCCGGTGCATGCCCAAGTTGCTGTAGAAAATGACTCAAGTATCGTCTGGCGTACGGGTGACATGCGATGAACCAGCACGCATAAGTCACTTTTAACGTGGGGATACAACATTCGAATTCCAGGAGTGACAAATGGAGCTAAATACAAAGCTAAGCCGTAAACGTCAGCTCGTCCTTCAATGAGTTCCATTGTACCTCCAGTGAAGGATCCGTTGGGCAGAGGAGTGTGTAGTGGGACGTTTCGACAGAAGGGTGATCCGACGTGTTCTGCTAAAGCTTTGGTAATCAAAACGTCTCTGCCTACAGAGTACCATTCCATGTCGCAAAAGGTGTGGCTCACATAGTACATATCTGAAACTATAAATCGTACTTTTTCCTTCCAAGGTGCAATGCTTGAGGCCAGTCTAGTAAGTAGCGTCATATTATGTTCCTTTCGTTTTTCTTCATTTTTCATCAGCGGTAGCAGCAACCATCGTTCGCAAGCGGCAAATGAAACTAAAAACAACAAGGCAATAGCTACAGAGAATGTAGTTGTTTTGCTTAGCAGCATAGTAATATCTTCTGGGACGGAGTAGGGTCAGTCACTAACTGAAATAAATTAGTCGATAATCCTTGTCAGAAATTGGTCGTTGATCACTTGTATTGATGCCATTAATGGACAATTCGAACACAGTCCGTTAACGATGGATGGCTTCAAAATTGATTGAGGACAATGCTACAACGTTTTGCTTTTACAGAAACCCAGTGAATAATGCAGCATATAAATTTTCGTCCAGGTACGTGTCTCATGAAATATTCATTGTCGTTCCTACTGTTTCTCGTGAGATGACAGATGAGCACAGAAAATACCTTTTCCGTTTCCGAAATATATACAATAACAACCTTTCTGGGGAAAACTAAAAACAGATCGTTACAGTCATTTATAAATATTTTTCGTTCTACTGGTAGACAAAGAATGCAGAAAATTTTTCACAATTAAATGTGTTTAGAACTCAGATAATATACTTAATTGTCTTATTTATTGTGTTTTTCAAAATAATGTCAAATGAACTGAGGTGCAAGTATAATGAAATAATCTGCTGCAAAGTTAGGGACTACATCTTTTAGATCTCCGTATTCATAATAATGAACATAGTATCACTTTCATTAAGTCCCATATTTTTAAACAGTATTCGAAACTTAATAGCTTTGCTTAATCTAGCTATGCTTGATTCTGAATTAAATAAATCAGAAAATACAAAATATGTTTTTACAAATTAGTTGGTAGAAGTATCGGAGATTGAATGTTGGCGTCTTGAAAAAATCACCCTCTTGAAATCTATAAATTTTTTAATTTATTTACACAATGAAAATTTACAATATATTTCATTCCGAAATAATAAGTAAATATGATAATTCACTGATTATACAATATCAAAATAAAATCCAATGATCAAAGAAACAATAACTTGCAGAAAAGTCCCCCATTGGTACTTTCCAGGATCAATACACAAGGACTATGACAGAAAAGAGAAACAAATATTAGAATAATAATAACACAAAACGGAGAATTATTTTTGTGTTGTGTATGTCAAATACTAAAGCGGTAAGGAAGTTGCAAAGGGGAGGTTCTATTGAGGCGAGATATTTCTTGCTATTGTCTAAAAGGTTTAGGGCTAGATGGTTTGGATGGGTTTTTTAATTTCTTGTATCTTCTCTTAAATTTAATTGAGGTTTCGTACAAGGTGCTGATGAGATGCTTAAAATTTTTGACTGGAATCTTGAAGAATGATAAGTTTGTTTGCTGGCCCCAGTTTTATTCCATATGTCCATACAGAAACTAGGATGGTTTTATAAATTAGCAATTTATTTTCCAGGGACAGCTTGGATCTGTAGCCAATAATCCAGTAGAGTTTCCTTGTTTGCTGTTGGAGCTGTTGTTTCTTGGCATGTATATGTTTCTTCCTGGTGAGACGTCTATCCAAGTGAAGACCTAGATATTTTACGCAATCGGTTTGCGGTATTGTTTTTCTGTTGGTTTCTACTGGCGCGCACGTTTCCTTCCTACCCCACCTTGCGCAACCCCGCCCATTCTGCCCCGCCTGCCCTGCCCCGAGCACCTCCGCCGCGAGACAGACAGCCGTCACATGGGCGCTCCGGTGGCTCAGGCGAGCTGCACGGGCGGCGCTCTGGGCCAACCGAGCCTCGCGCGCCTCAAAGGAACGCGCCCCGTGGCGCTCGGGTGGCCGCCATCGACACCAACCAACCTCCCACACCACCCATGCCCTCGCCAGGTGCGGCTCCTGAACTCACGCAGGGTGAAATGGTAGAAAGTACACAAAGAAGGGCGGCGTATTTTGTAGGTTTTACCAGTGCCAAATATCAACAAAAAGACGCATACTAGGTTGCGTGGATCATTTGTATTTTTCTGAGCCAAACGCATCGACATTTACCTTTTCAAACTCCAAAATTCGTCCTATATACTTCGGGGAAGACACTTTATTCCAAATGGTGAAATATGAAAGAAGAAGATCGAAAATGCCATCATTTTCTTGTTATCGGGATGTATCTTTTAACAGCGCGATCCTTACAGAAGTACTAAAGAAGGTTGCCTAGGGGAAATGGCAAAATACAAGTTTAGAGATAGTGTATTCGCTATATGATATGAGAGTTTATTGTAAAAACTGGTTTCAATTACATTTCCTGTCAAATAGTTTTTTAGTCAGGAACAGTGTTTTCATCTTGTGAAAGGCTCTCTCAGCTTGATACGGATATTTAGATTTTTGGGGATACTTTACATAAAGCATCAATTACATTTTCAAAAGTTTCTCATAAATACTTTCAATTTTGTAATTAAACGTGTCGGGTAGCTAAAAAACGCCTAAGAGAATGGTGCAGGTCGGGTTTTCGTTGAAATCCCTGATTTTTCAAAAATTGCAAAAATTCGGCATCTTTCTATAACTACAATAGATATTTTTCTCCTGAATGAATTCTAGTTTATAAAGTCAGATCTTGTAATAAAATAATGTACAGTTTTTGAAAATGTGAGTTATTTTCTCGCATTTTTAAAATAAAGGCAACAAAAAATTGGGAAAATTCAGTTGCTAAATTTTGAAAAGAAATCTCTAACACGTGGTGTAACCAGAATCCTCAACACGTGCGTGTGGGTCCTTGATACCGAAAAATGGAATGACGGCAAAACGTCTTTCTGTCCGTCCAACTATTTGTTGTCCGTCTGTGAACAACGCTAGCGGCTAAACCGTTTAGCCGAAATGCATCTATCGTGGAACACCACGATGAATGCATTTTTGATTGTATTTTATTGTTAGACTGTGTGAAGGCTTTTTTTTAGAAGAAAGTGCAGATCTCATTTTTGTTAAAAAGTCTGTTTCGAAAATTGCAAATATTTGGTCGGCGCTTTTGTACAGTAATACAGACGATAGCTTTTTCCTTAATATCTGTTCCTTAAAGATAGATTTTGAAATATGGTCATGTACAATTTTTCGAAAGTTTAAGTACGTCATAGTTTTGCGTGAAAGTGCGGGCGATAAAGTACGTGCTGTTACACCACTAGTTCTTTAAGTTGTCTCTTTGGATATGAAATGGTAAAAACTGGGCGCTGTCTCAAATCTAACTAATTTAAATTCTCTCTTCAAAAATTGCACCGGGAGCGGTAGCTCAGTGCATCAACGATGTCACTGCAGCGCCTCTGACCGGGAGGTCCTAGGTTCGAGTCCCGACAGCGGCAGGATTTTCGACACTAGCTTTTCAGCTAGGTCGAATTCAGTCGCTGTCTGGAGGAGAATTCTGCGAACCGGCTGCTCTGATCGTAGTTTTCCGTGGTTTCTCCGATCAAAGCCAGGTGAATACCGGAGCAGTACCCTACCAAACGGGCCACGGGCCGCGCAGCGATCTTTCCTTCCTCTTCCTTGTCCTATTCTCTCTCCGTTACACACACACTTACACTAACATGCACTACACTACCACATATTCCGGGTGACAGGTCAGGAGCTTAGAGCTTGTCCCGGCTGGGGCGGTGCCCCGCTGGTGGGATAGTCTTGGTTAGGGAGAAACCCCACTAGCGGACGGTAGGTCGGCGCCGGATCTCGCTATTCAGCGGGGGAAGACCACCGCCATCTACCGAGGAAAAAGCATGCACTACGCTAACGGAACTAATGGCCAAAGCAGTTGACGCGCCCGGAAAAACGAAAAAACCAAACCAAACCAATCTTCAAAAATTGCAAAATGTTAACATTTCAAAACTACAAAGTTAAGGTTAGAGATTTTTGCCTTTGCGAAAATCTATTGTAAAAATATTTCTCTTTAAAAAGTCATGTAACGTTTTGGATTTTTAATTTTAAATTTTAATTTAAAAAAATTTTTTAAAATCGATTTAATTTTTTAGTTTTTTTGTATTTATGGTTTATCTCTATGCAAGGGAAGCCCCTTGGCTCACATCATCACTCGTCGGTAAAAATGCTAATAAGTATTTTCTTGATTACAAGATATTTAACAAAATCAATTAATATCACAATTATTTCTTCACGTTTATCGTAACGTTTTGCCTGCACTTAGAATATTATACATAATCCTATTAACGCCCGCGTCTCTTTGTGATAGCACTTTCTGGTCAACTAAAATTTGCTTTTTATTCATGACTTACATCGATTAGAATCTTCATTTCAAAGTGTGCTTAGTTGCTATATGTCTCTGGTTAAGTCGGAGGGAGAGTCCGTTTAAAAGCAAACTGTGGTAGGTACGCACCGACGTTGACGGAGCATATGCAGATAAGTTCTATTTTGCTTCTTCTTATAGAAAAAAAGCTCATATAAGCAACGATTTGCGTTTTGGAGAGCTCTAGTAGCAATGACAGCTCCAACAATGACTGTACGCGTAGGAACGCGAGCGAGTACGAACAATGGACGTGTGCTAGGTGTACACTTTTTAAATTTTATTACATATTTAAAATTTTTATTTAGAAAAACGTATGTACTAATATTTTATCATTATTACTATTATTATTATTATTATTATTATTATTATTATTATTATTATTATTATTATTATTTTGTTTCTTTCTGTTTTATTTCATTTTTATGTTAAAATCGTTTTATTTATTGATTATTTTTTATTTTATATATTTTTTGCTCTTCTTATTATTAATTTTCTCTTTTATTAAAATTAATATTATTATGGTTTTTGTATTGTATTTTTTGTTTTTGTATTTGTTGTAAAATTATGTAGCCGATATAAATCTACAATTAAGTATAGATTGTAAGTGTAGTGTATAAGGTTAGTTTAGTAAGCATCCCTCAATACATAAGTCACTAACCAAATTTAAAATGCATGAACTTATTTGAAAGTAAATTGGGCGTTAATGGGTTAAATTTAAACATATTATCTGTCAATCAATAAAAGTAACGCTATTACAGTGTTTGTTTTTAGTTTCATTTAGCTTATCGGAAAATCATTTATTATTATACGAATATAATAATATTTGTCATTGCACACATATTTTTTATTAACAATTTAAGTAATAAATAAAGAATTATACGGTGTTACTCATCTAAAAAGTAAATGTAAATGCAAGTTTCTTATCAAATATGTTTCAGATTACAGAATATATCAAATATATTCTTAAAATTGCTTTCGATATTTCTTTTATCAAGTTAATGACAGAATGCATTCCATTCATAGCACGGTGAACAGTTGTTTAAATTCACGCGCCACTTCGCATTGTGTTCGGAGAAAGGCAGTTTTGCTTTCCTGGCTGACTGGCGGTGAAATGCACTTGCAGATGGCGGCAATTTAAGAAGCGAAACGCCTGCCGTGTAGCTCGACGACCTGTTGGGGACACTGATGGACTGCACGGGCGGCTGGCAGTTGCACGCATGTATCCCAGGCACGAGCCCGCGCCGTGCTTCATCGCGTGGTGACGAGTGGGGTGTCACCGTGGCCCGGGACAGGGCGGGGCCGGCGGTGGGGCGCGGGGTCGTATGGGTGCCCAAGGAATGTTTGGCCTGCTCACCAGGGCAGGAAGAACGCGGCCGCTGTCGCAAGCACGCCTCGCCAGCCCTCGCCCCTTCGCGTCCCTTTGGAATGGCGAGCTTCCAACGGACAAAATCGAAGAAAATTAGTTATTCGTGTGTTAAGTTTTTGTATGACTTTCGCTACCAGTAGAACGTACTCGGACTGCAATATGTGGATAAAAAGCTACGTAAAAATTACTACTGTAGGTCGACAGTTGTCTGAATAGAAGAAGAGATTAAACTTTGACATCACTTTATTCGAAACAACTGTAATGTTTTTTTTTTAAATTTATTATGTCTACATTGGCGCAATGCATCTCCAAGCCCCTTGGGGAGGCGTTGAGCGCTTTGCACTTTAGGAGTAATCCTCCATTAATTACAGCGCTTTTAATTTTGGAGTAATCCTTCGTTAATATTATGTTCGTCACGCCTCGTCGCAGTCAGTTGTCAAAGAGGACCACCAGGTAGCATCTCCGCGTACGCGCCTCCCACCATACGCTCTTGCGTCACTACTCAGCGGCCAGAATTGGGAAGGAATAAGGATAAGGGTAGGGTTTAGGACACTTCACACGGGTTGGACTAGGCCTTGTGAAGCAGCTAATCTCATTTTGTTGGAACAAATTTCAAACGAGATTCGACGGGACTCGATCACGGACCTCCTTGCTGAAAGACGAGCGACGTCGCTATGCGCCACGAGATGGCCAGATGTTATTTGACAACTTGTCGTTCTGAAAAGTAGAGCTACTGCTACTCTCCTGTCACGAGGGCCGTACAATACCACCGGCTGAGAAGATACAGGAACAGAATTCTAGCCAATGCAGCTTCTCTGACCGGGAGCCCCGACGGTGGCGAATATTTGGCATTAGCTGTATAGCCAAGTCGTATTCAGCTACAGGGAGTGGTAGCTCAGTGCATCAACTGATGTCACTGCAGCGCCTCTGACCTGGAGGTCCAAGGTTCGAATCCTGACGGCGCAGGATTCTCGACACGAGCTTTTCAGCTAGGCAGAATTCAGTCGCTGACTAGAGGAGAATTCTAGCGGTCGGCTGCTCTGGTAGGTATTTTTCCGTGGTTTCTCCGATCAACACTAGGTGAATGCCGTGGCCCCCTACCAAAAGGGGCCACGGACCGCGCGCGATCTGTCCTTCCTTCTCCTTGTCCTATCCTCTCCCCTTACACACACATATACTTACACTAACATGCAATACACTACCACGTATTTCGGGAGAACGATTGGGAGCTTAGAGCTTGTCCCGGCTGGGGCGGTGTCCCGCTCGTGGGAGAGTCCTGGTTAGGGGAAACCCCACTAGCCGACGGTAGGTCGGTGCCGGATCTCACCATCCAGCGGGAGATCATCGCCATCTCCCGAGAAGAAAATATGCACTACACTAACAGGACTAATGACCAAAGCAGTTGACGCGCCCTGAAACACGAAAAATGAATCAATCAATTGAATTCAGCTGCTATCTGGAGGAGAATTCTAGATACCGGCTGCTCTGATCGTTAGCTTTTCCTGGTCAGATCGGAACCCGGAGAATCCTGGATTAGTACGTTAATAAACGGGCCACGGATCTGCGAAATCTTTTCTTCCTTTTCTCCTCCTCTCTGCTTATACTCTGACTCACACTTCCATGCACTATACTGCCACATGTCGAGTATACAGTCTGGAGCCTAGAGCTCGTCAGGCTGTGATGGTGCATCGCTGAAGGGAAATATCAGGTTAGAAACACCCTCAATTCGATATGTAGGTCAGTTCCGGATTTCATTGAATAACGGGGAGGAATCTCGACATCTTGCAGAATATAATATGCAGTAAACTTATGAGACTAATGGCCACAGTAGTTGACACGGCCGGAAATACTAAATAATTAATCAACCTATAATATTCAGAACGTAACGTTTCAGAAAGTTTGTGGAGCTGTTTCCACTCTGTAGCACTCACGTGGCCGCATCTACTCTACAGAAGGATGGGGCACATGTATAGCATACACCGGCAGGAGGTGACAAGTACAGAGGTCATGATCATAACCTCTATCGCAATTGAATTCTATGGTCTCCCAAGCCCACCGGAAAATGTATATTGCTGATGACAATTACCTGCACCCAACTAGAGAGACTCCATGAGGCGTATGAACGGCAACGATAGACGTGGCATTGATGCAGTAACCTAATCCTGATTGCTTCAGAGCAGGTCACGGGAAATATCTCAACACGTGGTGAGAGACATTTCAAACACGCTTATGCATAGCCGGTGGAGATATTTAATGATAAGTACATGGTTTATTGTATAATATCTGTAAGCGCTGTGCATACGTGGTTGCGTCATATTCTATTTTTTGGTGCACGAATTTGAAAGGTTGGATAATTGTGTAAAACAGAGTTTGTAGTAAATCGATGAAAGTTAATAAAATCTTCCTGAATGTTAATGGATCTCACATTAAAACTCGATACAATTACTGCCATCAGCAATGAGATTATTTTAATTTTGTGCCCTTAAAAGTAGAAAACGTTTACCACTTCTTCCCTGCGCTTACAAATGCAATACTGTATTGCGATGTATTTGGTTACATCGCAGCGTATACCAGAACTCTTGAGTTTTCACACACTTACCCCTCGGTTCAGACGCCCCGCCCCCGCTCCGACTCTTTTGTTATGCGCACGTGTTCACGCTGGCCGATCCTCCCAGCCCGCCTCCCCCCACAAAGGGCTTCGCAGGCGTTCAAAGACAGACTCTCCCGGGCCTTCTACGCGACCCGCTTATTCAAGATGGGAGGCGCCCTTCCAACACGGCGATCTTCGGATTGAGTACCGGAACAGTCACATTAGGGACGTCGGTGGCACTTCGTCTCTTGATCCATTAGGAGGCACCATAAAATCATCATGAAAGCAGCAGTCAGCAGGCGCTGCCTCGCTTTCTGCTAGATCGCCACGTACTCATGGTCACACAAAGGCGACCAATTAGAAACAGAAAAGTAGGTCGCTAAGGGCAGGAATTGCAAAGAGCCGATCGACGAAAAAGATTAGTGGAAGGTTCCAAAAGCCTGATTACTGAACCAATCAGAGGTAAAGGATCATGCACGTGACAGGGTACAGATTTTTCCAAATGGGGTGGGGAGAAGAAAACGAGGGACCAGGGGCTGAGGGCGGGAGAAGACCTTTGAGATGACGTGATAGGAGACACGTGATCTGTCAATTTGGTAGGAGGAACTAAGGAGAGACAAACTGGATACGGCGAGCTGGAGAGAGAAGGGCTTCATAAAACTAGACAGGCAAGTTATGGCGGAGTCAATTATATACTCGTGTGTGACTGACCAGAACCTGCCGGCTTAAGCAATCTATCGTAGATGATCTTGGCTGTCCAGGTGACGCCGCGTCGAAGGCTGTGTTGCCGACGTTTCGACCATCTTATCGTGGTCTTCCTCAGGGCTGTTGTGCACAACGCGGCGTCACCTGGACAGCCAAGATCATCTACATGACTCTGGCCGCGGACGCCTACGACTTCACTTAAGCAATCTATCGCTCGTGTCAATCCAATTGTAATTGATTCGGTGTGATAGATCAGTGGGGCCGATTCCCTAAAAGCAATTAAAAGTGTGGTCAGTTCATTCTACAAGCTGCTCGAACGCAGACGAGGTGGCGTTTGACGACCCTATCTTGCGCACCGACATCGTGAGTCGTCGTTTCGAGCATGGTCGCGGACGGCTGCTCATTTCCCGGGGATGCGACGGGAACATGAGATCCTTCCTGCTGTGTACGAGGCCGCTTTAGCCGTGGTTTGTTTTAGCTCTGCGGCCGGAATTGACTGGTAAAGTCCCGCAGGCATGCAATCCCACCGAAGTGAAGAATAACGACCATCGCCATCATTTTTTGTGTTAAATTAAATAAAAGTTTTGGACTGGAGATTGTTAAGTGAAATATTAATTTGAAACTGTATTTAAGTATTTTCTATTTGTCAATAAACGTATTCCGACCACTTAGACGAGTGACACTTTACAAAATTCCATCTGAGTGTACTATTCAAGTAACTAGTAAACATATTGCATCCCTCTGACCCAGAGCAACCAAAACCTTGGTGTTTTCAAAGCCGGAGCAGGATGGCAAGTAAGATGTATGCTTCGCGCCCACTTAACAAAAGTGTGCCTTGTTACACACCAATTGCCGGTGTACTCCGTGTGTGGCGGTAACACGGTGTCTGTACTGGCTGTTCAGCGGGTCATTGCAGTACATAATTTGTATTGTAAGACATGTATTTCTAGTAAATAAATAAAATAGATTACAAAGAGAACGAAATTGTAAATATAATTATATTCTACGAATTCAGTTAATTTGATGTTGAACCTTTTAAGATAGCTTCTTCCCCCAAATGTCGTGTATCAGTTACTCAAACTGTGAGCTCAAAATGAAGGGAAATCAAGTCGTCATCATATTTTTGAAAATAATGTTCTAGTAAGTAGGGCTGTGGGGACCTCTTTAGAAATATTTTAAGAGGGCCAGGGTCCCCTGTCTCCCTTGTGTGCCCAGCTATGAAGAAGAGTGTTTCGGCATGATCTTAAAGTGCCAATTTTAGTTAATAAAAGGATATTTAAAAAAAAAGTAATTTGAACATGGTTTATTACGTTTAAATAAAAAAATATTCGCAACTGTATCCATACTTAAATTTTAGAGTTATAATATTAGTTGAGTAACGTAAGATATTCACAATTTATAGTTGTAAGTTTATTGTTGATGCAAAGTTTAATTCATTTCCATACTAAATCTTTTATCTTAGTCATTCGCTATGTTTACAGTTACACATTGAGAGAAAACTTTTATCATACCCGACTCTTACCATGAGGATGACACCTTTTAGTAATCAATTGAAGAACAATGACAATCTTTCATTAATTAAGTGACAAACAATGACAATCTAATAATTAAATGACGAGCAATGACAATCTTTAATTTTTAAATGACATAATAACTGTCGCAAAAAGTGTTACGTAATTTTTCATGAATTGGCTTGATTTTGCCTCCTCCTTCACTCACACACCCATCTCTACTTCACTTCCATCTGCACCACCCCCCCTGCCTCCGCTAAGCCACTTACGTCGCCTTGACATTCAGCGCCCCGCATTCAACACTCCCTCCGTCCCTCGCCCCCGGCGAATCGCTCCGCCGCCACTGCCGCCGCACCGTGTGTCACCTGGCCCGGCCGCTGGGCGTCTGATTGGAGCGGCAGGGTCGCGGCATGCGTGGCGGGGGGGGGGAGGGGTACGGAGACACGCGCGTGCGGCGGTGCGGCGCCCCGGGCAGGAGCGCTCTCATTTCACGCGCGCTGCCCGCCACGCATCTCCTTCACTGCGCGGGAGAGGTGGCTCGGGGCATCAACTCATGTCACTGCAGTGCCTCTGACCGGGAGGTTCTAGGTTCGAGTCCCGACGGTCGCAGAATTTTCCGCACTAGGTCGAATTCAGTCGCTGTCTGGAGCGTAATTCCAGCGGACCTGCTTGCTTAGTTGTTTTCGTGGTTTCTCCGATCAACACCAAGCGAAGGCCGGAGCAGTATTCTAACAAACGGGCCACGGACCGCGCACAATCTTTCCTAACTCTTTCTTGTCCTATCCTCTCCCCTTAAACACTCTTACACTGACATGTGCTACACTATTACAGGCCGGCAGATTGGTCGGGATCCCAGCTGGGGCGTTGCCACACTGGTGGGAGATACCTGGTTCGGGAAAACCCCGCTAGCCTGTGGAAGGACGGCACCGGATCTCGCCATCCAGCTGGAAAAAACACCGCCACCTCGCAGGAAAAATAATGTACTTCAAGTACGGGAATAATGAACTTAGTAGATGTAGCACCCGGAATCACTCACAGACCGGGTTGGTAGAACGGTCCTACAGAAATATTTGCTTTCAACACCAACTATAGGCAAGAATGGCCTAGGATGAAGTGGTTTCTGATCAGCTGAACATCTGTATCTGGTAAGCAATATATGGAAAAAATTATATTTAAAGGTGATCATTTCTTTCTTCAGTCTTGAAATGTTACCCGCTGAGATACGCGACATCTGCTTTAGCCCACTACCCAATAATTTCTATTGGTCGCATGTCTCTACAGTACCAGCAGCGTACAAGCGACTCTGACAGAACAGTGCGCCATATCCATAATACTTAACACATGGCACATCACCTACATGGCTGATAAATTAAGAACCAAAACATTAACATTTAATATTTAATAATTATTTAACATTTAACAATGTTGCTATGCTTTTTTTTGCAATTTTTCGGAAAGGCAGATAAGGGTGCGGAAAATAAAACTAGCATTATATTTTTCACGTTCTTTGATACATAAGAGGAAAAAATTCTAAGGAAAAAATGGAACACATTTTTTTTCTCCCTTTCAAAATTCAAAATTTATTGCTTATTAATTTTTGAAAATAGATTTTACTACATGGAGTTTTTCTCCTTTCAAAATTCAAAATTTAAGTAGTATATGACTTAGTGTAGGGATCACAGAATTTTGAAAATGTGCACACAATTCACTTTTCCCCATAGCACATCATACGCAGTTTTTAACTGTTTTTTGACGTAAAATAAATAAATAAAAAAATAAATAAACACTTTTTGAGAAAAATTACGAATATTCTTCTGATTGATAGATAAATAGGTAAATGTATTCTGCAAATAGTTACAAGAAATAAGGGGTGATTTTCATAATAATAATAATAATAATAATAATAATAATAATAATAAATAATAATAATAATACACAACTAGTAAAAACCCGTCAAAATTTGACGTGAAATCTGAAATAAATGTAAAATCTGTGCCCAGACTAATGTTACAATACGTTCATTGTTTTGATCTTCAGGGTACAACAAGATATTCTGTGAGTGAGCTCCCAAAAGTTTGAACACGTATGGCCATGACCAGGTGGCAATGTAATATCAGCACCAAAGGACACAAAAGAAAGAGCACTATTATACTGACGGTTATTATTTCTAAAGTTTTTTGATGTGTCATCATCTCCTATAAGCAACTGTTTGATTTCTTATGGCATATTGCTCGAAGGTAAACTTATTTTCCCATTTAAGCAACACAGAGTAAATTGTTTGCAGACTTTTTCTCACATGGGAAGTACAAAGCTGAATAAATCTGACATTTCATAGACATCAACCCAACAGAAAACGAAATGACCTCACTATCACGACACCTACGCTAACTTTCTCTTTCCCTGAGTCCAGTTAATGTACGTTTGCGTCCTTTGGGGCGCGTGGGTAAGGATTCGGAATTCGACTTAACCTGTGAACAACTTCACTACTTCAGTACAACCGAGCAAAACTCACTGTCCGAATGTTCTCTACAAAATACACCACAAAAGCAAATACATGCGAACTGTCAACACCACAATGCAATTATTACACTGAAACAAAACCTTGACGAATTGTAAACAATTCTCAACAATCAAAATAAAGTATCAAGTAGCGCCACCATGAAGCAGTCGCTCTTTGAAAAAAAAAAACCAATTGAGTACTGATAAACGTACTGTTAAAGAATGATTTAATTAATTAATTTACACCAAAATGTTAATGAATCAACACAAACAATATATGGTAACACATCTAGGGATCACATTATTTCATTTAAAGGAAAAAATACTACAATCGATTCGAAGCTCTAAACGAAGCCATGGCAGAATATCTTATTTTTTAAATATATAGATAAAATAATGATTAGTAAGCAAAATAAAAAAAACACATGCGAATCACAGAAACCAGAACTACTGCATGAATTCTGGATGCCTTGTTGCTTTTCACGCAAAAGCGCTTTCACGTGCTACATATTTCAGGCAATATTAGAAAAAAAGTTTTCTATTTTCAAAAATTGTTCATGACCTTATTCCAAGATGTGCCGAACAACAAATTTTATTGAGGAGAAAGTTCCTATTTTTGCTGTTTAGTTGTAGGAAGAAGCCGAAAAACATTTTGAACTTTTGATTTTCGAAAAATCAAGGATTTGACGAAAATGAGCCCAACAATTTTTTAAAAAGTTCTTTAATCTGAGGACAAAGTTTTAAAAAATTGGAGCTCTTTTCTTAAAAAAATTGAAAATGTGGAGGCTTTATGTAAGTTATTCCTAAAATCCAAATTTTCGTTTCAAACTCACAGGGGCTTGTGTCCATTTAATTAGATTAGGAATTACCAATTTTGGAGAAAATTGTCAGAACTATTTACGCGCTAACGTAGATCACAGACAGACGTTTCGCCATCAATTGATTTTTCAGTATCACTGACCCTGAAAAAACGTAACACGAGGAAGTAATTTTCTACAAATAAGGATAATACAAACACATAACACACACTACAAATAAGGACAAGTATTATTCACTTTTTAGTGGTCCGACAATAATACTTTTGTGTCGAAAAATAGTCAATTTTTGGCGCATGATTACAATGATTTCCTTCTCACGAACTAAGGCAAGAAAGTAAAAACTGACAATTTGGAAAAGATATTCCTAAATTAATTACAATAGCTAGTAGGTAGGATTGAATTGTATTAAGAAACAATTTTCTAGTTTCAATACTGAAAGTGTGTAAAACATAGTTGAACTTTTGCAAAATGGAGCTGCCATTTAAATGAAAACGTGCACCGTTAGGTTAGTAATTCACCGTCTTCTTTATTTACGTTACTACGGTGAATACTGACCATGACATTCTTCCAAATATATCAGTATAATAGTCGAATAAATTGTTTATTTCTGTTACTATGGTGCATCATCTTTTACTTGGTTTACAACGTACGCAAATCGGCGTAATACGGCGGAAATCGGTGGTTTTTGGACTGAAAAGTCATATTTTAGGACCCTGGTCACCAACAAGTAGACAAATTGGTTGATCCGGGTTTAGGTGGCACGGTTCCTTTGGTTCCTTTTATGATTCATTATTTCTCGCGATTCCTATGTTTATAGTTGCGCGAGTTCACTTGAATCACTGGTTGAGTGATCGACAATAATTTTGTTGGCATTGATTAAATTTCTTACGCCAAAGCATAAATATATACAATATTACTACGGGTCAAAGCCATATAAAGCTATACATTTTGCAATTAAGAATCATTTCATCACGAAACAAAATATCAATTTACACTTAAAATAACATTTCACGACATTTAAAATGTTAAAATGTTAAAATGTGAGTTTGCTTCCTGCTTGAAATGAAATATAAATATAGTAATGGGGAAATATAGTAATTAAACAGTCTTCTATTAACACATTTAGTTGTTACTATAACAACTGAGTTATTTATGTTCAATGTTAAATGAGAATTTGTTTCGTTAATGAGAAGTCCCGAGATTGATAGTTTGTTGGCGTGGAATTGTGTGTTTTTTTCGCATTTCAAGTCTTCTTTAAATAGGTTTGTGTGTCTACTGAGATGGAAGGTATGAATGCTGGTTTTATTTATGATTGGCCGAGAGGAACTTTGAATGTGATCCAGTGGTGTCAGAAAGTGGGTTTGCTTGCGTCTCGATGTGTATGTAGTGTGTGCAAGAAAGATTTGAAATTTACTGAGAGAAAGGATAGGATAGATGGTTATGAGTGGATTTGTAGAGTGAGAGGCGAGAATGCTCATTGTGTGAAAATGTCTGTGCGAAAGGATTCTTGGTTTGAGAGGAGTCACATGGAGATATGGAAGGTGCTTCTCATTACCTACATGTGGGTGATGGAAGCAAAGGTTGAACTATATATGTTTGGATGCTGGTGTATGTGAGAGTACAATTACTGATTGGATGAGTTTTTGTCGAGAGTTATGTTTTGAAGTGCTTGAAGATGCAAATCAACCACTGGGTGGAGAGGGTGTTGAGGTTGAAATTGATGAGAGTAAGTTTGGTAAAAGGAAGTATAATAGGGGCAAAAGAGTGGAAGGGAAATGAGTGTTTGGTGGTGTTGAAAGGGGTTCCTCTCGGTCCTTTTTCAAGGTCGTTGAATGTCGTAGCAAGGATGTACTCTTGGACATCATTAAGAATTACATCAAGCCGAAATCTATTGTGATTTCGGATTGCTGGAAGGCTTATGATTGTCTTAAAGATGAAGGTTTTACCCATCTAAGAGTTAATCATTCTATTACTTTCAAAGATCCTGAAACTGGAGCGCATACAAATGCTATTGAGGGGACTTGGAGTGCGATTAAGCGCGCAATTCCACGCCACAAAGTGGAAGATAATTTTCATCCTTATTTAGCAGAATACATTTGTCGTAGAAACTGCAAAAATAAGAAATTCGAACATTTTTGTAATAACATTAAAAAAATATATAACATAAGTTCAGAGGTGAGTTATTTGTTTATTTTATTACACATTTTAACCTTCATTTCGTAAAAATATTATTTTCTTCAGAAATAAAAATAATCAAAATACAGTAAATTGGAAAAAAAATTAATTGCCGAAATGCGAAGAAGAAACGTGAGTTCACTTTTTATGATATTATTTTATGAGTTGATATTTTAGTCTTAAAATGGGGTTTGGGGGGCGATAGCCCCCCAATAAAACTTTAAGTAGCATGAATTAGTGAAATAGATTTTCTTTTAAATAATTATATTTATTGCTGTAACATCATGAACTTAACTACACGCGAATACGACGTTTACACAAGGATTCAGTTCATGGAGTCGATTCTCTTCTAATGAACCGAATCAGTGAATCAAAGGAACCGTGCCACCTAAACTCGGATTTAAGACAAATTTTCTTCCTTTATGTACATCATTAATTCCTTTAACATGTTGTGTACAGAAAATCTACGTGTTGAAAATCCATAATACCGAAACATGTGTTGTCGGCAAAACGTCTGTTCTCAACGGCGAAGCCTGAGCTCAACGTCGAAGTGTTGAGACGATTTTCTCCGAAATTGATATTCACCGATTGATTTGGATGAAATCAATGTCCTGTGAGTTCGAAAGGGATATTTGGATTTTTGAGGATAGTGAACTTTACATGCGAGCTCAACAACATTTTTAATGTTTTCTCAAAAATGGCTTTAAAGTTTTTAATGAAACTGTATCTTCGGTTAGCATAAATTTAGTTCAAAACAATGTGCCATTTCTCATTTTTAGTGAAATTTATTTTTTGAAAATTGCAAAAGTTAATTTTTTCCCGCCTTCCTACAAGTACAGTATGAGAGATTTTTCCCTAACAAAATCGGTTGTTTAAAGGCAGATCTTGAAATAAGGATAAATATAATTTTACGAAAATGAGTAGTTTTTGCATAATTTTTGGTCTAACATGGGCAATTTTTAAACAATTCTTTTCTCAACACGGCAAATTGCTGTAGTTTTGAAAAATGCAGTAATTTTATAATAGAAAAAACTATATTATTGATAGAAATGTTTGTCCAAACATCTGTTCTAAATATCGGGTCTTTAACGAGTTTTGTAAAAAAACACTATTTGCGTAATTTCTGGTCGAAGTTAATGGAATTAATAAAAAATCTCAAATAGTCTCCAAATTATTTCTTTGCTCATGAATAAAGCAATCTCCGCTTCAAAAATGGCAATAATATCAATTTTGTTGACTTTGAGTTTTGAAAAATGGAATCAGCTATAAATACATTTTTAAGCGTCGAAAAATTTGGTACATTGAAACAACTGCCAATTTCTGTCGTACTCGTATAATGGATGGCAAGGTTCTGAGTTTGAATCTCGGACTGGTGAAAATGTGTTTGCTGGTTGAAATCACTTTTGCAGGTTTATGTAATATGGCATTGCCGTTACAGATAATGCAAATAAATAATGTGCTGTTGTATCACTTAACCTAAACATAGCCTTAAAAGGGTAAGATCCAGTGGCTTTATCTGTGCTGGTTGCTCAATGTTAGGTATTGCCTGTGTCTCAAGAGATGTTTATGTATTTTTTTGATAGAGAAACTGTTAGTTTTTCTGATTTGTGGTTAAGGCTCTGTTTCGTATATGCATTTCTTTTTTATACTTAACGTAACCTTGGAAACATATAGCAACAATTTTTTCATTAATGGTTGATAGTTTGTGGAAGATTACGGCAGAATTTAAGGCTTGATGAAAAGAATACATTTGTGTGTGTGTCTTTGTACAATTTGTACTCGTAATTACGTACAAGTATCCAAGTATTATAACTTGCAATTGTACCTTATTTTAGAGCATTTGGGGAATTGGAATGCAAATTATAAACGTTAGCTATGATGGAATTGTTATTGAAGTGTGGGTGAACATTCATTTTGGTAGATGGAAATATAAGGCACGTCTTTGAATGCAAACTGTAGACGAAAATTGCATTGCATGAAGTAGCATCCGATCGGGTTTTGTTTGAATTATTTTACAATGTTTGTTTATATTGTTTATGAGGACGTTGGTTAGTTACTTTAAGCTTAAACCCGTTGATTTGCTTGTTGAAGGGCGCGTAAATCGCTTCAGATCACTAAGTAATATTTCTATAGTAGCACAGAATTTATTATTTCGTTTTAGAATTTTATTTTGGCACAAGATGAAACGTTTTGGATATTACATCATAACAGCTTTCAAACGTCACCTGTAGATAAAACAAGATATGGAAATAGCTAATTAATTGTGAAACTGTGCCTAGATCCAGTTCAAAAGGCAGAGAAAGCAACCTAATAAATTTTAATGACTTTATTTATTTAATTTCGTATTTTAAATTTCTTAGTTTCTTGTAACGTTTAACGCAATTTTTTATCAATATATAAGTCTGACATTGAATAATTAATTTTGTTATATCCTTTTATTTTTATTTAACTTCCAAAACAAATAATAAATGTAACGTATAATGGGGAGAAGTGTTTCTATCAGGTGAGCTATGGGGAGAAGTATCTTCAATTACTTTACATGCAATCATGGGTCATGAATCCTTGGGCAAGTAAATTTACTTGAGAAAATTATCGACATTTCATTACAATTGTTTCATTACAAACTGTTTCACTTCATTGGTCACTTCATTTTAATTTTCTCTTTCACTACAAAATTATTTTGAAGCCTCAAAAACTTAATTTGTAAAAATCCATATTATTTCTGGAATGACGTAATTTTCGGAATTTCACTCCAAAACACGTTTTTTCTGAAAATTTATCAGAATATTCTGGAAATACCTTACTATAAATATTGCAATTGCTATATATTACTGCAAATAATGTTAGTTTCTTGTAATGCCTAAGCAATTTTTTATAATATATGTCAGACATTGAATATTTAATTTTGTTATGTCCTTTTATTTTTATATCCATCCATATTTATTTTACCTCACCACAAAAATTCGTTTTTAATTCTTAATTCCTCTCCCCACAAGTAAGGTTTTTGAGAATTCTTTTAAAATGTTTTGGTATTGTGCAATAGTCTTTTGAATTTCTTTGTTGCTAACAAGTAACGCCTTCAAAATTAAATATTCCTTCAAAATTGAATTCGTCACCACCACATTACCATATAGCAATTACTACGTCTGAAATGTTCCACGCAGTATACTTTTACTATGACCATACCTCCTTATTGTACAGAGGTATTTTAAAATTCAAATTGCTAAAATAATTGGGTGATAGTTCTTTAAGCAATTTAAAATATTCAAAATTAAAGAATGTATTCGTAATTCATAATAGTTCTAAACTTCAAGTTCTTTAAACCCAAACCAAGGTATCCAATCTTCTCATTTAGAATAATATCGCCTCATGCATGCAAAATAACAGTATTTATTATGCCTCGTAACCGGTCCTTGGTTACATTTATTCAAACAATTGAAAATATCTTATTGTCAGGTCACTCTCTGGATGGGAAATTATTTTTCTGTTAAAGAGCAGCATTTTTGTTTACAGCTAGAAGGTATAAAATTAAAAACTTAAAAAGAACGGAAAGAATTTGCAGTTGAACAAAATTCAAATACAATCAGTGAACCCAGTCAGCCAATATTGATCATACTAATCAGGTTATGCTAAATAAATATAAGTAACCGCCAATCTTCCATTAACGCTTTGACTTTCTTTACATCATTAACTCGGAAGTACTCGCAATACACCTGTGAGACCAACTCCACAGCAATTTTATGTTTCTGAATTATTATTGCAATGCATTCGCCGTCTGATATTTCATATGTCAGACGGCGTTCGCATTCGTTGTACTTATCTGAAATGGTTTTTGTTTTTATCTTTTGGGTAATCATTTTCCGTGAGCATGTTGAAACTTGATCGCTCCGCTGTGCGAGATGTATATAGAACATTTGGTGCAATGGCACCAATGCATTGTGAGCGCCTGGCCTGAGCGGTACGTATCATGGCATGGTTTTCAGCTGTGTCTATGGCAATTGCTTATTCAGAAAATGTAATAATTTGTCTTAACTACAATCGACTATCACAATTTCTTACCAAAGAGAAACAAGATGTGCAGCAGACATGCATGATGTACAGCAGAGGGAAATGAAAACAACGCGAAATTTGCAAAATGGAAAGAAGACTCAGACTTTCTAAATATGTTTGTGAAAAAGTTAAATATTTATTTGTTTAGAACATCCTAAAATAAGTTGTGGAAATTGTATTTAATATTATTTAATGGATAATAAGATAATTAATGATTTGTGTGTACATTGTCATTTTTACTTTTCTTATTCAAACAAGAATTCTGCTGTATAAGGTTTATTAACAATTGCATTAGAGGACTGAATAAAATACTTATTTCATTAAATGGATCTTCAGATCATTCGCATTCACAAAACGTTGCAGCTATATCTGAGAGATACATTGCGAGTTACTGCCGTGAATCTATTACCAGCACTCCCTGATCAAACAAAATATAAAAGTGGCATTAAATGACAGATTTAAAATATATTAAATTTGGTTCATTGTAGCACTGAATTATATAATACTTGCAACCTTTCTTAGACCTTAGTTCTTTCTGATAAAGGCGGAGCATATTTTCACCACACGTACGTTGTCTAATCTTGAATCTGCATAGATTAATACATTACATTCAGTACTGCATACAAATTACATATTCTTACATAATATGCCAAGAAAATTTTCTTTATCCTCAAATGACTTTAATGCACTTACAACATTCATTTTTTTTTGCATATTTCTTTTCATTCACAATTACAATTTAATTACAATTAATTTACTACTTTGACTTAAACAGTTTCGTTTAATTATACGATTTGATAATTTCAAACTTCGTCCTTCGTTTGTCCTCGACATCTTGTAATGCAACAGCATCATACTAAAATTCCACATTACTTGGTTCCGTTCTTTGGCTTACGTTGAAGTTGTTGTTCTCCCTGTTTTATGAAACTTTTCTAAACTAGATCTTTGAATGTACCCCCTAAATTCTTTTGTCAGTAAGTATAAATTATTTATCAATTTTAAATATTTATCACAATATTCTACTATTGTCCCTTTAACACTATTTTAGTGTTACCTTTTTGATAAAATGAGATAGTACTACTCTACTTCAATCAATAGTAATTCGTCCTTTACTTAATTGCAACTTCTAAATGATAATACGTTTGAATTTTTCAGTTCATCATTCATTTCCAAGTTTTAAATAGTTTCTGTTGTTTTATAAACGGATTGTTGGCAATTCGTACTACCTTTCATCATATACATGACCATCTAAATTGTCGCGATTAGTATCGATACTTTCAAAATTTGGTATTTCTTTACTACGTATCCAGCTAGCCATGGTACATACATATTTCTAGAACGTATGTTTCGCAATTTCTTTAACAATGTCAACACTACTTATTTTATGGGTTCTAATTTGCAGTACATCATTCGTTTCTTGAATGAAAATTTACTTCTGTTCGAGTAATTTCATTGCATAATCTATATCTATACTAATATATAAAGACTTGTACAAGTGCGAATAGATGGGCAGTCTATAGGGCGAGAAGTGCGACTTGCTGAAGTAGTCACTCGCACTATTGAAAATAATACTGCAAGGAGAGATGCAAATGTGAATAATTCTACCGGTAGCGGTAGCTCAGTGCATCAACTGATGTCACTGCAGCGCTTCTGACCAGGAGGTCCTAGGTCCTAGGTACGAGTCCTGGCGGCAGTAGGATTTTCGACACGAACTTTTCAGCTAGGTCGAATTCAGTCGCTGTCTGGAGGAGAATACTAGCGGCCGGCTGCTCTGATCGGTAGTTTTCCGTGGTTTCTTCGATCAACACCAGGCGAATGCCCGAGCAGTACCAAACGGGCCACGGACCGCACGCGATTTGTTCTTCCTCTTCCTTGTCCTATCCTCTCCCCTTACACACACTTACACTAACATGCACTACACTACCACATATTCCGGGAGACCGGTCGGGAGTTTAGAGCTTGTCCCGGCTGGAGCGGTGCCCCGCTGGTGGGAGAGTCCTGGTTAGGGGGAAACCCCACTAGCCGACGGTAGGTCGGCGCCGGATCTCGCCATCCGGCGGGGGAAGATCACCGCCATCTTCTGAGAAAAAACATGTACTACAGTAACGGGACTAACGACCGAAGCCGTTGACGCGCCCGGAAACACGAAAAAATCAGTCAATCAACCTCTACGTAGTAGGGTAGCTGTTCAATAGCACTCACAATTTGACTATTTACACAGTTCTCATGTTCAAATTGATAAAATGTAAAATGTTTGTATGTTTTGGTTTCACCCAGTTGATTTTTTTCTTTATTATGTGCAGACGATTAGTGCAGTAGTATGTAATTCAGCGATGATCACTTACATATTGAGGCTAATCTGTGCTATTATTTTGCATTTCAATTGCTCCCAACGCATGAATTTGTTTCTGTTTTTCACATTTCAAGATCCTTAATATATAGCACTTCATATCAAATAATGAAGCTCATATGGTTTTGTTCAGAAGATTGTCAATTTAGTGTGTACACACAATGTACATGTAGATGGATCAGTATTGTTCTCATGCTTCAATGTTATGATTAATTGATTTACGTAAAAAAATAAGTTTTATTCTACATGTAGTTTAAACATATATATTTGTCGTCTTCAAAATAATTATAAATACCGCAATTACGTTCAATATTGATACTTTCATTTACTTTTATGATTATGATTCGTCAATTACGTTTTGGCATATACATTCATATTCCATATCTATCTTCTAGCGTCTCCATGCGAGAACTCTGGCATGTTAAACTTCGCTTAAAAGAGTAAGTATTTGTTTATGAATACAAGAGAAGACAAAATATAAAAAAGAGTAAGTTATACAGTGTGACAATTTATTGACATTATTGGAGGTAATATATGAAACACCACAAAAAACACAAAATATACGTGAGTCTAGAAGTATTTTATTCTGTAGTTTAGAATTGTTTATTGTTTTCAGTTATAAAGCGAAGAAAGTTTAGGAGCTGGAACCCCAGATAAGAAAAATATAATTTTTTGTGAAAAAGTGAGCGAGGTAGACCTGAAATTTTCAAATGAGGGAGAAGAGAAGACAGGGCTCTCGAAGCGTGGTCGGGCAGAGCATGGCAGGGAGGAGCAAGGCGAAGAAGGGATACAACGGAAGAGATAAGTGTAGGCCCCGCCGCAGAGTATTAAAAAATTGAATTCCTCTCTCTGTCTAATAATTTACTATAAACCCGAGCAACGCCGGGTACACCAGCTAGTACATAAATATTTTCATACTGCTTTAAACTAAATATTGCTACTTTGGTGATACCTTATAATTATGCAGTACAGAATTACAAAGGCTATATAAATATTTTCCCCCATCACTTGGTTCTGATGTATATGAATTCGGTTTTCAATTTTATTAGTATGGACATACTTTTGTGAATAAAATTTATAGTTCAACGAGAATCATGCCAAATTTTCATTTTTTGCCCATTTTCAGAATTCTCTGGGGTACTGGTATAAGGCTAATTCATTTTCACCTAATAACTTACTGATGTAGTATATTGGGCATAATTGCTTGCTCTCATCATTGTATAGAGAGTATTCGGACGACTTTCGTAGAAGTTATAACATATGATTGCCAATTTCCTTCCAGAGCACCGTGTTATTATTGCCATGTTTTTCTGTTGTCCAAAATACTTGTATTATTACTTCTCAATTCCAGATCAATATCATATATTGTTAAAAATAAATTTATTTCCATCATTTTTTATTTTGCACTTCAGTAATTTATATTAAATTTTTATTATTTAGTATTATTGTAAAAGATTATTCCCTAAAAAAAAAAACCTTCCAATTTTTCAGTAATTAAATAATTTTCAGTTCTTCTACGGAGTGGATTTTTAATGAAAATTTCCCTTCTTTAAATAAACATGCAATTATTTTCAACTATATAACTAACGTACGTTTTCACAGTCAATGTGACTCATAAGATAGAGAACTTTTCTGAACATCATCTGAACAATTAGAATCCCACTACATTTTAAATTTAAGCTATTTTGATATTCCAATTGTTAATTCACAGGCATTTCAAACTCTATATTCTTCGGTGTTCTACAATACCATACGTCTTTGGAGAGCAGTTGGACACTTGAAACTTGTCTCATTGGTCCCAAATATTCAAATTTGTAGGAAATTCAGGGCATTTTTTCGCACATACACTGCTGAATCACAAATGAGAGTCAATAAAACGCCTCCGCCGAAGGATGCATGGAGGGAATTTCATTTGAGGTGCCATCCATTGCGTCCTTTGTATTCCGTGGCCGGCGCGGCGAGGCCGTTGACAAAGCGCAGGTGGGCTGACGACGCGCAAGAGAAATGGCGGCGCCCGCTTAGCGCCCACGGACGCCCGCCCGCTCAGCCGTCCCGCACCGCTCGCCCACCCAGCTCGCCACCACCCTACTCGCCCGCCCGTCGCCCGCCCCGCTGCGCCCCGCCCGTCCCGCGCCCCGCCGCCACCCCCACTCGCCCGCACCGCTCGCCGCCCCGCTCGCCCCACCGCCGCCCCACCGCTCGCCCCCCGCTCGCCCGTCCCGCTCGCCCGCCTCGCCCAGCCCCGCCGTCACCCCGCTCGCCCGCCCCGCTCGCCCCCCGCTCGCCCGCCCCGCTCGCCCGCCCGCCGCTCGCCCGCCTCACCTCCCCTCGCCCAACCCGCCTCAATCACCCAACTCGCTTTCCCGTCCCGCTCACCTTTCCCCCTCCTCCATTGCTCCCTCTGTTTTTAGTTCTTTCACACCCGTGACCGCTTTACGTTTGCAGCACTCACCTACCCGTAGGCCTAGTTTCCCGCTCTGTAACGTCTGCTGTGTCCGCCTGCCCTCGTGCTCCCCACCCTTCACTTCCGATACTCTTATCACTATCTAGCAGCCGCTCGAACTATTCACTGGATTTTTGCTCGGCAACTTGTTCAACTACTTGCTAGACTTGTTTTCAATTCTTATTTATAACCAGCGTTATCATGTGCTCGACCACTATCGCGAATAGTTGTCCTCTCTCCCAAGTCTCTGTTTTAGGGTCTGTTCTTCCATCTGTACGTTCTTTCAACTAGCTCAACAGTTCGTCCTCACATCGACAACTGTCTGATGGTCTGGCGTCACGTTTTACCTGTGAACTCCCAGTCGCATTGCCCCTCGTGCACCCGTCAAATTGCTCGCGGCCTCTTTTACTTGTGGCTTTTGTGGACTCGTTTTCTCCTGACTTTTGTGGCATCGAAAACACGTAGCGCAAGATGACCCCTCCAAGTAAGAATGCGTCCACACTCTAACATATGGCCTGGATGAAGAAGAAGAAATTTCCAAACTCAGCAGTCACGGTAGCAGCCATTTTTTTTTCGAGAATCATCACAGTGTTCCCTTTGTATGAAGTTTTGAAAACCCAAAAATATCCACTTAAGTACCACGTTAAGTAAGATTAGTATTTAAAAGCAATCTTGTAACACAATACTTCAAGAATGAAATATAATCCGATCACCTTTAAATACCTCAACATTAATGTCAGTTGTTATTGTTTTCTTTCTTAGTAACAGAATGTATTTAAATCTGTACTATCAGATTTACCTCATTTAGAAAACATTTCATATACTACAAAGTATGCTTAACATTTGTGCGTTCTTTGTGGATATTAGGCACTAATGTTCTCGCAGAAAAGACAGCAATTTTTCCTTACATTTAATTTTTCTTACATCGTCATTCTAAAAATTCTTTCCGAAATTTTCTTTATCTATATAATATTATTTATTTTCAGGACTAGTATCTAGAATTAGTGTATCTTTTTGGTGTCGTACCTACTGATATAGTTGTAATAGTGCTGAGAAGGTTAGACTTAGCTGGAATGAGTCGTTATACCGATATCTTTATAACATGCCCTCTACATCTTTTTTCACGACTTCCTTCGAGTAGTGGTATCAGTCCCTTCGACAGACGAAATTTCCTCCTTTTTCCCTCTAGATCCATTCTCACGTCCAAGGCAATCCACCCATCTGTCAGGCTTGCCTCGGAATATCGAGGCTTTGCGGTCCAATGCCTGTTGTCGGCAGCACGATACAACCCGCTCGTAATATTTTTGCCGCTGATCGCCTGTTTATCATAGAATTTCTTTGCAGAGAGCAAATAACAAAATAACGCCTTTCATTCACGACTCTCGCTTTTCGTATGTTTTAACATGGATGACACATTGTCGAATTTTTTACGTTTAATAAATTCTGAGGGAATACTCTTAGCGATAGATATGGATAAACAGATTTCAAGCGCGTTATTTGGCGGGTGACTTTGAAATAAAATGCATTGCTTCGAACATTATTCTGTAAATACAAGACGTCGAAACGTTGTGATTAGAACTTATCTCAAACGAGTTGGATCTGTTTCGCCCTTCAGCTTATTGCTGCAATGACGCAAGAGCGCACTTGTGCGCGTGAATGAGGGACATTCTTAAAGATCTCACAACTTGCCGTTTCCATCGTCAGCTTCTCATCTAGTCTCTTTGAGACTGTTTTCTGTAAAATTTAGAGGATTGTACAAGAGGTTTCAGTTGTTAAGTATGACATTTACTTAAAATACAGTAGCTTCACATCATGATGGTTTAAGAAATAGAATAATCACTTATAGATTTTATTTACTTTTAACATTATAAATATAATAAAATATTCTATTCAATATTATAATATATATTATTACGTTCGTGTCAGTAGGTCGGTACTAGTAAAAGCGATATCAGAATGTTACTTACGTCCTTTTCACTGCTCGTTGCTGAAAACGAACGCCTAGGTGAAGGACCTACTTTCGATGCTGTGTCGTACTGCATACGTATTCCAATATTAGCTTTGATACAATGCTCTATCATACAGTTTCTTATTCATTTCTGTATTTTTTTTCTTTTCTTAGATCATTAAAACGAAGTCCTGTTTGGATTCCCGTCTCTCTTCATTTCTTTTCCTCTATTTTCTATTTATTTAACCCTAGTATACAAACTATTTAGGTCTTAACATATGGTGATGTAAACAGAAAATGATCATAAAATATGCACACATATTATATGTATTTAGGTATTCTAAATGATATCAATTGCATGAGCATAAAATATATCTATACGAGCGTTGCTTGTTTGAATCATTAAAACGAGCTTTTGATTCTCTGATGTTTTTGCTAGAAATTCAATTCAGCTTAATCGCTATCCTGATTCAGGTTTACTAGTTTCTCAACTCTTGAATTTCGGTGATTCTTGTACATCCGAAATCTCTTTTCAATATTGTAGTGGTTAACTCAAGAAAGTACAAATTTTAGTTTTAAACATTTTTTTGAAATGTAATACAGACACACTGATTATAAACTTATTCATCGCATTTATAAAACGATAGTTTAGGAAATACATGTAAATGATTACATATTCATTATCTAAAATATTATCTATAAATATTATATGTATTATTATTATAACTTTTTTCTCTGTATGTATTTTATAATAATTATTATTCTATTAAAAGCACTGATTCTTGGCCATTTTTACTAGTTTCTCTCAAAGCTTGAATTCTTGGCTGGTGAGTTTTTGGGTGTAAGTTGACGGGATGCTCTCGCTTTCAAGTTTTTGTCAGGGTTAATTCAAAAATACGTACGCATCATTTTAGTTTTTTCAAAATATCTCCTCGTTTTTCTGTAACATTTAGTAATACAAACGTCCCTCTGAGTTTAAGACCTTATTTCCAATCATTTTCTCGCCATTTCAAGTTACACAAAGGTAATTTCACTGTGTTAGGGTAAAATCTCATAGAGTATTTAAGATTAATTTTCTATTCATTTATACCTGAAAGCTAATAACTGTGTACACACAAATGATGTGAGTGTGTTCCTTTTCCATCAACCCCCTTCTCTCTTGTTTTCTCCCCTGTCACCCTGGTTAGAAAACCTTTCCCATAATTGCGTATGTATTTTCTTTAAAGAAGCCGGCTTACGTGCCTCAGGACAACAATTTAGTTACTGCAACGCCTCTGCCCGGAATGTCCTAGCTTCGAGTCCCGACGGGATACACAACACTATCTTACATAAGAAAACTACCATGAAACTAACTTTCAAGAATCGTAAAAGGAAAGTAAACATCAATTGAAAGCAATAATCGTACACTACCCATTTCCAGCAGCTACTTCTTTTCTCGACAAGGTAAGATTAGTTTATCCATTTTGTATTTTTCAACAAGAAACAGTTTTGAAAAATTAATGGTTCATTGTAAACACACTATTTTCCCCCACTGACTCCGAGGATACCTATTAAACAGAGTGTTACGCTGTCTCATAGTTCGAAAATACATAAAAATTAGCTTTTGTACAATAAAATGACATTGTTGCAAAGAAACGGTCAAAAAACGGAGAGTTACGCATTTCAACGCGGTAGAAAGGTTGCTCTCCATCACCTGAATGCATCGCATAAAAGACGGCGGGCAACATTTTTGCGCCCGTTCGGACGGCGCGAATAGCCGCATCTTCCGCACCGCGCTGGGCGACGGACGTCCTGCCGCCCCGCGGGCCTTTCGCGAAAAAAGCCCGGAGCCGGCCGGCCGGGCCGGGCCGCGCCGGCCCGCCCCCCCCCCCGCTGGCGCTCCGCGCCGTCGGCCTGTCGCCCTTTCGCCCCGGCGCGGCGGGGGCTGTCGGCGAGGCGAGCGAAAGGGACATAAATACATCACGCGCGAGTGGACGGGCGGACGCGTGCGCGAAGGACGGGTGGAGGTCCCGCCCTTCTATGACGTGTCGGCCCCGGGCGGCAGGCGGGCAGGTCGCTCGCCCGGTAGGCCCCTCGCCCGGGCGGAGCAGGGCGACCCAGGCGCCGCCCGCACGTCTCGCCTGCCTCCGATCGCCACTCTGCGTAATGATTCGCACTGAACGACCTACGCTTCACTGTTTGGTTCGCTTGATTGATTGATTGCTAGATGATTCCGAGTACTATGGTCATTAGTCCCGTAAGTGTAGTGCGTGTTTTGTTCGGAGGTCGCGATAGTCTTCCGGCCAGATCGGCGCCCACCTACCGTCGAGTAACGGGGTTTTCCTCAATCAGGTATCTCCCACCAGCGGGGCACCGCCACAGCCAGGACAAGCTCCCGACGGTCTCCGCCTGTGTGTAATGTGCATGTTGGTGTGTGTGAATGGGTGAGGTACCCCTCGGACAAGGAAGAAAAAGAAGAAAAGATCGCGTGCGGTCCGTGGCCCGTTTGTTAGTGTACTGCTCCGGCATTCGCCTGGTGTTGATCGAAAAAAACACGGAAAACTACCAATCAGAGCAGCCAGCCGCAAGAATTCTCCTCCAGACAGCGACTGAATTCGACCTAGCTGAAAAGCTAGTGTCGAAAATCCTGCCGCCGTCGGTACTCGAACCTAGGACCTCGCGGTCAGAGAAGCTCCAGTGAGGGTTGTTCGCTTACTGTTTCATACTTCGGTTCTCATCTCATTCAAATGCAGTTTGTGAGACAATCCGGGCATAAGGTGGTTGTTTTCATTGATTTCCACTCAATTTGCACTGAAACCCCATAATAACGAAACATTTTTTTTAAATGTTAACTTTAAACTATTTTAAGATACTCCAGACAACATAAAAATTGAAAATAATATTAAATGACTTCAAAATCATACTTTTAAGTTTATTTATGTCTTGAACTAGGAGAAAGATAAAGACCACAGCGACAATAGTAGTGATATTAGATCATTTTCGACATTCCTTTTTCTCCCATTGAGCGACACTCTGTTCATTGCCTAATGATTCAGTGACTAAATATCATTTAAAAATATAACTCTCCCCCAAATATGCAACAATCTAACGTACTAGGCCTAACAAACTAGGTCTAACATTACATAAGCCGGCCCAACTATTTTTCATTGACTTTATAATTATTGACTTTTGACTGCGTTATTCTGCGTCTGGAAACTGTATCTCTGGATGAAGCTCTGTGACTATCGAAACATTGCAAAATGCCGTGTGTATGAGACGGCGACTGAGACTGGTAGAGAATGATCTGTGCTGAGCCAGTATGTCGTTGCTATGGTGTGCGCCTGTTACGGTAGTATCGCTTCAAATTCCTTGTTGTGTGGCAACTTTGTTGCTATGGTGCATGAATGATGACACTGTTATTCCGTTGTTATGGAAGCTATCTTTGTTTCTACGGTGTATGAACTACGGTGCATGTTTCTAGGTGTATCTACAGTGAAGTGAACGTTCTAGACAACAGCCATACAAAAAGACGTTTGTCTTAAAATTACTATATCCTCAAATGCATTTTTTATTTTCTTTAGATGAATAAAAATACAGTATTATCATAAATAAACAAGTTTTCATGACCAAGGACAAACCTAAGAGTTCTTCTTACCTAAGAACAACAGTACGGAAATAACTCACATTATTTAGAATGAAGTAGTTGATAATTTAAGAATTCCAAGAGAAAAAAATGTATATCTTAGAGTTTGTATTAAAACTAAAACCTACGGTTAATGGATAATAAATAAAACCAAACTCGCATATAATATAGTTTGATGGTTAAAAAATATGCCTATATCCGAACAAAATTATGAGCAAATATAGTTTTATATCTAATTGTAAAATCCATCTTAAAAGAAATTTCATTTCAAAACTGTACCTCTTCATAGCGCTCTAAACAAACATCTGTATTAGAGGAAGTTAGATCTACTTCCATATCCACTGCAGAGCTACTAGCTGTGCGTCAGCAGCATTTGCGGTAACGATGAAGTTTCCACAAACCACACGTTTCACCACACTCGAGCGAAAACTCAGACGCAGGCGGCTTGACATAACTAATTTTCCCCAATACTCTCTCTCTCTCTCTCTCTCTCTCTCTCTCTCTCTCTCTCTCTCTCTCTCTCTCTCACCTGGATTTTGAAGCCTCGTGCGTGTCCGAGGGGTGAGCCCTGTGTGGGAATTGACGTTTGCTGTTTGCTTTTGTAGGACGTCCTGGTATTCACGCTTCGCTGAATTGCCCGTCTATCTACAAGGGGACCTCTTTGATGTTTAGTTCGCCAGTTGCTCCTTCCATTGATTGCTGTCGTGCTGCCTCTATAACGACGATCCACAAAAGTGATGGTAAATTCTGCCGAAGCGTGAGTAGTTCTGCGCGCTCAATGAACTGCGGCAGATATTGGAGCGGATTCACTTGAAAGACCACGGCGGAAACTAAGTTTCGTTATGATGGGAATTGCAAAAGGGTAATAAACCCAGAATTGTGTTCCGCGTTATGTGGGGTTGAAGAGACTATCGTAGTACACAAAATCAAATTGTGTTATAACTAGTGACCTTCAGCAGCAAAAATACTACTTAAGAAAAACCCACAAAATTGTTTTACAAAACGTAGCATGCCCACTCAAAACACAAATAAAATACAAATGTTATTGTACTCTATAAAATTATTTTTTACAAAAAACATCTTCACGAATATTGCATTAAAATATTATGTACCAAGAGTATAAAAAACGTTGCTGTTCCACAACATGCTAATAGCAAATATTTAAAGGCGGACGGAGTCTTCCTTGGAGCATTGATGTGGCATGGTGTCAGGTGTGTCATGGTAGTGATGCGCTGAGTATAAGAATGCAGTTGGTATGCGCAGTACCAAAATATACGGAATTAAAACAAAGAAAATAGAAATAGTTTTTTAAGTCAAAATCGAAACTGTCATTGTTTTCTAATTTCCCCGAGTTCCTGGGCATGTAATACAACCGCAGAAACCTGTTACATGACTGTATATTGCATTGTTTTCTTTCAGTTTCGGCGTGCATTGGAAATTTATTGTGTATATAACAAAGCATGATAATGATTTCACAAATTCAAGTTAATGAAAAGATCCAGTCTTAGAGATTTTGAATCAATTTTAACTTAACAAATAAGCTTTTTAGAGACTTTTCTGCACATTCATTCATCTATATGTCGATAATTCCCGAAGTGTTAGCAAAGAAGTCTACATCCCAATTAGTTAAATTAATAATTGTTATTTACTAAATAAGTATCGTAAGTTGTCTTAATGATACTAAAATCGAAGAGCTTTTTATTCACTTTATAAAAAATCTAACATACTCTACCGGGCACCAGTTGATAGATTTTAATCAGGGCACGTAGCATAGCACGAACTAAAAATTCATGAAAAGGTTGGTCTATTAAAAAATATATCAGAAATGACAGGTAGTTTTATTGCATAAGATTGTAAGTAATAGAGTAACGTCAGTATCGGCCACTGGATCCGTAGTGGAGCATAAAATTAATAAAAAAGTAAGAACTGAAGACTTTCCCTGACTTCAAATATTGACAACGTGGAACTTACGTCTTCTAGTGATGAGAATTAAAACAACGATAATATATTTTTTTATTCTTATTTATATTTAAAGAATAAATTGAATAGAAACCATTTTTATTGGCTTTAGAATAATGAAATCCCAGTATTGACGCGGAATCTGCAGCGAATCTGATCGGGAGGTTCTTGTGTTTGGGTTCCGTACCTAACTACATAGTTGGGTTAAATGTAGCTGCTGTCTGGAAAGGAACTATTGATTTTGGTTGCTCTGAGCAGTAGTTTTCTGTGGTTTCTTCGATAAATACTTCATGAAGAAATTATTTGCATAAGAAACGGACCACGACGCTATCTTTTCTTTCTCATTTCTGTCCTAGCCATACACACTTAAATGCACTACACTACCGCATACATTTAGAGGCCAGGTCGGGAGCTCAGAGATTGTCCTGACTGCAGCGGTGCCCCTATGGGGGAGAAACCTGGAGGCGTAATCTCCCGCAAGCTGGCGGTATGTCGGTGTCGGAACTCACCATCCAGTGGACGATGGACACCGCCACCTCCTGGGATAAAACATTCACTACATTAATAGGACTAATGAACCAAGCAGTTTAGGTGTCCGGAAACATTTATCAATCGAGATACTATTTATCAGATGGCTGGCCAAGGACCACGTGCGATCTTTCCTTCCTCTTCCTTCTCCTCTCCTCCCCTTTACTTATACACATTTACACGTACATGTACTACACAACCACAGATGTCTGATGAGAAGATCAATCGGAAGTTTAGTGCATGTCTCGGCTTGGGTGGTGCCTCGCTGATGGGAGATTCCTAATTGAGAAAAATCCCTTCAGGCTCACGTAGATTGGCGCCGGATCTCGCCAGTCATCGAGGAATCACGACCACATCTCGCGATAAAAGCAAGCACTACACTTACGGGCCTACTGAACTTATCAGCTGGCACGCCTCGAATCACTAATCAATTTATCAATTTAACTTGAAAGGAAAATTATTGTATCAGTTTACGGAGGCAATTGCGCGCAAGTAAATTTCATTTTCACTAACCTATGAGTGTCGTTGCACTAAGGAGACCGGGACCTGTTGATATCAATTGAATCGTTTATTTCAGAAACCGGTCAAACGTCAAATTTCTCATATCGAGAAAATTGAGAAAGTGTCCCAATTTTTCAGATTTCCAATTTTTTTAAATATTAACGCAGTTATAATACATGAATATTTTTCAGGTAAATATTGAATAAGCGGTGTGTCTATCCTCATGGAACAATATTCCACCGCTAAAGCACATTTTAAATGTTGGCGTTTGACGGGTTTCTGAAATTAACGATTCAATTGGTATATATTGGTAAAATTGTTTTTCGAAATTCTGATTTTTTGACAAGTTTGATTATATTTAGAAACTTGATAGTCTATTTAGCTACTTTAAGGAATTTTTTTTATTTTTACATGTTTTACTAGTCGAACTTTGAGACGTTTAAAGTCATCAAGGAAAGATAAGATAACCAACTCACTTTTAAAACTAACAATATGTACACAAAAATCAAGAGATTAATTGAAGTTTCAGTTGAAAGACAGAAAATATTTCTTTCGAATATTACAGATGACAAATAAATATTACATTATTACTCTGCAAGCTCTACAACACATTTTAGATCACGATTCCACCATCATTGCTCTGATCATCCTCACTCTTTTACAAGAAGTTTGTTCGATTGTGAAAGACATGTGACGCCAAGCTACGACTTATGGAAGCTTAGTGGACGATGTAGGAACTTTAGAGCGAACGAGTCCAAGGTGCAAACCACCCCCGATCTCCCTCATTTGGAATATTAAAACGATTTATTTCCATGCAATTTAATATTTCAGTCACCATCATGACAATCATCTTGACACACCATAATTATGAACCTGCACTGAAAATTGTTTACACTGAATAATTATGCCAGTGCAGATTACGAAAAACTAACAAAATGTGGAAGAATTTTATATAAATACAATGTATAAATAACATACTACGTAAAAGCATATGAGTAAAAATGGTATTTATAATTTTCATACAAACAATATTAGGTATCTGGTGGCATTTAAACATGAAGTAAAACTGAGTAGACAACATTGTATACAATGTAAAATCAATCAAAACTTTCATGCATACACGTAGTATATGTAGAACACACACATTACTCTAAATATGCACGGGTATACTAAATAACGTCTAAATAACGTAAAATAGTTGTAATGAGAAATAAATTTAGAAATAAAGGGAATTACTACAAATGTGTATTATTTCACATTACTACATAATGTGAAATAGTTGGCATGAGAATTGCATTTTAGAAATAGAGGAAATTAAAATGATACTATTTCGTGATATTAAAGCCGAATCCAATAAAATATTTTCTGCAACCAAAATCCATTAAGATGCGAGGGTGTACATACCACGCACTATAGAACGTCAACTAACAAATAATTGTACAATTGTCACTGTGGTGTGTCCGCAGTTATGCACCGTAGCAACGCCAGTAAATAAAATAGAAAATTACAGTCGCTACGGTGCACCTGCGCATTTACATGGACAGCTGTGTACTCATAGAGATAAGCAAATAGCCATATCGTGCATTTGCAATGTTGAATGGATTGTGATTGTGGAATATCTGTTCAAATGAAGCTAGTATTTCCACTTTAAGAAAAAAACACATTCTATTGCAGCACGTGAGTGATATTGATAATTACATTATCTTATTTTCTTTTAAATTTGTTCAATACTTTTAAATAAGTTCAAATTGGACTATTTAAGTCTATTATTTTTATATGAGTCTGTTTTTTTAAATTTTAGTTTGTAGAAGAGAAAATCCATGGATGTGATGGTTGAGAAGCAAGATAGACCTAGTATTTAGTTCTAAATATCTTGTTTATTTTTTTTTAAATACGAGTCATTCTCTGAACATCAATTATTCACGCTGACCAAAGTATTATCCACATGAAAATCTGTACGACAAAACGTTTCTTGAAAAATAATTTAAACTTGATCCCGGGTTTAGGGTGGCACGGTTCCTTTGGTTCCTTTTATGATTCATTATTTCTCGCGAATCCTATGTTTATAGTTGCGCGGTTCACTTGAATCACTGGTTGAGTGATCGACAATAATTTTGTTGGCATTGATTAAATTTCTTGCCAAAGCATAAATATATACAATATTACTACAGGTCAAAGCCATATAAAGCTATACATTTTGCAATTAAGAATCATTTCATCTTCATCACGAAACAAAATATCAATTCACACTTAAAATAACATTTCACGACATTTAAAAGGTTAAAATGTTAAAATGTGAGTTTGCTTCCTGCTTGAAATGAAATATAAATATAGTAATGGGGAAATATAGTAATTAAAAAGATTTACATTAACACATTTAGTTGTTACTATAACAACTGAGTTATTTATGTTCAATGTTAAATGAGAATTTGTTTCGTTAATGAAGTCCGAGATTGATAGTTTGTTGGCGTGGAATTGTGTGGTTTTTTCGCATTTCAAGTCTTCTTTAAATAGGTTTGTGTGTCTACTGAAATGGAAGGTATGAATGCTGGTTTTATTTATGATTTGCGCCGAGAGGTAACTTTGAATGTGATCCAGTGGTGTCAGAAAGTGGGTTTGCTTGCGTCTCGACGTGTATGTAGTGTGTGCAAGAAAGATTTGATATTTACTGAGAGAAAGGATAGGATAGACGGTTATGAGTGAATTTGTAGAGTGAGAGGCGAGAATGCTCATTGTGTGAAAATGTCTGAGCGAAAGGATTCTTGGTTTGAGAGGAGTCACATGGAGATATGGAAGGTGCTTCTCATTACGTACATGTGGGTGATGGAAGCAAAGGTTGAACATATATGTTTGGATGCTGGTGTATGTGAGTACAATTACTGATTGGATGAGTTTTTGTCGAGAGTTATGTTTTGAAGTGCTTGAAGATGAAAGTCAACCACTGGGTGGAGAGGGTGTTGAAGTTGAAATTGATGAGAGTAAGTTTGGTAAAAGGAAGTATAATAGGGGCAAAGAGTGGAAGGGAAATGGGTGTTTGGTGGTGTTGAAAGGGGTTCCTCTCGGTCCTTTTTCAAGGTCGTTGAATGTCGTAGCAAGGATGTACTCTTGGACATCATTAAGAAACACATCAAGCCGAAATCTATTGTGGTTTCGGATTGCTGAAAGGCTTATGATTGTCTTAAAGATGAAGGTTTTACCCATCTAAGAGTTAATCATTCTATTACTTTCAAAGATCCTGAAACTGGAGCGCATACAAATGCTATTGAGGGACTTGGAGTGCGAGTAAGCGCGCAATTCCACGCCACAAAGTGGAAAATAATTTTCATCATTATTTAGCAGAATACATTTGGCATAGAAACTGCAAAAGTAATAAATTCGAAAATTTTTGTAATATTAAAAAAATATATAACATAAGTTCAGAGGTGAGTTATTTTTTATTTTTATTAAACATTTTTAACCTTCATTTCGTAAAAACTATTATTTTTTCAGAAATAAAAAAATTAAATTATATTAAATTGGAAGAAATTCATTGCCGAACTGTGAAGAAGAAACGTGAGTTCACTTTTTATGATATTATTTTATGAGTTGATATTTTAGTCTTAAAAGGCCCCAATAATAAAACTTTAAGTAGCATGAATTAGTGAAATAGTTTTCTTTTAAATAATTATATTTATTGCTGTGACATCATGAACTTCTTTTTTTTTTTTTTTTTTTATTTATTTATTTATTTCCACAGACCAGCATTACTGCTTTACAGGGATTGTTTACATTTAAATTTCAAATCAAAACATTTTCAAAAATAAATAAATAACACATAAATTAACTTCATTCAGCACTAACACAAAGGTAGCATTCATAAAATACATTCATTCTTTTATAAATAGAAATAAGGAAGCCCAACAGGTTCCTCATTATTGTATGTTGTTCTAAGTAAAGTCAATTTTATTTCTTGTATTGTTTATTTTAATACATAGGATTTATGGAGTCAACAAATTGATTAGATATTTGTCATATGGAAATCTATTTCTGATTCGGGATGTTGTTGCTGATGACCCAAGGTTGTAATGGTCACTTGTAGGTATTTTATGTAGATTTGTGAAGAAGGAATGTGAACGTTTAAGCATTACTTGTGGGATAGTTTCTATTTTTAATTCTGAATGTAGTTGAGTGTTTCTAATAAACCAGGAAGCATTTACTGCTATCCGTAGGATTTTATTTTGGAAGGTTTGTATTTTCTTTATGTTAGTAGCAGAGGTGTTGTACCATATTGGGCATCGTACATTATGATGGAAGAACTATTGTTTTATAAAGCACTAGAGTACATTCTGTTTTGAGGGCGGATTTTCTGTTGATTAATGGATCAACATGTAGTCTTCTGTTTGCTTGTGTAAGTTTTCATTTATATGATTAGTCCATGTTAGTCTTGTATCATTAAAACTCCAAGATATTTAATTGGTTTGTTTTTGGTAACCAGTCAGTGTTTTATTAAATAGCTTTAGAGGTTTGGGAGTAGTGTTTATTGGGCATAGTGTGAATATTTTTGCTACACATTTGTTGGGGTTTAATTTATCTTCCATTTGTCTGCCCATAGTGATACTTTGTTTAGTTCTTCTTGTAGATTTTCTGTAGCTGTATTTAAACATTTGTTGAGGTTAGTATTGCACTATGTCAGCAAATAACGCTATTGTAGTTTTTTGGGTTGTTGGAAATCTGCTGTAAATATGTTGAACAAAGTTGCTGATAACAGGCTACCTTGTGGTACACCTGCTGTGATTCCTTTTTGTGTGGAGTAGGTTGTGTTTATTCTTACTGAAAAGACTCTTTCTTTAAGAAGCTTTGTATTATTTTACTAGGTAAAGAGGTAGGCCTGATTCCTGTAATTTAAATATCAATCCTTCGTGCCAAACTCTGTCAAATGCTTGGCTTACGTCCAAGAATACTGCTAGAGAGTGTTGTTTTTCTTCAAAATTTTATATATTAGTTCTGTTATTCTTAAAAGTTGGTGTTTTGTGGAGTTTTTTTCTTTGAACCAAATTGGAAAAGTGGTATGTATGATATTTCATTTATGTATTTAGAGTCGTTTTAGTATTAGTTTCTCTATTACTTTGGCTATGATGGGGATCAGACTTATGGGTCTATAGTTTTCTGTGATTGTTGGGTTTTACCTGGTTTTGGTATTGGTATTACTATGGAGTGTTTCCATTTCATGGGATAGTACCCAATTCTTAACATTGCGTTGTATATTGCAGTTAGGTAGCTAATTGCTTTCTATTTAGTTTTTGTAATAGAATAGTTGGTATCTGGTCTATTCCAGCTGATTTTTCCTATTTAGGTTTTTAATTGTTTGATAGGTTTCATTTGTTGATATATATTTTATTGGATGTGGAACTGTTGTTAGTTCACAATTATTGATTTGATTGTAGTGATATTATTTGAATTTGTGTTTAGGGCAAAAGTTTCTTGAAAGTGTTCAGCCAATATTTCACATTTTCTTTTGTTGTTGCAGCTGTTTTATCTAATTTCTTTAGTTCTGGTATGACTGTTGGTTCTTTTAATATTTGTTTTGTAGCCTGCCATAAGTTGCTGTCTTTAGGATTTATCTTTTTAATGTAATTTTATATTGTTGGATTCTGTGTTCGTCTAATGCTGTTTTACTTGGTGTGTTAGTTTATTTAGCATTTTCTTTAATTCTGAGCTTCTCGATTGTTGCCATTGGCGTCGATTTTATGTTTCTTTTGAATTAATTTTCAATATAAGTAGGTATAGTTTGCTGTGATAATTTTGGTTTATGATTAGAGTTGGTATTTGCTTCTTTTGCAGCTTTTTGTATAATTTTAGTGATGGAGTCTATGGCAGAATCAATTTCTTCTTTTTTTTTCATGAACCGGTTTGTTGGAAGAGTGTTATCTATATTTGTTTGGAATTTTACCCAATCTATGTTTTGTGTCTATACTATAAGGCAATTCTGTTTTAATATAGTTCATGTCTGAAGTGATTATTACGGGACAGTGGTCAGAGTCAATTCAGGTAATGAGTGAGCATAGAGGGTATGTGTTAAATTTTTAATGATGGCAATGTCAAGGATATCTGGTTGAGCATTACGGTTTTGGGGTAGTGAGTAGGATTTTTGGTGCTAAGATTTGAAAGTTTAAGTTGTTGATACTTTCTGTAATTTCCTCCCGTTAGAGTATTCTTTGCAGCCCAATTGATATGTTTGCTATTCAGGTCTCCCATTATAATGGTAGGTTCTGTACTGTGTAATATTTGTTTTAAATCATTTATATTAATTTGATTTTTAGGTGGTTTATATGCTGTTATGATATTAAAGAATAAATTTTTTAATGTTATTTTTACTGCAATCAGTTCAAGATCATTCGATTTAGCAATAGAAATTAATGAGTGCTCAGTTTCTTTTGATTAGGATAGCTACTCCTCCTGCTGCGTGTTGGCATATTCTATCTTCTCTATGGCAGGTATATCCAGGTATTTTAAGTGTTTGTCCGGGTACAAGGTGTGTCTCTGTTATGCATGCAATCGTTATTGCGTGATTTTTTAGGAAGTAGATGAGTGTGTTTCTTTTATTTAGTAATCCATTAGCATTCCAGTTTAAGAATGTTATTGATTTTAAGTTGGGCTTTTTATCCATTTCTTATTATATTTGATACTTGGTTTGATATCATGTTTTGTATTTGTGGAATTATTGTTGAGATTGTTTGATTGATTATTGTTGGTAACATCTGCATTATAATGTGTGTAATGTTTGACTGTATGTTGTTGTGTGTAACTGTTTGTGCATATGTAGGTTTGGGTATGTTTTGTTTGTTGTTAAATGCCATTTGTCTATATAATGGGTTGTGATTTATATTTGTTTGTTGTGAGTTTATTTGTGTGAGATTCATTTCCATATATGTTTTGTGTTTGTGAGTTTGGTAAGAGTTATTGTGTTGGTTTGATTCTTGAATTCTCTTACTTTTGGAAAGTATTTACATTGTCTAGAAGTCGCCATATGATTTTCTTTACATAGAGTACAAATTGGGGGTGGAGGTTTGTTGTCTGCAATAATTCTGCATCTTTAGTCAATGTTGTTCCGCACAATATCCACATTTTGGGAGTCATTGTGCAATAATTTTTGTGTGGCCATAAATAAAACATTTTTACATTGAGGTGGGCCTTTGGTTTCCTTCTTAATTCTACTTTTACAATACAGTGCAGTAGTTTGTCCAATTTAAATATTTCTCTGCCTTCAATTGAGTTAGTTAATTCTAGTGCAACTACTCTAAAGGGTAATTGTTCTCTGTTAGTCAATCTAGTTACTTTTTTATAGGATAATTTAAACTTTCTAATTCATTATAAATCTCTTCCTCTGTAATATTATGGGAACGTTTTTATTACTACTGATAAGTTTTTTCTGATTGTACACAGTATGTATAATAAGGACATTTTCTCTTCACAATATTTTCTGACTTTTCGGTAGTCGGTAACATTTTTTAGTAATATTTTACCGAATCCCTGTTGTTTTAAGAGAAAACCCATTTCCTATTAATTGCGTTAGGTCTTTAGATAAAGTGTTACGTTTCCTGCGTTTCTAATGCATATGGGAGGTATTTTTATGTTTTCTGGTTGTACTTCTATATTGTTTACATTTCATCTGCTTCTTCTGTTTCTAAAATTGAATATCTATTTAGTAAATTATAGTCTTTTATTACACTATTGTTTAGCATTCTGCGCTTTGCGTCACTATAATCACTTACTTTTGTAGGTCCTCTTTTTTTTGTCATTTGTTGATGTGAACTTGTTTGATGATGGTCACTGGTGCTTTCTGCTGATCTATCTTCTGTGGGCTGATGGTTTCCGGGGGGCTGGCCAAGTTCCGGATGTGTTTGATGAGCATGTTGTCCTGTTGCCTCCATGCTGCTTGTTGGGTCGAACCGTGGTTGTTGAAGCTGTTGTTGTAGTAATTGGTTTTGTTGCTCTAATTTTTGAAGATGTTCTTGTAGAAGGTGATTTTGATGTAAGAGATGTTGGTATTGCTGTTGTAGATTTTCCATTTGATTTTCGTGTGTGAATTGTGAATTTATTAGTGTCGTGTAAGTGTCACTAGATCCTTCATTGTTCAGTAGTTCCATGGATCTGCTGATATGTCCCCCTAGGGGGACATCTTCTGATAACATTTTTGATACTTTATAGCACTATTAATTGTCATTCACTTTTGCACTTACTGGTTTTAACACTGTATTGCACAATTGTAGTTAAATGCCTTGTCCATTGGCGTTGCACCAGTGTTGATATACAATTGTTCGAATTGTAGTTTTGCCGCAATGCGGCAAAACGTCGTGCTACGCCTATGCAAAAGAATTTATCGATCGCACCGGCACTGTAAGATTTGGACTTTGGCACTGATAACGGCGCAAGCGATTCGGAGCCAAGGTACGTCCGTCCCGCTCGGCGGTTGAGAGCGAACTTATCATGAACTTAACTACACGCGAATACTACGTATAAACAAGGATTCAGTTCATGGAGTCGATTCTCTTCTAATGAACCGAATCAGTGAATCAAAGGAACCGTGCCACCCTAAACTCGGGATTTACCTTTAAACTTGCCAATATTGCCGAAATTAGTGTTTCGAATGTTTATTTTACTGGATGTAAACATGTGTTTCTTTAAGACCTCTAAAATTGATTAATCTATTTGTCAAATATTTGAGCGGAAAGAACAGTTTAAGACATTTTTTATATAATCCATAATGTTAATGATACAATACCATAAAGCGAAAACAATATTCGATAGTCATTTTAATTTCTTCAAGTTTACTAACTGGGCTAAGTAATTATTGTTAACTTAATGTTCATTTAATTAAACTTTTCTTGTCCCCCCAAAATGATTGAAATAGCTCCATTTGAACCGATACTTCACAAATAAATGTGATAAATGAACAAATTGTCATCTAGTTGCTTCTCAAGAAAACAATGTTTTGCTTACTATTTCTTGTGCTCTGGTAGTGTACAGACCCTTGCAGTAGCAAAAAATATCTGTGAACGATTTGATTTCGAAATTCCATTCAATTGGGCTGCCATGGGCTAGTAGTATATTTAATATGTATACCTTCAGTATTTCTCTTTTCATATGTATTAATTTTACATTTGGATAGAATTCTAAAACTATAAATTAGAAGCATTAAATAGTCGAGTAATTAAGTGTGATAATCGAAGAATTGTGTTTCTGATTCTTAAAACTGAAGACGTTATAATTTTTACCAGAATACGGCCTGAGGTATACGACTATTCGCTCTAGAACGCTGAGATTTGCGCGGCTGATTATGGGTACTCTACTCTTGTTTCGGTATTTGGGACTGATATTTTGTACACAGGCAATCTGGAAAGAACGGCGACTATTAAGATTGCATTTTAGTGAAAAAAGGCGTGTTTTCGGCGATTTTTCGTGATTTTCTGGAAAAGGAAACTTTTAAGGAAAAATGCTCTTCGCTATTGTAATCGCCATTACATTTTGAGTTGGGACTCAAGTTTTCAGAAGAATCGGGCTCTTATCGAAATTTGCAAAATTCAACAGATTCAACATTCATTGAAGTTTTACATTTTTAACAAGAAAAAAGAATTGCTTTGTAAAGCACATATCTCCAAACCTAAGGCCAATATTTCAAATCTGTAGGCAAAATCCTGTTTCAAAATTTTATAAAATTTTAGAAAATGCCCTCATTTACGCCATTCGAACGATAAATGTGCTATCTAGAATCTTTTTCCCCAACAAGTGATTTTTCAACATTTAAAAAATAGGACATCTTTGACTGGCTGTATCTCCTAAACTATTCGCTGTACAACGCTGAGATTTGCACAGCCGATTATAAATACTCTGCTCTTGTTTGGTATTTGGAACTGATACGTTGTACACAGACAACCTGGAAAGAACGGTGATTATTAAGATTCCATTATTGTTGAAATGGCGTGTTTTCGGCGAGCTTTCGCGATATTCTGGAAATCAAAACCTCAGATGGAAAAGTCTCCTCACCATTGTAATCGCCATTAAATTTCGAGGTAGTACTCATGATATCAGAAGAATGGGACTCCTGTCGAAATTTGCAAAATTCGACAGGGGGGTCGTTGAACCTTTACATTTTTAACAAGAAAAAATAATTGATTTTCAATGCACAAATCTCCGAAACTAAGACCAATATTTCAATTCTGAAGGGAAAATCCATTTTCAAAATTTTAAAACTTTTAGAAAATGCCCTTATCTACCCCATTTGAACGACAAATGTGCCCTCTAGAAACTTAATCTCGAACATATGATTTGATTGTTTTGGTATTTGGAACTGATAGTTATACACAGGCAACCTGGAAATAACGGCGACTATTGAGATTGCGTTTTTGTAGAAAATGTGTTTTCGGCGAGTTTTCGCGATTTTCTGCTAAACGAAACCTTTGATGAAAAAATGCATTTTACCATTGTACTTGCCATTGAATTTTGAGGTAGGAATCAAGTTTTCAGAAGAATCGGGCTCCTGTCGAAATTGGCAAAATTCAACAGATAGTTGAACAACAAAATGGATTGGTTTTAAATGCACATGTCTCCAAAACTAAGACCAATATTTCAATTCGGAGGCAAAATCCTCTTTTCAAATTTTATAAACTTTTAGAAAATGCTTCATTTACCCCATTCGGACGATAAATGTGCCCTCAGAGCTTTTTTCAACAGTGATTTTTAACATTTCAAAAATATGGTCATCTTTGACTGGCTGCATCTCCTAAACTATTAGCTCTGAACGCTGATATTTGCGCGGCTGATTATGGATACTCTATTCTTGTTTGGGTATTTGAAACTGATATTTTATACACAGACAACCTGGCAAGAACGGCGACTATTAAGATTGAATTTTTGTTGAAAATGCCGTGTTTTTGGTGAGTTTTCGCGATTTTCTGAAAAACGAATCCTCTGATTGAAAAATTACCATCACCATTAAACCAGATATCAGATTACGGTATTCATAGCAGTATTGATTTTAATATACAATGATTCGAGAACGCCTTGAACTCCAGTTTAGATCTATCGCTAAGATTCTTGATTGCGAAAATCTATATATGGTCCTGATTTGTTCTGTATGAATTCTAATCTAGAATGTAACCGTTTTGTCAAAAGTTCTGATTCCATACTAATACAATTCAGTAGTTGTAACAAACGGCAAGTTGAACTCTCTGATTCTGAGAGAGTACAGATGACATGAATTTCAACCATCAAGATAATTCCAATGATTAATTCAAACTAGTATTTGTCACTGTGTGTCAAATATCCAAGTTCCTCTCTTACAACATATAAACCTTATTACTTCTCTTCATGCCCCTATATCTCAGAAGTCGATCTGTCAGACTTTCTGAAAAAGCTGTCCCGAGCCGTCTCCCCTTACCCCACTCCTCCAATCCATCCTTAACCTTCCTAGAATTCTTCAAACCCAGGAACACTCTTTTCAGCAGTCTCTCCGTAGTAAGAGCGTTCAGTCTCCAATAGTAACTCTCATATGTATATCTTTTGTAATTCTCGGCCTCTACATTTTCATGTGAGTATGTTTTCTCTCTCTTGGGCACTTGCCTTGCTTCTAATAATTAATAATTTAATAATTTAATTTAGAAGGAAGATTTTTGAAACTTATATCTTAATTTCTGGATTGAAACAATTGGGATTTGTTCTAACCACAATCATAATTGTGATTTTAATTTTATATGTATTTTAGTTTACCATGTTACCAATAACTATTGACAATTTTGTAATATTTTTTATTCAAATTTTTTAATTATTATTGTAATATATTTAACATGATCCAACAGTTAAGGTCAATATTATAATGTTGTCTCATCCAATTCCTTGTAAAGTATGTATTCATTTAAAATCTTAAATATAATGTGAATTCTTTATAACGTTAAACACACCCATTTAATCTTAATATGATTTGTTTTAATTTTTATTTATATTAATTATTTAATTTCCTATTTTAGCTGACACATTGTTAAAGGCCTAATGATGGAGGCAAAACTTGACCTTTGAAACATTGCCACGCTATTCTTGTACAAGATACTATTTGAATGTAATAATCATTTGTGTTTAAATAAATGAACTTAGGACTATCTATAAAAAGAAATATTGAAACTTTTATTAAGAAAACATATTTTTAGTGTATCTTTAAGAGACAAAATAAACATTTTGTAAAATAATATCTGTGTTTTAATTCACCACATAGAATCGTAACAATATGTTTAGAACAAACAAATTGTCTACGAATATTTCTTTTTAGTAAAAGCACATTTGTGTTCGCTAATAAGGGATTTTTTAAAATAAAATTTCTTGGTCAAATATATACCAGTGCTTCTAGTGAGACATCTGAGACATTTATCTTGTGGCATGTGAGCATCTTTGAACGAAAGGAAAAATGAGTATTTTCTCAATGGTAGTCTAAAGGAGAAAAGATTGACCAGAGAGTGTGCAATAGAGAAACTGCGGTGAACAAAGAGATGGACAAGAATGCAAGTACTACTCTCACAGAACCTACAAAAAATAAGAGGTGAAGTGAACAGATTAAAAAATAGTGTGTGAAACCAAAGCACATTTAAATACATTTTTTTGGAAAGACCAGTAGGTTCTCAGAGATTTTCTTCACAGGACAAATGACTTACTTTACGCGTAAGAAAAAGGACAAATGATTAACTTCTAATGGAAAACTATTACTATTGGCGAATATTATTGTTATTGTAAAACCCAAAGATTTCTGCAGAAGTTAATGTGTCTTATCTCACGTAGGCTTCTTCAGAGATGGCTTAGTAACTTATGCATTTTTCCTGGACTAAACATATTGTCTTTGACGAAAGTTAGGCTGAGCAAATAAGTGTTTCAGAACCTGCCTTTTCCATTGTGGTAGATGAACACCTTTATAAGATCATGTTATGTAGTATGCAAGACACGGTGAGTTTGATGGATTTACCAAACATGGTGATCGAAAATAAAAATGTGTGCTGGGGCTCCCAAATTAAGCATTAGTAATATGAAGTCGGTAAATAACAATTAATATCCGACCGATGGTAGGAATGTGGTACTAACCTACCAGAGATATTAAGCTATTTATGTAAGGTTATTGCATTGAAAAATTATATTAGAGATTGTAAGAAACTGTATCATAAATAGAATTTATTCCTCTTATTGTGTATAATCAGGGAAGCAATAATTTCAAAATGAGAACACTTCTAAATATCTCAGAGGAAAAGCCATTCATCAAAATTGATGATGATAAAGTTTATTTCTTCCATGATGCTCATCTTTTCAAGGGTGTTTGAAATAATTTGCAGAAGTATGCTTTATTGTGTGAATATGGGAAAATGTCGTGGAATCACATTCTTGAATATTTCCAAGGATTGTTTATGAAACTTCAATTAGCTCCTGGGCTATCAAAACAATCCACTGATCTTTTCATTGATTCTGTTAGCTGTGTGATTAAAACCAATGCACTACTTTTAAATTCTTTGTCTGAAGAGATAATAATTTTTACCTTCCTACCGGTTATTTTACTAAAAATATTGACAATTTTTTTGATATTTTGAATTCATCCCAAAATTATTGTTCTCAAGACTTACGCTGTTCCCAGAACGATGAGCGGAAACATTTTGCTCGTTTGATAAATTATCTCAGTTCCTAAAAAGGATTACGATAATTAATAGCCAGAGGAAAAAAACTTTTGTATAATAGGATAGATGAAAAACATCTTGGCACTTAAATAGTTGTAACAGGAGATCAAAATCTTGCACGTTTTTCGTACTCATCAATTGTACTGTGGATGCCAGTATTTATATTTTTGAAGTCTCAGATACAGAATAAAATTCCACTGAAAATTCAAACACAATACTGGATAAGTCAAAAGTGGAACTACAGGTTGAGGACAAGTCTGTAAATGCAGAGTGATATTCATAATTATGTAGCTGGATACGGGCAAGATAACCTATTGGAGATTGCAAAAAACGTCATAGATTATTGTGGCAGCGGTGCATGTTTGTTAATATGTAGCATTATGAAATTCCAGATTATATTTACATAACGAACCTGCTCTGAACGTATTAAACAGCATTATCATCTGTTTTAAAAAATAAATTATTTATGCATTCTATTTCTGAACGAAGATTCCATGTAAAGTCCAAGACAAAACAATTGATGGTTAGTGATGAGCTGTTACATTCTTCTGGAATATGTAAAAACCATGTAAAATTCATTAACCAAACTTTCAATATGCTCATTAAGTGCTTCTTAAATGAATAAAACGAATCTAAAAGAGACAAAGTTGAAATTTAAAAGTAAGATATAATAATGACAAATAAAAAACAAATAAAAATAATTTTATTATTCAATTAGCAAATATACAATTACGCTTTTAGCTAATTAAAAACCAAATGTGTAAACACGGAAGTCATAAAGAATGACTGAAGACAACGGAATGTCTTGTAGAAACAAGAAACACGCTCTGTGCCACAAGAGAGCAAGACACTAATGGTGGCGAGCAAGGCCCACTACTCTTTAGGTGAGAGGCGAGCACTAGCGTAACAAATTGAACATTGGTTCTCCGCCATATTGTAAGCAAATGCAGGTGCGGTCGTATAATACTGTATTTAAAGGCTCTTTTTACGGGATATACGCATTAAAAACTACGAAAATACATTGTAATTGTTCATATACGCTATGATAAATAATTACGAAAAATTTAAACTGTTTAAAAAACGTAATTAGAAAAGGTCATGCCGTTTGACCTGCAATTGATGCCATTTCAGCCCATATCGAATAAAAGTTAATTATTATTTTTATGTCAGTGCAATTATAATTTCCAATATTTCTGTATATAAAGGGAACAGAAAAAAAGTTTAAAAAGTAAAAAGAACAACCTGACGATAGAAAATCTTAGTTACAATTGTGGTGTCACTTAAGTTACATTCAGCTTGTAACCATAAAATGCTTTTACGAAGTTACTCTCGGTTCTGTGCCATCACAAATTGTACTAGTAAGTAAACTTTTAAAGCATATAGCATTCTTTCCAATTAACAGATCCATTTTACAAAACAAACATACGATTCCAAAAGAAATTTCAACCAAGATATTTTATCATTCTTGTATCGCTTTGTTGTCGTCCGAAGCTAACGCATACTTTCTTTTTATGAAGTAGAGATTCAGATCAATCTTTGAAGTGAAAATAATTTATGTAAAGCTTGGCACACAACTTAATTCTCAAGAACGCTGTGAAATGACCAAAACTCATGCAATCTATCTTCGAATTTTTACTTTCTCGTATACGGGCGTATATATGGAGTAATCTATTCGTATGTATAGAGGAAGTTATGTAATGCTGCAGCAAAGACGGTGATTTTTTGATAGAAGAACTTGCACTGAGGAGCCCTGATAGAGAAAAAGTGGTAAACCTGCTCTAAAATGATGTAAATTACTCCCTCTTAATTTTAATCATGCGAACAAGTTTTCAAGTGAATAAAATACTTTGCGTATATAAAGTATATTTATATTTTCTTACTTAGGGTGCAGGAAGCTAGGACCAAATTAAAGTGCACATTTCAATTTCATGAAAAATACTCATGTTACTAAATGAAATATGTTTTATTTGTATATTTGAGTTTTTGAAAGTTTGCTTTTCTAACCCTAATGCTTCTCCATATTGCCATTCAGGTCACAGAACTGAGCCATTCCATGTCAAATTACACAAACAAGACAAAAATTTGACCTTCATATTTTTAATTATTTTCTAATTTTTTCTATTTATAATATGGAGCAAAAATGTTAACACGTCTATTTTTATTTTTTTCTAACTTTGTTTTCCGAAATATTGCATAATGAAATTTGTTAAAAATGACGCGCATCACTCACGTAAACATATCATCTACTTGAATAAACTAATTATAGAAACTCCGCTCAAATTTCATTCGAAACTTAAAACTATGGTTAATTTTGGAGATTTTGCAAAATATTTAATTTTAAATTTTTTAATTAAATAAATTAAATTTTGAAATATTTTTTTAAACTCGACGAGCTGGAAATTTTTACATAATATTAATAAACACTCTAGAGGATTGTTAATAAATTCAGAAAAATAAAAAAAGGATCTCAGTAACTTTAAACAATATGTTTTTTTCGAACCAGTGTGCAGTACATTGCTGTAACGTTTCTTGCGTTTCTGGCTCTCGGCTTCTTTGGATGAAGCAGAAATTTAAATTCTTCTTGAGGTAGTACAACTTCACAATTGTATTTGGTTATTAAATAACGATTCTTGACTCCTGTTTTGACTGACATTTTGAAATTTCTAGTCCTTCACAACTCACTGCAAATATATGTACGCGCTTGCCTTAGCATTTCTGAACTTTCGTCACGATTCACTGTTCTATGTTTTACTTTCAGGTTTGGACAAAATTCCAATTTCTACAGCAACTTTTAGCCAGTTTATCATGTGTCATTTTCTTGATTTACACTGTTTTCACAATATATACTGGGCTTTCCGCTACTTTCGTAAATGCCATGGGAGCCACTGTTCTCGATGCTCTCTTCACTAACAAAACAGATTTTTGGAAGCCGACTCCCTTTTTCCCACATGAATCACAAATTCGCGAATCTAATTACTCCTCTAAATCAAGGTTCACTAATAAATAGCGGTTAACGCAACATGGAGATTTTCTTTTCTATCAATCGTGATCAGAAATATTAAATTGATTGAAACATCTGTTGTATCTCATACGGCAATCGCCATTCATGTTGCACAGTATACACACAATTCACACAACGAACTCTAGCACTAAATTCTTTATCAGATGCGTAATGCGACTGATGTTCAGAAATTTTAATCAAGTCCCTTGACATGGGGTCTGTTGTATTTCACGAGCAAGATCAGGAGCGCACTCCATCACTAGGTCGCAAAGGAACTCAGCAGTAAAATTCATTTCACTGTCACCCATTCCTTCTGGAGGCAGAGTGAGCATATGAATTACTAATATTTCTTGAAACTCTTATCAGAAGGAGTTCATTCTTTTCATTTTTCTTCGGCATTTGTATCAAAGACTGATCGAACACAATTCCGTTAGTGCAAGGGCAAAAAGTGCGCGCCCGCATACTTACAATAGATTTTTTTATCTGGTGTTTTTTGTATCTGCTCGGTGCCCACTTTTTTCTTGTTGTATTTTGTAGATAATTGAACAAGAAATACGAATATATTTTTTTTCAAATTTTTATCTGAGCGAGTTCATATAGAAATTTTCATTTTTAAAAATGATCACGATTTACAAACGGAATATTTATTTTTTGAGAACGTAATTTACAGATGAATAAAATACACATATCAAAGTATTAAATGAAACAAACCAGGAATTTTTATGTTAAGTACATTCGGAACATCAATAACATATTTTGTGAAGTACGCGTAAATTCCAAAATTTAATATAGTCATAACTACAAAAATAATTAATTTTCTGGTAAATAAAGAAGCACCTGCTCTTTTTGTGATGTCCAGATTTAATAAAAAATGTCATACATTAAAAAAAGTGTCAATTCTTGTGCGATTTGACGTGGAATGGTTCATATTTGAATTCGTTTGCTGTCACCCATCCATTCTGGAAGCAGAGTGAACAACGGAAATACTAATGACTCTTGAAACCCTAATCAGGCAGACGGTAAATTTCTTTAGCTCATGGATCAAAGACTGACCGAACACAATTTGTTAGTGCATGGAAAGGCAGAGCACGCCCTCATACTTACAATAGATTTGTTAGAGCTGTATGTGTGGAGTGACCACATTTTTTCTTAATGTATTTTATAGAAAATGGAACAAAAAAATTGACTATATTTTTTTCAAATTTTTTCTCATCGAATTTATATAGAAAATGTCATTTTGTGCAAAAAATATTTTTTAAATAAAATATTTATTTTTTGAAAAATATATTTACAGAAAATTTATAAAATGCACATTTGAAAGTATTAAATAAAACTAACCAGAAATGTTTATATTAAGAACGTTCGGAGAAACAATTGATAATATTTCTTGAAGTACGCGTAAATTCAAAATGTACTATAGGCATAACTACACAAATCAATTTTCAGGCAAATAAAAAAGAACGTGTCTCTTTTTTGATGTTCAGATTAAGAAAAACTATAGTACATTATAAAAAAAGTCGTGTGGACCCTTGTGCGATATGACGTGGAATGGCTTAACTATGAAGCTTTCAGTACATATTTCTATTGATACTTAAATCATACAGTTTTGTACAGGACGTCAAACACACTGCAAAGTAATAATTTACATTGGAAATACCCACGTACGGCCATACAACTCGCCTGTCAGCACCTGCCGGGGAACTAGTTTTTAACTATATTTTGCAGGGAGAAGCCTTCAATTTGCAACGATACACTAGCGCTTCCTGTGTGTCTAGATACTACCATCCAACATCTTTGATGGCGAGTAGTGATACATGAACAAAAATGCGAAAGTTTCTAACCAATCACTGCGTTCAATTCCAACTACTAGAGCTCCAAGGGGCTTGTCATTGTTGCTTTTTGATAGTTTCTGTCATCTATGGGTAAAGAAGTATCTTAGGCAACTGCATGCCAAAGGAAGACACGAAATGGGGTAATCGTGATAGTGGCAGAGAAATACGTTCCAAAACTCGTCGGTGCCGATTGTTTGATTGATTGATTGGTGGTTAATGATTCTGGGCACGTCAACTAACGGGCTCATTAGTTCCGTGGGGGTAGTGCATGTTTTCTCACCGGGAAGTGACTGTGAACTTCCCCCTCTGGATGGCGAGACGTACTGCCGTCTAGCAGGGTTTTCCCCAACCCGGTATCTTCCACCAGCGGGGCACTGCCCCAGCCGGGTCAAGCTCTAATTTCCGACCGGTCTTCCAACATGTGTTATAATGTAGTGCATGTGTGTGTGTAAGTGGTGGGAATAGGTGGAGGAAGAGGAATGAAAGACCGTGCGCGGTTTGTTAAGGTACGGCTCCGGCATTCGCCTGGTGTTGATCGAAAAACATACAGAAAACTACCGAAAAGAGCAGCCGGTCGCTCGAATTCGTCTCTAGACAATGACTGAATTCGACTTAGCTAGTGTCAAAAATCCTACCACCGTCGGGACTCGAATCTAATACGTCTCGGTCGGAGGCACTGCAGAGATATCAGTTGATGCACCGAGTCACCTCTCTCCATCCGGTGCCAAAGAGCACATGGTCGGAGAGCGGGGAAGGTACGAAGTCCCCCAGGGGGGTTTGAGGGCGATGTCAATGGATCCCGTCACCTTCCCCTCCGCACCGCACCGTGCGTCAGTTCGCGTCAAATCGTGTCGCTTCGCGTCGCGTCGCGTCGCGTCGCATCGCATCGCGTCGCATCACGTCGCGTCGCGCCGCATCGCGTCGGCCGCTGGCGCGTGGCGTCTCGCGGGGGCCGTCTGTGCGCCGTCCTGCTCGCTCCCCTGACTCGTCGCCCGCTTTCCCCGCTCTCCCACAGCCGCGCTGCAACCTGCGTTGCGCTGTCACCTCGCAGCCGCCGGCTACGCGGGTCGCGTGTTTCGAGCAAACGAACAGGGGAAAAGCAATTGATTGATATTTCGTTTCAAATACATTACATTTATAGATAAAAATGTTTATTTTTCCCTTTCGCGAGTGCGTTGTTTTCTGATATATCATCACACTAAACTTTTCTTTTTCCTTTCATCTTTGTGAAACGTATTATATAATTCATTTTGGACATTTTAGTGCTTAATTTTCATATTTAGTCATACCTTTGCCATTAAAAATTATTTACCAACTATAGTTCTCCAATAATATTTTTTTTCAATAAATAAATACAAACCTCTCTTGTAATGTTCTGCTTGATCATTTCTCAGTTTTTCAGCATGTTGTTTATTTTAAAGCTGGTAAATAAGTGAAGAAATTGCAGTAAGGAAAATAAAATATGTTAGCTGAATTGCTTTTATCTTATTTCACACATTTTGTGTCACGAAAACTTTGTAAATAATACAAACTTTCACCGGAGTAAAAATACTTAATTACTACCAGTTCCTTGTGTGTTTTACAGTGTATTCTTTGTCACTATGTTACAATGCCTAAATTCCATAAATATAAAAGAAATATTTATGATTCTAAGGTAGAATAGACGTTAAAATGAAATCATTAAAATGCAATGAGATGAGAGGAAAATCCACGTCACGAATGTCACGAGTTAATTTTTTGCATTGGTATTCTGTCTTACATATAATATTAATCCGTTATATTACTTTCTTGAATATTTGTCGTTATTCCGGGTAAAAACGTACAAGTCGATTCGCAGGTTTTGGGAGGAATCAGCACCTGAGTTGTCGCTATCGTCGCCGCCGTGGCTTTTTCCGCCCTCCCCGGAGGATGGGGGTGGGGGTGGGGTGGGGGTTATAGGAGCGCGGTCCGATACCCAAAGGGCCAAGGCACCGTCTGTTCCTCTCGCTTCCCTTTCCGATATCTTTCCGGTCACCCCAGCGGCTGCCGTTTTTGTTTGGAGCTCCTTTTTCATTTGATTTTAAAACCTCGCCGAATTCAAGACGGTGCTCTTCCGGGGGAAAGAAAACAAGGAGGGGCATTCACAGAATGCGGATCCTTGGGAAAATCCATGAAGATGTGGCTGGCAGAGTAAAGATCTTTGAAAAGATGGTGAGTAGGAGTGCTTTTCCTGATGGAGAGGATACAGTTAACTACTTTGAGCGGCTATGGAGACTTTCTCTGCTGTTTTTTAGATTCGACTGACATCATTTGATAATCAGGAAATATTTCTACTTGAATTGAAAAGGATTATTATTTGAATCTAAGAGAAGTAGATATCTGAGACCAATTTTCTGCCTCATGAACTTCTCAAAATGAAATGGTATTGCTCTGTTTTTTTACAAAATATTTTTTCTTGGTACGGTTTTAAGTTCACGTCTTTTCTGCCAAATGCTCTAATGTTAAAAAAATTTTAATTTTAATTATTTCATTATTATAATTTGTTTAAATACACATACTAGAAATGCAAATTAATTGTTTTAATAAATATTTACTCCTTTTCAATTAATGGAGATTCTATTGATTTATTTTGACTTCAAAGCATCATTTTAAGATAACGTTTTATCGAAACAGTATGATGGTGAACATTCCTCTTGCAATAATTTCAATTGAAAAAATTAAAATTAAATTTCCGGCAGGATCAGCTGTTGCTGTGTGAAATATTGTTGAATAAAACCTGTTGAACTTAAAAATAATTACAAGGACTAAGGCTCAATATTGGGGCTAATACGGGTGTAATCAGTACACAGACGAGAGTGGGTTGTAATAACAGCAGGTTTATTCACAATTTAGACCATAGTCACAAATAACCAATGCAATACAATTAACTAACTAAATAGACCCCACTGCTAGGAGAGATATTTACAACGGCTACCACACCGCAACATACTACCTAATGTTTCGTCGGGCGTAGTACCGCCTGCCCTGAGACCAACTACATGTCTCACTAGTCACGACAATAACTGCCGGCTCCTTGTGCCGCGTGCACTTTCGCACCTCTTACGGACGACCTACGCTGCCGCTGCCGCTGCCAGGATCACAAAGAAGGAAAAGCAATGGTTCTCACGGCCCTTAAAAAGCCCTCGCGACGCTGCCCGCCGCCTCCATTGCCTCCGCTCTATCAATGCGCACACCCAGTCAGAAAAACCCCGTGGGTCATCGCTTCTGCATTTGTCTAACATCCGGTGCACACCACGCCTCATGCCCATGCTGGTTTTAGCGACATGAAGCTACAAACTATATATTCTAAAATGGGTAGTAAATTCTTAATGTTCAAAATGTCGGTTTATATGAAGAGGAATTATCCAAATAATTGAAGAAATTTTTGTTTGAATCCGTCATCTTGTAAGTTAACATCTTCCAGTTCCCCCATTGCATTAGCCGGTACGGCTCGTCGTGTCCAGCCAGGCAGGTCCTTTGCGTGGCCTCGCCCGTATTTCGGCCCTGCATTATGATAAGAGCATTGTAAGCCCGGCTTTAAGGCCTTTGCTCCGCTGCCATTCCTGAAGTTCTCTGAAGCCGCCCCTGCCCCGCTTCGACCCACCGCAGCCCCCTACCTCCCCCACCCCATCCCCGTCGCCCCTGCATGGAGCCGCAGCACTTGGCGACCGCCGCCAACTTCGCCAGAGGGCCAGCGAGTTCACTGTGCAATTACACGCCTCCGGACACGCAAGGCGGTGCGGCCAGGGGAACGGAGGCGACGAAGGGGGCGTTGCTCTTGGCGGTGGCTGCGGTGGCGGCAGACACGGGGACCCTGCAGCAAACAGCTGAACAGCAATGCAAACACATGAAAAAATGCAACGGGATCTGTTGTTAATACAGTGATAGTAGGATGTAAGGGGGAGCGGCTACAGAAGTAACAGTGCGTAAGGCAAATATAGTGACGGCATTTTATGAGAAGAGTAACTTTGGATATTACGAAATAGTCTGAAATTACAGAACACCAAAGTTTCACTTTCAAGAGGTCATATATTGGTCTTGAGCTGCAATAGTGGCACAACTAAAAAAAATACGAATATTGAGTTAATGCACTCTCCAGAATTCTAGATTGGTCTCCCTCCCAGCAGTAATAGCAGTTTATCTTACACTATTTCCCCCGAAAATGTCAGAAGTGTGAATACAAAAATAATGAATTTTAATATAAGGTGAAACTTTCAAACTCATTTATCCTAACACCTGATTTTCTAATTGTGGTACTAATGCAGCTCATGAACAAGGTATATCAGAGTAGAGGCAAAGTGCTCATCAGAATGTGCCATTTGTCTGCTGGCTCCAAAGGGTAATGCATAAATTAATTTTCTTTGTCTTCGTCTTATTCTCTTCTTCTTATTCTCTTGGAAAATTTCAGAGAGTAAGTTCTTAATGCAGTTTATTAATTATTAGAAAATAATATTTTCTTGAAAATTAAGAGTAATGAACACTTGATATAGTTTAAAATACAATTTTTTAGTTTGCAACTCAAAGTAATAATTAAATTTTGGGTTTTATGTTTCTGTTTCATTATTTTTTATTCAAATTAGTACACCTCAAATTTATAAACATATTTAAAAAATATTATACCACAAACTTATAAATAATCGCATCTCATCATTTAAACTTAATATTTCTGAGCACATTGTGGCCCCGTAATCTGGTACTTCGGGTACATCTGGTTATATAAACAATTACACTGAACATAACCAAAAAAATGATTAAATTTTTAAAATTACAATAAGAATAAGTAACTGCGGCGGCTCGCGAAGATAAAAAAAGCTGCCGTCAAGTTTCCCTTCTGTATACTGTCTGTTCTGGGGCAGCAGCGAGCCCGCGAACTGGTGCCAGCGGTGGCGAGCCAGAGAAGCGAGGCTCGGCTAACGGCGTCCCTCGCAAGCGCTAGGAGGGCAGACCCGGGGGGGGGGGGCGGTAGGATTATCACCTCATTACGAGACATTGAAACAAATTCATGAAGCTTTTCTTTTAAATATTGCATCTTGTACACCATCGTCAAGTTATTTTTGGTTGATTACCGTTGAAAATTGTCATTTTGTACGGTCTACTGTGTTGTCTACAGCTCCTGCGGCCGTCTCTCGCATCCCAATCTCCATGCCTCTCTATCATTCCAATCGTCTTCTTCAAGGCCTCTTTTCTGCATGTCCTTCATAACTTGCTTTTGCCATTCTTCTCTGGGTCAACTTCTTTTTCTTCTGTCTAAGGGGAGACACTCAGAGATCTTTCTGGGCCATTTCTCATAACCGAGCCTTTTCACGTACCAAACCATTTTTTTCCATTTCCTTAAATCGATTTCTGTATTTGCATTCTTTTCAAACTTTCATCATTTCTTACATGGTCCATTTTAGACCTCTACAATTCTTCTCATGAAATCTATTTGTAGGCTTTTTAATTTGTCTTTTTCTCGTTTTTTTATTTCCCACGTTTCTGATCCATCAGCACACTTTTGTACGATGGTTTCAAACAGCCTTTTCTTAGTTGATCTGGATATTTCATTTCCCCAAAGTAGAGAGTTTAACTTCGAGTGACTTGTCTCCCTTGCGTGATCTTTGAGATAGTGTCTTTTTTGGAGTCTCCTTCTTTACTGATGATTCCTCCTAAATATTTAAATTCCTCACATGCTTCTCTATTTGCCCTCAATTTATTGGTATGCTGCAACCCGCATTTTCTCCTACCACCAGATATTTTGTTTTGGAAAAAATGATCTTCAGTTCTGCTTTCTCGTACGTTTCCTTCAGTTTTCGCATCATATATTCTACATCAAAATCGTCATTAGCTAAAATAACGTGATCATCAGCGAATAGTAAGGTATGCAGATAATTTCATTGATACATATACCCATACCTCTGCATTTATTTTGCCAATCTTTCAGTATTTCATTCAGGTATATTTTGAACAGACTAGGTGATAAGCAACATCCTTGTCTCAGGCCCTTTGTTTGTCCAAATCGTTGTGATATTTGGCCACTTACTTTTATCCTACTTTCGTGATTCAGATACCAATATTTTAATGTATTTATGTATTTCTTGTCAATATTTGTTTTTTCCAGAATTTGGAAGAGTTTTCCTAAAGGGACTGTGTCATAAGCTTTTTCAACATCTTTGAATAGAAGATATGTTTCCTTATTTCTTGATAATCTCTTTTCTAAAACCTACCTTATAACAAATATGTTGTCAATACAACTATTACCAACTGTAAATCCACTATGCTCTTCTGCTGTGGTTAACTCCCTTTCAATTCTATCTTTTATAATACGTCCATACAGTTTTTTACCTTTCTTGTAAATTGACGTGAGGAAGGCTTGTTTCAATTCTGTAGGTATCTATGCCTGTCATACACTTATTAAAAATTATTTGTAGGATTTCCAGGACACTTATCGGAGCATTTGTAAATAGTTCTACAGGAATACCTCCAGGACCGGGAGATTTTCCGTTTTTCATTTTTTTGATGGAGTTCTTTATCTCATTCAAATGTATGTCTTCTGTACATTCGTTTGCATGTGTCCTATCAAGTGTCTGTTTATTTCTTCTAAAACATTCTTGAATTTCTTTTATCTTGTCTAAACTTTTTATTATTCGCCTTGATTCTTTCTGTCGTGCTCCACTAATGTTCTCTTCCACTTTGCACATTGTTTTGTTCCACCATTTATCTTTTGATTTCTTCACCATTTTCTTCACCTCTCTACTTAGTCTTGCATATTCCTTTCTGTCATCCAGATTTTGTGTTGCCAACCATTTTTCCCTTTTTTCCTTCCATTTCTTCTTCAATTCCCCAATATTGCTTACGTGGTTCATTTCCCTCCTCCCCTAAAGCTTCGAAAGGCTGCTTCATGTATTGCTGTTTTTAACCATTTGTACAAGTCTTCACTTGTGCCATCTGGAACTTCGCTTATTTTATTAGCTAGTCTTAACTGATACAGAAATCTGATGGATTCATCATTCAGTAAATTGATTTTATATTTTGTATGAGCTATTTTTTCTATTTTGTTAGTTTTCATGTACTCCCTAGGTGTTCTCCACCTAGGGAGTAAATGACCTTGCAGTTGTTGGTGGAGCTTGAGTACCCCTGTGATCGTGAGAGCTATGCCGGCGGTAGCGTAGCCACTGGTAGGGCCTCCCTTGCCGGACAGGTCGAAGGGGAGGGCAGACGAAGAAGTACTCCAGAAGAGGACCTCAACACGAGAAGAGGACTCGCCGAAAAGGGGAGAGGAGCCTCTTAAGTCATGGAGAAGACAACTCTTCTAGGGCACTGGTAGCTCGAAAATGAACCCCTGGTCCTCCAGGTTGGGGGTTTGGGCGTTGGGCTTGCTCCCCGTTACCAATAAAAAAATTCAAACTGCAAAACGTCCCAACACGTAGCCTTGGAAATGTACATGGAAACGAACTTGCGCTAGAAAAAGGACTTTGAGTTTTGAAACATGGAATGTTCAGGGCCTAAACATCAAAGATAAAGAAGTTTTTATTCAATAGGAAAAATTTTAAATTGACGTTGCCGTTCTCTCTGAAAAGATAAAAAAGGTCACGGAAATGAAGTAAAGGGAATTTTTTGCATTTTTATAGTGGTTACCTAAAGATAAAAGAGCAAAGGCGGGCATCTCAATAGCAATAAATAAAAAATGAAAAAAATATTAAAAACTGGGAAAAGTAAATGAAAGAATTATGAAGTTAGAGTTAGAAATAATGGGATGTAATATAGTAATAATTGGAGTGTATGGACCAACTGAGGATACAGATAAAACTCTAAAGATGCATTTGAAAATGAACTCGCAGCTCTTCTTGATTCAATAAGTAGTAAAAAAGAACTGATAATAATGGGTGACATGAATGCTAGGATAGGGATTAAAGTAAATGATGAAGTGGTGGTGCTTTTGGAGAAAATTGTTTAAATGAAAATGGAAACAGATGGATTGAAATATGTAATGTCTATAATTTGAAGATTATGAATGTTTCTATGAGCATAGAGATGTACACAAATATACTTGGGTGCAGCCAACGAAGAATCAGAAATCAATAATTGACTACGTAATTATGAGACACAATTCTAATCAAAATCTGAATTAGCGCAGTTGATGTAAGAGTGTTTAGATCGGCAGAATGTGGATCTGACCACTACTTATTGAAAGGTTTAATGTGCTTTCCTTTTAGAAACCAGGGAATGAAAACCAATAGTGGAAATGAAAAGTAATAAACATATATCTAATAAATATCACATTTGGTTTCTTAAGTTTTTAAAGCTTCTTTTGAAATTGTTGAATCTATCCTTTCATGTCACTTTAGAACTTTTAAAAAGCAGATATCTTGATAAGGAGCGTTTACACCTTCACTGCAAAGAACCACGGATTGACATAAACAGTTACAATCAACAGAAATATATTTTTAAGAATTACGTCACGTATTTTACATACAAACACATTATAAAATAAATTTGTATATGTGATGACGGCACAGGAAGAACAATTCACTGTCCAAATTTTCGTCAAGAAAGATACATGCTCCTTTAAAACGTGTAGTGTTTGATGAATCTTTGCTATGTTTCAGCAAAGAATTTGTACCTTGTCTTCGATACCCCAATGCGTTAACACATTCTAAACAGCGTTGTTGGATCTTCAGAAGAGTTCCGCAATTTTGGAACCCCGATGATCTGCTGACTTTCTCAAATGTAAGAACATTTGAAATTTGTTCTTCTTTTGGGTCTCAGTTATTTCATGCAGGCAACAGTTTACCATCCAAATGAACAGAACGAATTTCAGATAAATTATTCTTAAAAGTCTATTTAATTGTTTCTTAACGTCCTCTGCTCTTCTTGTGTCTGATTCGAAGAATAGAAGATTTATTAATAGAGACTTCTTCGGGTATTGTGGTCAAGTGACTCTGCTGAAGGATGAATACAGAAGCTCTTACCAGATAATATCTGTCTAAATCATTCGGTTAGGGTAATGAAATTTTTGATGCCACACCATGCAGCTTTCCGCCTTGACGAACTCTAGAAAATTCATTAACTTTCAACATCTATTTCGTAATCTGAATCTTTAGACGACGAAAGAGGTATAGCAGAAGATGTAGACGCTTCACATTGTTGTTCCTCTTTCCTTTTGTCTTCTTGAAATGCTCTTTGTTTCGTCTTTTCTTCTTTATCCGCGATATTTTTGTCTACTCGTATAAGATAAGTTGTACGTACTGACCGAAGTAAAAGCATCCTGTCTCTTCCAATGTAATAATTTGTAAAGTATTCGGATGTTCAGTATCAAATAGATTATTCAAAATATTTCTAAACTCTGCTTAATGCTTAAAAATAGCTTCACACTGCGTTTGCGTTTTTTTTGCAATTTTGTCCACTCCGAATACAAGTTAATAAGATCTTTGTGAATCATGCTGATTAGCCTTGCCGGAATTCTAACTTTCTGCCCAAATATCATGCACTCACGAACTACAAGTTTAGCGTTTGCACTAATTGTTAATTTGACTTCCTATATGTTATAAAACTTCAAGCCCTTACATACTTGGTGGTAAATTGTATCCCGTTATCTGGTGTCACTATCTATGACAGTAACATATGGCATTATGTTAGATTAACGATCTGCAAACGGGTATGACACGGTCGATTAAAATTCTCGTACTGTTTGCCTTGGGGCTGACTCAGCGGTGGGTGGTAGGTTTGGAATTGTCCGTCATGAGAGTTGGCGCTCAAATTGGCACGGGTTAGAAAGCTTCGATCACAACAAAATTTTGTATAGACATGTTTTAAAGTCATTCGAACAAAATTGGAGAGTGAGCGTTCAAAAATTTCGAAGTCGGAAATAAGGGACACTTAATATACATATAGAAACCGCTGAAGAAAGCGCGAGCATCGACGCAATCTTTTGTAACATTATGCGCCTACTTGCGTCTCCAACCCACGCAGAAGCCTCGCACGTTTCAAGTATGTTGGCAGCAGTTCGTATTTTAGTTCCTGTAAGAAGGTGATATAGGAGAGCGCGCCACTGTAATGGTCTCCACCACGTTATATGGAGTTGAAAGGCTCTGGGACTCCGTTGGCTGCAGCGAACTAGCGCCTCGCGTCAGGACGACCCGAATACGCTTTTTGGCCTAGGACGGACGAAGTCATAATGAAGTGTATTGCAGTTTAGGTTGAATAATTACAATAAAGTATTGTTTGATGTAAAAGCTTATACTTGTTGCCCTTCCTAGCAGAACATTGCCCGGTATATCGGGTGGACATTTTATCGTTCGGCGTGAGATTGATTGCTTTTTCGTGTTTGATGCGTCACGTTTGGTCTTAGTCGTTAGGTGTCATGTTTTCTCGAATGGCGGTGATTCTCCGCTGATGGCGATCGAACGACCACCGTCGGTGGTGTTTCCCTAACCAGGACTCTCCCACCAGCAGGGCACCGCTCCAGCCGGACAAGCTCTAACTCCCGACCGGTCTCTCGGAAATATGTGGTAGAGTGGTGGATGTTAGTGTCAGTGTGTGTGTAAGGGGAGAGGATAGGACAAGGAAAGGGAAGGACAGATCGCGCGCGCTCCGTGGCCTGTTTTGTAGGGTACTGCTCGGGCATTCGCCTGGTGTTGATCGGAGAAACCACGGAAAACTACCGATCAGAGCAGCCTGCCTCTAGAATTCTCCTGCAGACAGCGACTGAATTCGAACTAGCTGAAAAGCAATCCTGCCGCCGTCAGGACTCGAACCTAGGACCTCCCGGTCAGAGGCGCTGCAGTGTATCGTTCACCGAAGATTCGGGCCACCTCACAAGGTGGTCTGAAGAAGGCCGACACGTGGGCATAGGCACCAAATTTTATTTTTTTAAACGGTTATTTCTTGATAAATGTCAATTCTACACACTTCAAACGTCTAGAAACCAGGAAATATAATAATTTGTATCTATGCTTACAGCCATACGACGCTCTCAAAGCCAAGCGTTTCAGTCGAAGAAACATCCAGCTACTTAAGCAGTGAAAATATACCATCTTTGATTGTTTATAACTTTTTCCTAATAAACGTTTCAACTTAGAGAAATTATATGAACTTTTATATACCTTTCAAAATACCTTTCTAAAAAGCAGTTTTAGTGTCAATATTTTTTATTTTTCATTAAATTAATCCTTATGTAATTACGCATCGCCCGGGGAGGGGAGGACCCGGTTGCCTAGCGATGCTCTGACTCAACTCCCGTGCCACGGGAACTATCGCTGCGCTTAACTTATCTCAATGTGGATGTTGGAAGCAGTGTTCTTTGGTTCAAATACATTCTTGGCACCTACAGAACATATTCTTATTCTCTTTTTAATGAAGCGTGGTTTCATCTGAGTGGATACAACAGACAAATAACCGCTATTTGGAGTGCAGGAACCCTCACCTACTTCACGAGGAATGCGTTGAGTTCCACAGGAATTATAGAACCTAATCTTTTCAACACCGCCGTTACTGTTAATGTTTGAATAAACCATACATTGACATTATTTTTCGAAGAACTGACACCACATGAAATGTTCTATTGTTACTTTCAATAGAATTCGGCAACTGATCACATTGTTGTTAGAACCATGAACGTTTTAAATACTGTTTGTGGTGACGATTGAATAATTCGTCGAGGTTATGGGCTCCTAGATCAGCTGATGTGACCTCTTGTGACTTTTTCCTTTGGGAGTACTAGAAAAATCTAGTGTGCACAGAAAACCCGCATTCGAAGTAAGAGCTCCAGCGCTCTATTGAAGACAAAACCGCAGCAATTCGTCGAGATTTACTTTAAAGGTAAATCAGATTATGTTCCGGGGGTGGCAAGAATACACTCGAGTCGAAGGACACCACTTTCAGAATCTTCTTTAGGGTAAGTTAAGCATAACGATAGATCTCGTATGTCTGCAGGGGAGTTGAGTCAGCGTTTCGCCGAACGAGCCAGCTCGTTTCCACTGTCTTTCAATTAACGGGTTTTCCTTTTTTGTTGTAATACGTTCATAGTTATATATGCTATTTCCTTATTATGTAATACAGAAACATATGTTAATGTATTATTCAGTAAGGACCATAGATTTTATTGTAGCTCTAAATAAATACGTTTTAATAACTAAGATTCGAGAGGTGTTGTTCATTGAATATCCAAAGGAAATTAAGAAAACATGAATATATCAAACACATTTTAAACACCTTTAATTGAAATATATTTTATATTTTACTATTATTTTACACCGATGACATTAGTTCTAGTTTGTTGGATCGCGATGAGTGCCTTTTAGACTTATTTATTTACGCATTTACTATTTAATATTGAGGTGACGTGTTTTTATTGTAACACAGATATGGTTCCGAAACAAACACAACAAGCATTTGTGCAAGAAATTAATTTTAACCACAGTTCCGTAGGGGTGTTTTAAACTCTCTTAGTACTTTGATATATAAGTTAATTTAGTGGTAATGAGATTTATAATAGCACATGTAAATACATAAAAAATGGAATACATTTTATATTTTGTGAATTTTCCACTTTGCTAATTATGTACAATAACCATACCTAATTTTTAACTCTTTATCCTCAAAATGTACATTACCCCCAAACACTTAATATTCCATCCTTCTTTATCTGATTAATTTCTCAAGGCAATACTTCCACCGTTTTCTGAACATCTTTAAACATTAATAGGGCCATTTCCACACAGAGAAGTAAAGCTCTTGAAATCGGCGTTGAAAATCAAGAGCTCTCTTCGCGGAGCAGGGAAATTCGCGAGAGCACATACACTGTGCATAAAACAAGCGCTGCTTAGCGATGCCATCCCCTTCACTTAAAGCGTCTTCGGGCCCAGGGAAGGGTTGGGTGGAAGGGGTGGAAAGGGGAGGGGGAAGGGGTGGCTGTTTGGTTGCTAAGCTGCTTCCCACAGCAGACGCTTGGGGCGCGCACGGTCGCTTTACGAGGGATATAAAACCTCGCTCGGGCGATGGCAGCCTGCCCTTAACTTATGTAAACGAGAGAGGGAATTATATTGTAAAGTGCGTTTGGGAGTTCCGGGTTGTAAAATTGCAGCTCGTGCACTAAGACGTTCTAATGAAGTTCGAATTGTTCCATGTGAACACTCCAATGACACAAAACATGCAAGAAAGAACCTCTTTCTTTTATAGCTGTGCCGGTTCATTTGAATTTCAATGTCGTTGACGTCAACTTTTCTAAACATAGTGATAACATTAGCAAAATGGTTATCAGTTCCTAGACAAGAATATATTTGAGAAAACGTGTGACAGTTTTGAATACTTCAGGTCCAAACTTAACGGGGGAAAACAAGATCCAATGATGGGCTCTTGCTATATGCCATGGCTAAGTCTGAACTAAAGATCGGTGTAAAGCAAACCGTGGTTGGTCCACTACGAGGCTAAGATAAAGATTTTACACAATTTTACAAAAATTGGAGTATAATCCAACAATTTGGCACTTTGGAACACTGTAACAGAATATTTACCAACATGACAATTCAGCGATGCAGCTTTTTGCTTTATTATGTGATAGTTATACAGGTAGGAAGAGAGTAAAAATAGCACCAGATAATATTAAAATAATTCGGGGAATATAAGGTGTTTCAGTGTGCTTAACAGCTACAGCTGTTGAGAATATTAGTATCATGGGTATTATATTAGAATATTAGTATCATAGTATGAGATTACGGCAAACAATTTACTAATTCATGAACTTGCACTTCTAGTTACTACCTAACCCTTTACGTTTTATTTTTATTCTATTTTGTATTATTTCAATCAGTAATCAGTATGGATTAATTGGCTGGGGAGAAGCTTGTAATTCTATCTTAACACACATAAATCTGCTCCAAAGAACAAGAATCAACATTTGCGTAAAAAACCTATCGACGATCCAACTGATCTACTATTCACCGACTTCAAAGTACTAAGCATAAAGGGAAATTACCTCAATATTTTACTAAATTATGTTCCAAAAATAAACAGAAATTTTAATTATATTCTCATAATAACCACACAAGGCGCTCAGACACTCCCCAATGTTTAAAAGCAAAGGTTCTTACAGCTGATGGGTACAATCATAGTACAAATTTTGACCCAAGACTACATTAAAATATTGTTGAAAAATACCTCAGTTATCAACTGCAAATTGCAATCAATTTAAATACAAAATATAAACCTAATTCAATGATCTATTATAATTTATATGGCTGATATCTTCTCTGATACAAGTAATAGTTATTTTGTAATTTTCTCTTGTTTTTGTAATATTATATTTATATTTACATTAGACTACCATTAAGATATTTTATGTAATTTAGCGTTATTAATTTATTTATGGCTGTTGTAAGACCTTTAATGTAAAACCCCTTGATTACGAGCTTCGCTCTTTCAAGGGTGTGCTAGAACACTTTTTATGTAACTAATATGTAATGTCCATTGCTAGCAAAATATAATTATTATTATTATTATTATTATTATTATTATTATTATTATTATTATTATTATTATATTATTATTATTACTACTATTCTATTTGGAATATTATCTTTCTAACCAAGATGGAAAAATCGCCATTTCTTCTTTACAATACTTACCCTATACTACATCTGTAATATTTCAGAAAATCAAGTGGAATCACTTTGACAGGAGGATAGAAGAGAATAACATTTCAAAGACAGGTTTTATTTAATAGCCTGTAAAGGGTTTTCAAGTTCAATTATTTGGCTATTTAGGTTGAACCTTGGCGCGTTAAAAAGTTTGCTAAGGAATTCTTTCTCAAAGATTTGTATTGTGTGAATATTTCTAGGTGCAGGGTTTAATCAGGCTCGATATGTATACGGTTGTGTCTCTTTCATATAGCAGTACCTTTTACATGGGTTGAAGAGTGAGTGCAGTTTGATGGATTTTGCTTTTGCACGTTGGATATAATGTGTTTTCTAACGTACTGATGGGTCTGCAAATTATATTACTAAGTATTTGACTGATGAGTCAAAAGCCTTGAATGATGTTAGTTGAAGTTGGATGAGTGATAAATAGTTTTTGCTGGTGATTTTTTTTATTTCTGGGGTTAATATCTTTGTCTGTGATTTATAGATTATTTTTATATCTATTTATGAGGAGAGTGAGAATTTTTTTCCCTTCTGCATACAAGTCTTTGTTGAAGTTTGTGTGTAAAGAATTGTCTTAGAGAATTCAACGCCAATACTTAGTGTTTGGGTAAGTTTCATTAATTTTAACTGTTACTGCGGATTAGTTAATGTATTATTTAATTTTTGGATGGAGAGAAAGGTTACTAAGACACGCTACCAGATGTCTCCAAAATACCCCCACCCGCACGATTACCATAATATTACGCGCGCGAGACATACAGAAAAGTTATTTTTGGCATTAATAGGCCAAATCATATTTTAAAACAACCCCGATATTCCATGGGCACGCCTGACGGCAGCAGGCTTTTCAACACTAGCTTTTCAGCTAGGTCGAATTCAGTCGCTGTCTGGAGGAGAATTCTATCGGACGGCTGCTCTGATCGGTAGTTTTCCGTGGTTTCTCCGATCAACACCAGGCGAATGCCGGAGCTGTACCCTACAAACGGGCCACGGACGCGCGCGATCTGTCTTTCCCTTCCTTGTCCTATCCTCTCCCTTACACACACACTTACACTAACATGCACTACACTACCTCTATTCCGGGAGACCGGGGTCAGGAGCTTAGAGCTTTTTCTGGCTGGGGCAGGCCCGCTGGTGGGAGAGTCCTGGTTGGGGAAACCCACTAGCCGACGATAGGTCGGCACCGGACCTCGCCATCCAGCGGGGGAAGACTCCGCCATCTCCCGAGAAAAAAACATGCACTACACTAACGGGACTAATGACCGAAGCAGTTGACGCGCCCGGAAACACGAAAAAATCAGTCAATCAATCAACCGTGGGCACGCGCCCTGACCTCGGAGCAGCATCGTCGCGCTCCTTCGCCGGAGTCCTCCGTCCTGGCGGTCAGTCGTCCAACGCTCCGTCACCGTCGTCAGTTTCCGTCCTGCCGGCAAAATTCACTTTTATCTCGGCATAAAAGTTTTCAGCTGACGGTCATCGAACTGGGCCCCTCGTAAAAGCGCCGTAAAGACCGCCGTCGCAGCCGGGACGGCGTGGCACCGGTGCGACGCCAGCCCGAAGGCCGGGCCTGGCCATCGCCGAACGGCGCCTGACCCGCTGCTAGGAGGATTGGCCCAGAAGGCGGAGCACCCGCCGGACACATCTCGCCGCGCCCAGGACTTCCGGGCTTATGGAGCGCTCCTGTACTTTTACTTTCAAACAGTTTTTTACATACCCCCGTAATGGACAGACCGGGATATCTACGGAGAGTCATGAAATGATAGGTGGATTTCGGTGCTTTCAAGAAAGCTGTTTTTTTCACAAACTTCTCCTTTCCATCTTATTTTCCGTCTCTCCCTTCCTTCCATCTTCTTTTACTCGTATGCAGACCCAGCACCTACGCTTTTACTCAATCAGAATATATTGAGTCATTCTATAATGTATTTGTAATAATTATTACAATTTTTTTAAAAATTGTAAGAACTGCCACACGTTATTTAACCACACTACTTACATTCCTAATAATTTCATTGATTTTTTATATGGTATGTAATTAAAAAATGCATTACAAAATAAATTATAAGAAACTGTGAAACTAATTGGCAATTTATGCCAGCCGCCTATCTGCTGGCAAACATCTGATGTCACTGCAGTGCCTCTGGCCAGGAGGGTCTGGGTTCCAGTCTCGTCAGTGGCAGGATTTTCGACACGAACTATACAGTAAGGTCGAATTTAGCGACTGCGTAGAGGAGAATCCTAGCGGACGGCTGCTCTGATCGGTGGTTTTCTGTGTTTTACCAATCAATACCAGAGAATGCAGGTGTAATATCCTAACAAACGGACCACGGACAGTTTACACTTACATGCACTACAATATCGCACTTCTCAGGAGTCCAGTCGGTAGCTTAGAGCTTATATCGCCTGGGGCGGTGCCACACTGGTAGGAGATACCTCGTTGGGGAAAACCCACGCAAGCGTACATAGGTGACGCCAGATCTCGCCATCTAGAGGGTAAAAATCATCGCAATCTCCCGCAATGAAAACATGGACCACACATACAGGACCAATGCTTTGGTTGTTGACGCGCCAGATATCACAATTTAAGCGATCAATCAATTAACTCTTGTGCCAACTAATTAATTAGAAGCCTAATAATCACGAACATTGTATCAAGATTTGCAAAATAAAATACATTTAACAAAGATGAATAACAAGCTCACACAAATAATAACCGACTCTGCAAGGTATGACATTCAATTCATGTGAAATTCCTTCATCTCTACCAATGTTCAGCTGTCGGCACTGCAATTATTTTAATCAGCGCGTAGTGCTCATTTGCTGACGTCTTTTCCGGAAGGCGAGCCGCGAGTACGCGGCACGGAGCGAAGTCGAGAAATATGGTGCAACATGGAGTCCAATTTCTCCGAAGTTGCAGACATCCGTCGCCGCGGCGCCAGCTTCTGCGTCGGCACCCTCGCCGTTCCACCCTCCGACTTCCCGTCTCCGCCCCGCTCCTCGCGCCCGCCCTGCGTGTCGCGCCGCCCCACGCTCCTCACCCCCCCCCCCCCCGGGTCCTCCCCGCTTCGCTGTATTCGTCCCCGCACCATACTCCATCCTGCTCTGTCCGGTTCTCCTCTCACCGACCCGCTCCATTGGCTCCTCACGCTCTGTCTGGCTCCTTCACGTTCCTTTATCGCCCCATCCACCCGGCTCCTCCCCGATCCGCCCGACTCCGCCTCGCTCAGCCGATCCCGCTCGGCCCCACGTCGCTCCTCTCCTTCCGCCCCGCCTCGACCTCTCCCGGCCCTCCCACCCACCGACTGCAAGTCGCGCGTCGCGGCGAGGCGCCTTCTTAAAAGGACGCCCAGAAGCAGGCCACGCCTCCCGAGGGAAATAAGCGAATTTCCCGCCGCTTGAGGTGAGAGGGGCGGCGACGGCTGCGCGGGCGCCGGCGGGGAGGGAGCAGAGCCAGCGGTCACAGCACAGGTGCGACGGGGGAATGCATGCAAAGCAGATGACATGTTGTTAAGAGCTGCGCGTTGAAAGGAGTTTAAGTGCTTGAGTAGTAATTCGAATAATGGTGATAGTATCGGTGTGAAAATTAATAGTTGAAGAAAAACGTTTGGTGTTCACTTCGACTGCTGATGCAAATTCGTAATGAGTGAATATTAAACTCATAAGTATTTATACTGATCACTTTGAAAATAGTTTTATAACTACTAGTAGTAAAATAGCCATAATTGTATATATCTTAAAATCATAAGAATTTGTACTGAACACTTTCAAAGTAACGCTGCAGTACTAATACTCTACTTTGAAAAGAGAACTGTAGGTTAAATGATGACGAAGAATACATCAGACGCGAGTTATTGTTTCAAAAGACCTTAAATCATCTTGCAATTTGATCGTTGATCCCAGTATTTAAGACTTCTAAAAAAATGATATATCACTGGTTTCGTTTTTTTAAACAAGAAAAAATGGAACTGATTGGCATTGTGGTAAGGTTATGGACACGTTGGAAATATGGATATATGGATATATAAATCAGTTGTAGTTTTACACTTTCCATAATCATGTTTCATCATTTCATCATTAGACTCACCTTCTGAAAGTACCATCTTATTATTAATTCCTGCTGAGCTTAGAGCTGCACATTCTTTGGTACCTACAAACGTTTTTCTCTTTCCCGCAAAGAAAACACATTTCGAATGTAGAGAAACTTGTAATTTTTAAAATTATGATCTTGGTTCCATTGAGTCAATGAGTCTACTTTACATCCAAAACATGCAACACAAACTCAACGCAACGTTAATTACGACCCCATATTATGAGAATCAAATACTTTAATTTGCATCAGCATTGCAGGGCGGTGAACCGGGGGGAATCTGCCTCCCCATTTGAGTGCCGCGCCTGAAAACGCAGGGACTCACCGCCGCCGCCCCCGCCAAGCAAAGAGGCGGTGACGCGCGCTGTGCGGGGGCGAGCGGGGAGTGGGTGGGGGAGTCCGTGAGGCAGGGGAGGTGAAGGAACAAGGAGCAAGAGCGAGATGTCCCGGGCTGCTTATTCGGGGAGGAATCCGGGTTGTCAAGGGCTGCGAGGGGAAGGGTAGGGAAGCGAGGTAGCGATGAGAACCACTGGGTCTGCCACAGCCGCTCGCGTGCCTTTCCTAACGGAACTGGTGAGTATTTAATGTTTCAGAGCGTGCTATCTAATTTAGTACTAAACCGAAAGTGTAGGCAGTTATAACCCGGATGAGGCGTGTTCCACCTCCCTTGAAAGACAGATTCAGAGCTGATCTAGAGAGTGACTTTTGGGGTTTTGCCACTCTAAGTATCTCCTTCAGCTGTCCACCGCTCACCCGGAGTAAGCTTTTATCTCACAATATGCGGGGAGAGTAGTGAATATAAGGGAACGAGTGAGCGACTATAACTGGAATGGGAAGAGTTCAATGATTTGCAAGGAAATATTGCACGTGAGCCATTGCTTGTTTGAGGGTACAGCATTGTCCATAAATTAATGGAAGAAATTACGGAAAGCTGTCAATCAGAGCACCTGGCCGAAATATTTATAATCAAGAAAGCGGTGGGATAGCAATCTAGTTTGAATCGAAAATCCACCACTATCGAGACTCCAACCCTAGGACAGTGATGATCAAGGTCGATGAAGTGTATTCGTCAGGTAGTCCGTGGCACTGGCAGCTCGACGAAATCACCCTCCAGGCAGTTGATGACCTTGCCTCTAGAGAGCGATAGTTAAAGTCGCAATGAACGCTTTTACGCTTTACACAAGAAATACGATCAAGCGGGATGTAGAAAAATAAATTTAAGAACGTTGGTTGCAATTTTACTTTCTCGCACATAAGATGGTCCTTCTTAAAAAGCGAAAGGTATGTAATGCTGCGCGAAACAACGGCGAATTTTCGTCACAAAAACTCATTACTATAAATCAATAGTTTTATTTGTGGTTAAAATACGCATCGAGCATCTTAGGTATTTCCGTAATTTGCGTAAATTCGCGTACTTGTGCGAATTTTGCTTAAAGATATGGGCAGAAATTGCGTGTGTTTTAACAGCACTAGTTTTATTTATATTTTCCTTTTATTTCTCCTCTTTTCGACATGCGATTCCACCGAGTTGCAAAAACGCAGGGTTACTACTGATAGATTCCTTTCCCGACGCTAGTTGCGCTGAGAAGGTCGTGGGTCCACGATGCGCTCGACTGCCACCAGTAGCAGACCTTGGCATCACTGCCCTAGGACCTCCCGAGCACAGACGCTGCAGTAGAAACGGCAAAGCCACCTCTGAGCCAGGGCCGAGATGCAAGAGAGCGACGTCCGGGGCTGCTCTCTGTGTGGGAGTAGAGCAGGGGACGCACGAGGTGCGGGTGGGGAAAGGGTCTCGCGATGGGGACTGCCGCGTTTCCCCAGCCGCCCGCGCGTCCCTCCCGACATAGCCGGAATATTGATAAGTTGTGGAGGATGGAAGTCGATTGATTGAATCCCGCGCCACTCTGAAGCCGTCGCGGAAGAAATTGAGTCAAGCGCCGTCATCAGACCGTCCCGCCTGTGGGCGTCGCCCCGCCCTCGCCCGCGCCCTCGCCCGCGCCCTCGCCCGCGCCCTCGCCGCCCTCGCCCTCGCTCCTACTCTGTGTCGCTGGCGTCGCCTCCGCTCCGCGGCCCCCTTCGCTGTAAATCCCCGCCTTGCCTCCGCGTCTACAAAGCGCCCCCTCCCGCCCTTCAACACTCGCCAGCCGCGCCCTTCGCGACCTCTCACGTGCTCCGCATTGTCTCTAAACTCAGAGCACTCGCACCTATATATCACGCCCTCCAGCGGCCCGGTCTCCATCCTTAAATGATCTGTGTTTCAAACTACTCGACTAGGCCGAGTTCTATGTAACCTCTCAGCGTTCTCTCTCTCTCTCTCTCTCTCTCTCTCTCTCTCTCTCTCCCCTTCCCTCTCGCTCTCCTCGCTCTCTCCCACTCCGCCGTAATATCTCTTCTTCTTCTTTCTTCTTCTTCTTCTACCCTCCTCCTAAGTTTATATTACTTCTTTCTCCTTCTATTTCCTTATATTTTCTGTGCTCTTCCTATTTATATTTAATTTTCTTCAGAAATCATGTATATGAATGCTCTGAATGTCAGCATTGTTTTAGTTTATACAATGTGATTGTTCTTCTTATGCTTTTTAGATGTATATCCAGTGAGATATTACAAGCGAGCTAACAATATAATTCAGTTAGGAGTATTTTTGAATGTAGTTAATTTCGAGGAGTGTTAGGAATTCTGTCCAACAAATCACTGATCTCTCAAACATCTCTTTTATTTTGCCTTCTGGAGTTGAGTACACAATGAATAGCAGTGTACGTGAGACAATGCCAGAACTTGGAATTAAAAATAACATAACTGAAATCATACTTTAACAAAATGCAATGCAGAACAAATTTTCTAGTTGTTATCCGTGGTCCGACACCATTACGGCGGCTCCTTCAGATTTCTTTGCGTCTCGCGCTCTCCGTGCTTCACCACATTCTGCCTTCTGGAAATTCTTCACACAGCCTCGAGCTCCAAGGTGACGCCCTTCAATTTTGTCCATTACGTTGCTTCCCTTTGCATTTTCCACCCTGCACTTTGCCCTTTCCAGGCGAGAATTGAAAACTTCTCAACCCCGCAATATGCCCTGAGTTCGCGCGCGTTGCGCCCTAAAGGCGAACAGGCCGGCTGGAGATCGGCCCTACGAGCTGACACATCTACGAATGGACATCTACGAACATTGATTCAGTGGTGAGTTGTAGTTGACATTTACATAATTGGAATGATTGAAGGCGATGTCATTGGCTGCTGTCTGGGAGCCACAAAAACGACTAGTCGTTTTTGTGGCTCCCAGACAGCAGAAAACTGATGATGATAGCTAAGCCATCGAAAGCTGCTATTTGTGAAATAAATACTATTGTTGACAATGACAACGTCTTCAATCATTTCAATCATCTACGAACAGCCTGTGTATACGAGGGCAAAAGCCGAACATACGACTATTTTCTGCAGAGATGCACACGAAGAACATCATAGATCAATTTGCTATAATACAATATATTCCTTTCTAAAAGATGATTGAGATAAACGCTCGAGCAACGCTGGGTACTTCAGAGAGTAACATTCAACTCACATAAAATAAGTAACACATCCTCGGCGAGAAAGAAAAGTGATGTATCTAAAAAAAAGGTTATTTCTACTCGAATACGTAAGTATATACAAATTAATGTACGCAGTATAGAGAAAATTATGTAATGCTGCGAAAAATCAATTTCGAGATTTCAACGGAAATACACATTTTGGGGCCTCGTGAAACCTAAAAAGTGTAATTTTTCAAAACGTCCATCCGTCCGTTAGTACGAAAAGGGAAGGAGCTCAAAGGTAGATCAATGTTTTTTCCTTTAAATGTCAAATTTTATGAGGGTTCTGAAAATCATATAAATCAATTATCATGAGAATTCTGTTTAGAACATGCTTCAATTTGCCAAAATTACTTATTAATATTCAGTTACCATAGTATATTTGGCTGCGAACTTGCGAGTCCCATCTCTTACAAACTACTTCACCTTCTGAAATTCGTTGTAGTTCCTTCATTTTGAGCAAATAATTCAATATTTTGTGCATATACTTTTGTAATAAGACGTGTAAGCAGATAGTTCATACTTGTTTTTTATCATCACCTGTTGATTGTTACAATTATGATAATTATACTTTAGTTCTGAGCTTCTTGAAAGGATACTAACAAAATGTGGATGAATCACTCAAACATTGAGAATAAATGTTGAAAATATGAGTATGTTTATTAATAGAGTGAAGTATAATAATGTATTATGAAGAAAATTCTTTTTTATTCACGAACATGATGTATTGTATTATTAAATTCAAATGTTGATGCAATAAATCGGCCGTTTTTTTATTTCCTGAGCCTAGAAATCTGCCACGTTTTTTAAAAATTAATAAAAACATTTTTTATAAGAACAATACATATTTAAAAGTTTATTTTCATGTTGATTCAGAGTAAAAAGCTATTAATTTAGAAAAAATCTCAATTTAATTTAACCAAAGTTAAAATCGTGGACTCCGAAAGCTCCCACCCCCTCCCGATGGTATCTTGTGATAATTCATACCTTGATTTTGCTATAGTTATAGTGTCAACCCGCCTACACACACCACGAATATCTTCCACTGCCCCTGTTTCGAGTCTACCGGAAACATTGCCGTCTAGATAACTAGCAAAGCGTTTTGAAAACTAATATATCTTCTTTCTCACCAATAGTCTTTCAGGAGGTTTAATAGCATATAAGTAGTCAACTACGTTATTGGATGGGCCGTCAATACAATCAAAATGTTTTGCAACTCTAAATTGATTTTTAATTCAATTTCATTTGTTTTAGATTGGAAAGAGGAAGGGAAGTGATTAGCTTAAGGATGGGAAGGTGTTATGATTTAAGGGTGGAATCCAAGTTCAATCAGTCTATCTGTACTGGTTTAACTCCTTACGGAGCCAATGCTTATCAGCGACGTCCCGGCCTTGCGGCCTTGGGTAAAGGGGGTGTGGTTAGCACATATACATTTCATACGCCGTATTATGGTCTTCTCAACCAGAGAAGTGAGTTTTCTTATCGTCATACAGAAACATATATTGTGGGATATTGCAAGGAAAGCGCGCACTATAATCGGCGCCGATCTGGAATCGAACGATATGGAACGATATGCACTCGGTCATTCACACAATAGCTAAACCAAACAAGAATCACTCAAAAGCAGAAAATTACAGACCTATCAGCCTGCTACCTATAATGTAAAAAATCTTAGAGAAATTAATACTCATCAGATTGAACAAACATATCAAGAAAACAAACAGTATACCTCAGCATCAGTTCGGCTTCAAATCACAATATTCTACCACCACCAACCACAAAGTTACGGAACACATTCACACTGCATTCCGAAAGGGACAACATACCATAGCTTTTGTAGACATCTCACAAGCATTCGACAGAACATGGCATCCAGCTCTCTAATTTAAATTAATTTCAATAATTACACCAAAATATCTATTGTTATCCTTAGCTATAACACAAATAGAACTTTTTCAGTGTCAGTCAAAGGCCACTGTTCTAATCCAAGGAAAATTGCTGCTGGAGTTCCCCAAGGTTCACCACTTTCCAATATATATATATATATATATATATATATATATATATATATATATTGTACGAACACACACCCGTGGACTGGCCTCCGGCGCGCCGCACACAATGCAACCTTGTCTTTACCAGGGTCGTTAGCCCTGAGGTGTGAAGCACCGCTCGGGCGTTACCAGCGCCGTGCGGCAGCCTACTGTCGCTCCGACGCCAGGCCTGTCAGGTTGTTCGTTCGTCTTGCCTGTGAGAGGCAAATAGGGTAGCTTGCAATGGATAGAATCAGGATGGATCGAATTCTAATGAAACACTTGGATGGTCTGGTAAAATTAGGCATGTATTCTGAAACTTTTCCAGAGGCACATACACATACACACTAGATTATAATAAACAGATTGCAATCCTTTTTTTATGATAATTATAATCTAATTCTGGATTAACATTCTTGCTCCATCTTGGGCAAATAAACAATAACCTCCTACCTTAAATACTCAACATCATATCTTGCCGCTAATTACAATACTCGGGCAATTTAATTGTTTATGCAAACCTACTGATCTTAGACTAAATGTTCTTTCAGTCTATTCGTTCCACTATGTTGGATTGAACTGAATTCCCGTGTTATGCGTTCGCAAGAACACTTCTTAGTTTTCCCTTTTTAATCACACCTTTGGAAATATTACGACCTCGCGTCTGAATGTCGCACGGGTACTCACGCTTCGGCGTTTGGGGGAACACGTAACCTGGACCTCGACCAACGCAGTGACTGACCTCAGCTGCTTATCGCTGCGAACGGCCGCTCGCGCGCTGACGCCTCGACCTCGCCCTCGCTGCGCTACACGCTCGCCGGTCCGCGCTGCTCGGCCCGCCCCTCCGTTCGCTCGTGAAGTAGTACAATCTTCTCCAGTCGTCCGTAGGACGGCCGTGCCTCTACGCCCGTCTTCCGTTCCCAACAAACTGCTTCTTTGGCTGTGTTGACCAGGAATGTCGCCTCACCCTTCCGCTTTGGCGATGCGGCGTAGTGCGACGTAATGATAGTCTACTCGACCCTTCGGCGATCTCTATCAGACTGTTCGGCCTTTTCTCAGAATGTGTCGCGATTGCTACCAAAACTCCCCGGCGGCCTTTCTCGACTGTCCTTCCGACTGCCTTTCTCTGACTGTCCGGTTTCTCAGGAACCCTTCCTCCCCTCGGAGACTGTTCCTCGTTTTCTTTCAACGGGCCAATCGCAGGATTTAATTTTCCAACGCTTATCGCCCGGAAATCATTGCGACCACTCGTTACGTCCGACTTCAGCCGCGGCTGACGTCAGATGATGACGTACTAACGCGCCACATTCGAAGTGGTAAACCCCGCGATTTATCTTGGGCGTTTTGCCTGGGGTTCTGCTTCCTCCTGAGGCTTATGAGCTCGTCTCATTGCCCCAACAGTAAGATTTTTTCGTAATCTTGACTTGACAAGGTAATGGAAAACAATCTTGTAACAGGCCCTCTTCTATCCTTTCCTTCTTTGTTTTCTTTTCCTTTCTTTTAGCAGGGTTTTAGGTTAAAAAATTGTATGTCCCCACAATTTGATCGTTATGATCCATTAATTCTACCATTCGGTGCCACCATTCTATTGATGGTGTAAGGCCCTTCGTACAGATGGAAAATTTGGAAAACAACTTTAGTCGTGGTATTGAAACTCTTGGGGTTCGTAACACGACCTTTGACTAATTTGAAAGGAATATGGTCTTGCCTTCACTTTTTCTTTCTTTCCTCTGCCGCTTTACTAGTTTTCCATGATTTGTTGTTCAGATGGCGGTTGCTCTCACCGTCAGCTCCTCCTATCCAAGTATTCAAGGATATGAGGTGGCCGTCGTCCAAATTGGGCTTCATAGGGGCTCATGCCTATGCTCTCGTGTGGAACATAATTTAGCCATTTGTTAATATGCGGGATTAGCTCGCTCCAGTCATCGTGCTTCTGGCTGCAGTACGTGCGGAATAATCTGGATAATTCTTTCATTACCCTCTCGCTGGGGTTGGATTGTGGGTGCCTGATCGATGAATAAACTGGGGTCATGCCCTTTTCATCCATTGACCGCTTCCACTGCTCACTCGTGAATTGCGTCCGTGGTCACTCAACACCCAACGATAATGTCAGCTAATGCCATATTTTTTTCAACCTGTCGCAAACATTGGCTGCGCTGGTCTTGTTAATGGGGTAAACCTGTGAATTTTGTGAACAAGTCGATGAGGACCATTATGTATTTGTTCCGCGCCTAGATTTTGGTAGCGGTCCATACAAATCGACTGCAATAATATCATTTTTCCCATCGGGATTATCGGTATCATTGCTCCCAAAAGATCGATTCAGAATTTTGTCCTCATGCATGTCTCGCATGACTTGATGACTCGTTTCACATCTCTATCCATGTTTTTCCAGTAGCATAATTCGCTCATAATATTTTTAACTTTTGCGAACCCGTAGTGCACAGCTCGAGTGGACATAATTTGAGCTCCTCCGCGTGCGTTTTGGATCCAGATCCGGTAGGTAACAGGATCAGTGTCCTTCGGATCAGCACCATGTCATTAGTCCACCTCCATCTCCGGATCTTTTGCAGTTTGAACGACTCCTCATCTTCCGGTTGCTCTCTTCCTCAGTACACGCTTGACTTTCTAATTTCGTCGTCGTGATTTTGAATGCCTGCCAATGTGGACCAATCCCATAAAAACTTTGAGGAAGCCTTAGATCGATTGCATTGATCTGTTCGACGCTGTCATGGGTGACGTTTGTCCCCGGTGCTGAGAACTGACGACTGAGTAAGTCAGGTAATACATTTTCTTCCCTCAACATACTCGATTCGAAAGTCAAATTGTTGCAGCACAGTGACCACCTCATCAGTCTATCGTTCTGCCAATTGCAACGATTTAAAAGATCAGAGCTTTGTGATCGGTTTGATGACAAAACTCCTCCCATCAAATAGTTTTTAATTTTGTGAGAGCCCAAACAATGGCATAAGCTTCCTTTCCGCCGTCGTGAAACGAACCTGCGGTCCTTTCAAGGCAGTGCTGACCAAATTGATGATTTTCGTTTCCCATCAATGATTTGGTACAAGGTTGCTCCACGTCCAGATCGCTACTATCTGTTTGTAGGTACATCGTCTGCGTGAAATCCGGTGCGAAATCGTGCACGTTTGCAAAAACATATATTTGAGATCGTCAAAGCCTTCTGGTGACGCTCTGTCCATTCCATTTTGATCCTTTCGCAATAATTCATATAGGGCCATTATTAGAGCGTAATTGTAGCAAAACCTGCTAAAGTAATTACAAACCCCTAAAACTCTTCTTAGTTGCCGAATATTCCTCGGTCGGGGTATGGCTTCAATTTCTTTAATTCTATCCAATCCATTTTGATTCCATTTTCGTGATTTCATACCGAGAAATTTTATTTGTGGTACACAAAATGCGATTTCTCGAGATTTAATACAGGTTATTTTTATTAATAGCGATAACAATCTTCCCAATGCTTCAGGTGTCGTTCAAAATCTATTGAATGAACATGACGTCATCTACGTAAATGGTAGTGTCTCGTAACCCAGCATTGTTCATGATTTCGTCCAAACATTGAACCAGCGCGGCACCACTGTTGCGCAATCCGAATGGAACACGTTGAAAAACATAGCTTCGTCCCTGTAGACGAATCCGTGTACTTCTGATCTCTTGGATGTAACCTCATTTGATAGTATGCCTTGCTGAAGTCAGTTGACGAGAGTATCCTTTATTGGCGAATTGTAACAATATTTCATCAATTTTAGGCGGTACATCTCTAAACGGAACTGCAGCGAGTTCAAGTGACGCGTCTAAGCATAAGCGCAAAGTGCCGTTCTGCTTTTCACAATTACAATTGGATTTACGTAAGCTGTCGTTGCCCTTTTATTATGCCTTCTTGTAACATTTCTTCAATTTTTTTTGAAATTTCTTCTTGGTACGCCACTGGTATAGGGTAGCTGCGTCCTTTAAACGGCGTCTCGTCCGTGAGTTGATACGAAAACACGTAATTTTTACTGGCTCTCGATTTTTTCGAACACCTTCTTGGCGCTGATGAGTAATTTCGATAACTTGGCCTTTTGTTCGTCGTCTAGGAGGAAGCTAAATTAACTTTTCTTCAATCATTTTATTCAAGTCATTTATCTCAGATGAACATAAATCTATTTCATCATTAGTTTCAATCACTTTTTTCATTTGATTTCATGTTGTGTTAAGTTTTGCATTTCCATGACCTATCAGAATCATTGCGGCTTTTGAATCTACAATTACATCATTTTCAACGAGAAAATCGATGCCTAGAATTAGTGCATACGTAAGTCCCCTTACGACGAGACATGGCGTGTCATAGACCTTGCCTCCCATTTCCAACGGTGCATATATTTGCTTTCTTATTGGGCGACTTGTTTCCAACTGCAGTTGTAATTCGCGTACTCTTGACTGGCAATTGAAGTATTTCAATCTTCGAGTCCGTTAGCGCATTGTAGGTGTCTTCATCCATGATGGTTGCCATGGAGCCGGTGTCCACTAACGCCTTCATCGTCACGTTACCACAGCGTACTTCAATTACTGGGCAGCGGTACGGGTAGTCGTTCGTCATGGCCATATTCCACACGACACCCATTGGTGGATCCTACAGAAATTATAGGAACCACGTTGTATTCTGCTTGAACGTTGTTCGATACGGTCCCCGCTCCCTCGAACTGTGGCAGTTTCCGATGTTGATGGCTGATGTTGGGGTTTGTCACCTAATTCTTCATTATTTTCTTCCTCCTTATTCTTGCGTTTGTTTGTGGGTAGCTTCTATTAGCTTTCTCCCTCCTTGTTTTGAAGTCCAGTCTTTCGTTTCATTTCGAAAGTTATTTTCTTCCGCACCTCGATCATTCTTTTCTTGTTTGGTTGTCACCGGTTTGGTTGATTTCGCCTCTGAACCTCCACGCACGTAATGATAGCGTTCGTCGTCGTGCTAGCTTTACCTCCTTTACAATATTATCTGCCGTAATATCGTAATTACTAACAATCGCTGAAATGCCTCGATGTCACGTGGAGCAATACTTCTTATAGTTTTGTATGCCATATGGAAAATGTCGGTCAACAAACAAACAATTTCTTTGTCTTCCATAGGTGGCGAACATAACTTAAGTGCGGCGATTTTCCCCGCAGCATAATCGCGCATGCTGCCAAGCGTCGGCTTGAGTACGCGTTCATGACTGTCATCTTGTGGTTGAGTTGAATTTCCTCGCTCCAATATCTATTTAAAATTTTACTTAAATTCTTGGATTGTTTGAGAAACGGTTCAAGAGTTTCTAACCAAGTTCTCGCGTTTTTGTAAAATCTGATATAACAAATGAGTTTTATATTGCTCGCAGACGACTAAGAGCCATAAAACTGTCTAGTGCCTTTAAGAAAGAATGCGGATGTCTTCGGGAGTCCGAAAACTTCAAAGTAGGCGCACATTTACGTTTAACGGGTGCGTTGAACCTACGGCGACAGGCATGGTATTCACCGTTGCTTGTAAGTCGTTTAGTTTCGCTTGCACTTCTAACGTTCTTGCGCCTTCTTCCACCGATCTGAATTACTTTCAATTCTTGTACGACCTTGTCTTCATGTTGTTTCGCGGCTTCGACGAAGTCGTTACGCATCTATTCTAGTGTTCATTTCTTACACTTCTTTTGTACAGTTTCTATTTTCTCCGCCTGTTCTTCCAACTTCTCCGCTTGTGCTTCTAACTTCTTATCAACTTCGTTCTTCAATTCCGGCCGCCCAGGTTTCCTGCGCGCGCTGAATAGCTTCGACCTTGTCGTTGACGGTATTTATTTTGGCCGTCAACTCCGCAGCTAACGCCTGGTTTTGTTGCTGCGTATTTTCTTGTACTTGTTGAATATTTTGTACATGTTGCATTTCTTGTTTAACTCTTTGAATACTTTCTTGTACTTGTTGAATTTCTTGTTTTATTTCTTTGATTTTTTCTTGTACTTGTTGAATTTCTTGTTTTATTTCTTGCTTTTAACTCTGCAGCTATGGCGTGGTTCTGTTGTTGAATATTCTCGATTTTATTTGTAAGGGTTGTATGAAATTCCAATAATGCCCTCATTAAGTTTAGCATGGGGTCATTCGGATTGACTGGTGGTGATTCCATCCCTGCACGTCCCAAAGATGTTTCTGGATTCTCGGTTCTGCGATCCGTTCAATCAGCGTTCCTCTTCCTGCGGCGACGCCCCTACTCCGGTCCGTCTTGAATCCTGATCTGAATCACTGCTTACAGGATTTTCTCCACTAGCCCCAGATTCCATAAATCTATCCGCCATCGTGAGAGTTGAGTACCGTTTACAAGTAATAAATATTTCACAATAAATTGTTGTTCACTAGCACCCTAACACCTCCACAATGTACAGAAGAAATATCACTGAAGGAATCACAATGTTACCTTCAAAAACACTATGAATGCATGACACTTTAAGCAAAACGAAATTACAAGACAACACTGCACTGAATAAACAAAATGAATCACTGCATGCTATACACTTTTAAAGATAACAAAAATCACAACATATCACTACACTGAATAAATACAATAATTCACTGCTGAAAACAAAACAAATTTCCACAATCGGTACAACAATGTAAGGTGTTTGCCGCTGTGAATTCGTGACCTTCCTGTATTCTACCCAATATCTGTTAATTGGAATGGTAAAAATGTTACCAATTTTGCAATTAGGTGAATAAATTTAACTGGTTGACAATTTCAATGAGGAAAAATCCAGGTCTTGAAAATAATAAAATAAGAAATCTCCTCCAAATGTACCTCGCGGTCCGCTAAATGACTGACGAAACACGCGTAGAAACAAAAAACTACTTAATAAGGTAATACCCGCGTGGCCTTGGACGCACGTCATCGCGCTCCGTAAATGCCAACATATGCGGGCCCACGTTGGGCGCCAAATTATGTGACGGAAAACACACGCCGTGGACTGGCCTCGGCGCGCCGCACACAATGCAACCTTGTCTTTGACCAGGGGTCGTTAGCCCTGAGGGGGTGAAGCACCGCTCGGGCGTTACCAGCGCCGTGCGGCAGCCTACTGTCGCTCCGACGCCAGGCCTGTCAGGTTGTTCGTTCGTCTTGCCTGTGAGAGGCCCATAAAGGGTGGCTTGCAATGGATAGAATCAGGATGGATCAATTCTAATGAAACACTTGGATGGCTCTGTAAATTAGGCATGTATTCTGAAACTTTTTTCCCGAGGCACATACACATACACACTAGATTATAATAAACAGATTGCAATCCTATTTTTATGATAATTATAATCCTAATTCTGGATTAACATTCTTGCTCCATCTTGGGCAAATAAACAATAACCTCCCCACCTTAAATACTCAAACATCATATCTTGCCGCTAATTACAATACTCGGCAATTTAATTGTTATGCAAACCTACTGATCTTTGCACTAAAATGTTCTTTCAGTCTGTTCGTTCCACTATGTTGGATTGAACTGAATTCCGTGTTATGCGTTCGGCAAGAACACTTTTAGTTTTACCTTTTAATCACACTTTGGAAATATTACGACCTCGCGGTCTGAATGTCGCACGGGTACTCACGCTTCGGCGATTGGGAACACGTAACCTGGACCTCGACCAACGCAGTGACTGACCTCAGCTGCTTATCGCTGCGAACGGCCGCTCGCGCCGCGTGACGCTCGACCTCGCCCCTCGCTGCGCTACACGCTCGCCGGTCCGCGCTGCTCGCAGCCCGCTCCTCCGTTCGCTCGTGAAGTAGTACAATCTTCTCCAGTCGTCCTGTAGGACGGCCGTGCCTCTACGCCCGTCTTCCGTTCCCAACAAACTTGCTTCTTTGGCTGTGTTGCACCAGGAATGTCGCCTCAGCCTTCCGCTTTGGCGATGCGGCGTAGTTGCGACGTAATGATAGTCTACTCGACCCTTCGGCGATCTCTATCAGACTGTTCGGCCTTTTCTCAGAATGTGTCGCGATTGCTACCAAAACTCTCCGGCCTTTCTCCGACTGTCCTTCCCGACTGCCTTTCTCGACTGTCCGGTTTCTCGGAACCCTTCCTCCCTCGGAGACTGTTCCCTCGTTTCTTTCAACGGGCCAATCGCGGATTTAATTTTCCAACGCTTATCGCCCGGAAATCATTGGCGACCACTCTTACGTCCGACTTCAGCCGGGCTGACGTCAGATGATGACGTACTAACGCGCCACATTCGAAGTGTAAATCCGCGATTTATCTTGGGCGTTTGCCTGGGGTTCTGCTCCTCGCTGAGGGCTATATCAGAGCTCGTCTCAATATATATATATATATATATATATATATATATATATATATATATTGATATATTTTCCAGATATTACTATTTCAGCACAAATAAATACTGCTCAATTTGCCGATGACACTGCACTCTACATCTCAGGGAACTCTTTAATAACTCTTAAAACACAGCTTCAAAGTCATTTACATTTACTTGCAAATTAGACTAATATCTGGAAAATAAAGTTGAACCAAACAAAATCTTACAAAAAAATTCACATTTAAAACCATTCAAACACCCTCTTTCACTCTTCATAAATACGCACCATCAATATTGAACACCAACAAACAAAACAATAAAATACTTGGGCTTAAACTTCGATACACGACTCAACTGGAAGCAACATATAGAGGTAAAAACTCAGCAAGCCAAAACTAAACTAATTCAACTACGACCCTTACTGAATCAACACAGTCACCTCTCATCATCTAATGCACTATTACTCTACAAATCAATAATCCGGCCGACTCTACTTTATGCTTGCCCCATCTGGAACAACGCTGTCAATACAAACCTAAACAAAATCCAAGTGATCCAAAATAAAATCTTATGATTTTATATTGGATCACTTACATTTTTTTAATAATTATGATTACAAAAGCACCTTGGTTCATCAGTAACAACTAATTGCATAATGATTCGAATATAAACACAATCAAAAATCTCGCACAATTTTTATACAAACCTTCCCCAAATACAAGCATCATCCTTCCATAAACTTGGCAAAACCCAACAATCATTAATAACAGATATCCACTTCACTCACTCTATGAAATGTTTGCAAACCTGGAATAATACTTATCTGAGGTGCTTCCTGCTTCCTCTCCCGCTATATTTTTTTAATAATTGTAATGTGTATAATTTTAAGTTAAAGTTAGTATAAGATAGATTAAGACCATCAAACATTTGCACAGTTAATATGTAAACTGAGCAATGTAATGTCAAAAACAACTACCCTGAGGGGCTTAAGTTGAATATATCTTTACGAAATCTTGATTTTATTATGTCATATAATGCATTTTTTTTCAAGATGATACTTGGTAAAGTACTCGTATGCAACTGTTAGAATTGTTTGGTAATTTGATTGTAGTTCCTTTCCTTTTTGAGATTTTTAAATTTTCTGTGAATGGTTTCATTGATTGGATTTTAATTTTATTTCTCCCAGTGAGCGTTTGGGGCAGTTCTTAGAAATTTCTTTCGGACTACTTAAATTTAATTTATAGTGGTAGGAGCTGCACCTACTCTGATTGAACATCTGTGCGTTATGATGGGAAGAATATTGACTTCAATAGTAGCAATCAACATTCTATCTGTGACTTAATATGGGAAACAATTTTTATATTTTTCTACTGTTGCTTGGTGTGATGATGGGTGTTTTCAATTCTTATCTTTAATCAAATAGAATTTCGATGTACCTTACTGATATCGTGCCTTATTGTATGGTTTCTAGTATTGTTAGGGTTTTTATTTTGTGTCTATACAAAGTGAAAATTTTTACCTTATATTTTTCTGAATTAATTTTTGGTCTCCGACGCGCTGCATAATTTCTAGAAGTATTTTGAGCGAAATCGTATTTACGTTACATTTTCCTTTCAAGAACCTTCTCTGATGAATTCAGCTTTTCAAAATTGATCTTTCAAAGTTTGGAGCAATAACTGTTCCAAGGATTTCAAAAGTTATAGAGGAAAAACACACTACACATTTATTAATTTTTTTAATGTCTTTTATTAAATTAATATATATATATATATATATATATATATATATATATATATATATATATATTAATATCTACAAAATTACACATTTTGATTCTTAATGTTTGAAGAATCACTGGGATAATTTCCCATCCAGCAATAACATTTACGTTTTTTTCACTCGCATCTTGCGAACCGTACTGATCCTATTTTTTAAATCGTATTTTCAGCCTATTACAAAAAGGTTAGATTCCTATTACTTCAAAAACTACTTTTGTAATTTATCGAATGAGAAAAATATCAAAATAGAGCATGCATGAAATATGTAGGAAAACTCATTTAATGTTAGATCAAGGGTCAGATTAGTCACACAACTCAGATTAGTCAACAACACATAGGCACACAACAATATTATACCTAAGCACTCAACATAAACCTTCGAAAACGTTCAACTCATTACGAATACATTTTAAAACCGACCATTTAAAATGTAGTAAAATAGATACATGAGTCATTTGTTTTTCCTATTTCAACTTCGTTTACTAAAATATCGAGCCCATAGTTTGGAATAACTCATATTTTCATATAACATAATAAATCAATAATTGCAGCGTAAATGTAAATATATTGTATTATTATCTTACTCAATAAAAGGAAAACATTTATGAAACAATGTAAATTTATTCTCAATGTGTACTGATTTAATTAAGGGTACCTATAGGTTTTGGATAATATATCAAAGAACGAATGGGGAAACTTCGGCGCATACCCAAACACTTTTCTTGATCAATAAATAACGAGTTCGCTTTGATCTCGAGGTTCTGTTCCAAATTTGACCTTGTGGTCAAAAGTTGTTGATGCTTAGCTTCACACTCCAGAAGTTTGCGATGCAATATTTCTATAGAACAACGGACTAGGTCCACTTCTTTAATTAATCTGAGTAACAAACAGAGAAAAAAGTGAGGAACCATACATTTTAAGAACCTAATATTATTTGTAAATAGCAAATCCTTACTAAAACCTCTTTTAAGAATTAAAGAATCTTTTATGTATGATACATTAGAGGGTTCATACTACTTTATCTTTATTTTCGATATTCAAACTGTAATAGTATTTTATTACAAAGAAACTGATTTCAATGAGCACTGAAAAACTTTCATAGAATTACTCAGACATCATATAATTCTTAAGTAGAACTTCGAATGTTAAATCTGTAGTGTTGAAGATTCTACTCTGGAATATAAATATTTATATCTAGACATTTCTTTGTTCACTGTGTTCTTTGTTTCACGTTTATAAACAATTCAGAAATAAAACAGATGAGAACTTCATTAAAATTCAAAATATTCTGTAATGATTTACATATTTTAGTTGTAATTTAATATAGCATTAAAAAATGACCCATTTAAAAATGGTTTTTATTTTTACGCCAACACTACCTGTTTAATTGGCCAATTATCAGTGTATCAAAATAATATACTTAGTAACATAACGTTATGAACTTATTAGTATTTCTAACACTGCATAAATATGAGAACAAAACTATCAGTTACTTGTAATTTCTGTTACTCACAGTAGAAGAGGTAAGCAATTGAAACTAAGTATGAACTGAAAACTTACATCAATCTTCAATTATTGCTCTTTCAAATAGCGTAATAATTGAAGAAAGCAATATTTATGGAGAAGAAATTTAGGAATTTTAGTTGTAATTAAAACACCCGAGTTAATATGTTATCGATTTTGAGTATGTTTATAATCAATCTATTGGTTTCTATTGCTTTAAACGTTAGTAAATCCTTTAGAAGCGTTTTATATCAGATAAATTAGAATAATAAATAACTTAACCTATCATATAAGTTATCTATTAATATCTAAATTGTCTTATACTTCAATAAATGTCATACAATCGGTCTCCTTACGTGATATGGGGCTCGTCCTTACACAACTCGATGTCTCGTCTGTGTGATCTTACTTCCAAGCGTGTATGTGCAACTTTTAGAGGCCTGGACTTGTCATCAATGGCCTTTCTCAACAATTCCATATACTTCTCCACAGCAAACATTTCATCTTGTACCTAAAATAATGCAGTACCAAATGTACAAAACTAATTTAAAGCATCTAAATTTTATGGACACTGGCTACATAGTACATAAGCTCTCACTTTTCAAACAAGTAATTTAAGTAACTTCTCTCATATTTGAAAGCCAAATTTCTTCTTATATTCTTCAGAGAACAAGCCCTTCATTATGTTTCCGGTATACTTACTTTGCGAAGGTGCATTTCCATTTTCCTTTTGACTTCTGCAGTCTGAAAATCGCTCTCTAGATCCATGTTTGTGGAGTCCCAAGCAGTCCAAATTTCATTAGCACATAACAAAATTAGTGCATCGATATCACTCCGCATCTGTGCGGATTTATGTCTTTCCAACTGAGCTCTTTGAATGGTTTTATTGCTGTTGTCTGCCCATTCTTCTTGTGTAGATAAACTTCAAAAGCATTTAATGAAAAACTGTCATTAAAACTTTATTATATAAATTTAAATTTAGACGCATTGTAAATACATTTTGTAGGGTTCATGAGTTACATCTCAATTAAAGAGTTTCTATAAAGTGAACAATCTGGACATTTTTAAACATCAGATTTGTGCAGGAATTTATGAGGGCTCATTACAAAAATTACAATTGCAAATATCATCAGAATCATAGTACAATACTTTGGCTAAACTTGGCATTATTCTGTATGTCTTTTACAATAATGTTTTCTAACTAATGACATACATTTTCTAATAACTTCCAAAAAGTTCGTGTTTGTTTTGATTCTATTGATATAATCCTAAGGGGGCCAAAGTGAAACCTCCTCACCGTTACCTCCCAGATTGTAGCTACGCTCTGCTAAGCACAATAACATTCTTGAATTTAATGTGAGACTCGACACTATTTTTTGACTTCTCAGTATTGGCTTGGATTTTAACTGACTCTGAGTCATCAATGACCAGTTCACCTTCCTCTGATAGTTATTATACCCTACGAGTGTTGCTAGTATCACCAACGAATACAGAGCACCCTAGTATTTGCTTTTTGCAAGACAAATTTCTAACGCCAACCCCAAAAATAAATAGAAAAATAATAGTCAAATAATATCTTTACTTTCCGCCTACGGGGTTGAGAGAAAGGTATGTAGTGTCGCGCGAAAAAACGGCGAATTTCCGGCAGAATAACTCTTATTACATGGCTCTTAAAGTCCAAGGCCTTAAGAATGATCGCAGCAGCCCTTGGTTCATCACAAACGCAGCATTACACAAAGACTTTAAAATGCCCACTGTCTTAGAAAGAAAAGAATCAATCATCTCAAACTATCTCCAGCGTCTTGAAAACCATCCAAATCACTTAGCCCTCAACCTCCTTGACAATAGTGAAGATATTCATCGCCTAACCAGAACTTCACCCATACAACTCCCATACAGATACTCAAGAAGTAACTGAAACATGATCACCACCAAATTATCAATTCCAATTGCTGTTAACCTAAAAGAATAATAATTGCTTTTTGTTATAGTACGAAGAAGAAGATGAATGACTAATCATACTTGTCATAATAATTCTACAATAGACATCACATTTACTTATTATTTTGTAAAAAATAGATTGTAAATTTATCTTGAAATAAAAAAAACATGGCTCTTGTAACGAAAGAGTGAATAAATCCAGTTCCTATATGTAGAAAAAAACCTCTATAATGCGGTAGAGCCAGAAACCATGATTTGTGGATCCTTGATACCGAAAAATCGAATGACGACAAAACTGTTCGTCCGTCTGTGAACATCAATACCGGCTCAAAACTGTTCAGTTTTGAGAGACACTTTATAAAAAAAATGGGTAAGTTTTCAAATTTTCCAAACAATTCCTCCAGCCTTTTTGATTAAATTTTGTTGTTGGATAGTGTGAAGGACGTTTAAGAGAATGGTGCAGGCCTCATGTTCGTTGAAAACCCTGATTATTTCAAAATTGCAAAAGTTCAAATTATTTTCGGAGTATTCCTACAACTAAAATATTAAAGATAGATATTTTTGCCTTAATGAAATCTGTTTCTTAACGATTTTGAGATAAGGTCACGTACAATTTATCGAAAAATTTGAGTACCTTTCGCGTAATTTTACGTAAAAATATGGCAGAGAAAGTACGTGTGTTTTAATACCACTAGCTTCACGTTCAGATTGCTTGCTTGCAAGGGACAAAATGTAAGCAATTCGGTGCCTTGCACTTAAATGAGTATTTGCTTGCACTCCTTCAACAATTAGGCCACGGGCGGCGGGTTGAAGACCACTGCCTTAAGAGAAAATAACATCACTGTGTTTGAGATTCGCCTTACGTGGGGTCGAACTGTTCGATGCCTCCGTGGAATCGAAGACCTCTGGAACAGTTCTGCAGCTCATGGGCGAAGCGGTCGATTTGAATGGCGTCTTCCTTTGACTTTACATCTCTCTCGAGGTCATGCTGAGCAGCCCGATTGTTTTCTTGCTTTAAATGATGAAAGATATTTCATTGTACACAATTAATATGGGCCGTATAACATAACGAAACATCCGTGAATTTAACGAATCCGAAGAGAGAAAGTATGAAAGCTCCACCTAGTAGAACTTCGATTTTCAATGTTGATATTCTATTTTACTATTTTCTTTATTTTAATAAAGTACAATTTCACGTTTCAATGATGTTCAAGTAATCTATTCCAAATGAAATTCTTGTCATTCAGGAATATTAATTTCCTGCTTTTGAGCTTTCAATTACTTTGAACCTCTCCCAAAAGTTCATGGAAGAAAGCGATTTCATGATGTGATAAAAACTTGATACAGTCAGTGCGGTTGGTCTATATGAATAAATATTCTAAAACATTGTTCAATAATACCACTTTACAACTGCAAACGTAGCGTGCTTCTTCTCCGAGGAAACTAGTTTTGAATTTGATTGCCAGTCTTAAATTGAAAGTCACAAGCATAATAAGCAAGTCATAAACCTAATTGCAAGTCATTTACGGGGGTAAATCCATAATTATTCAGTGCCAGTTAATGCAGAGGTTGAAGTCGAAATTAACTACATACGATTCAAGATAACTGAACTGTTCTCCACATAAATGAAATTTGAAAAATCAACGTTGAAAATGATGAAACTAGCAACACTTCTGTGCTATTGTCATTTAAGAAGGTTAGAGAGTGAGCGACTACCAAAGAAAGTATGGGAATATACACCCAAAAAGAAGGAATAGAAGAAGACATAGAAGGAAGTGTAAGGAAGAACTTAAAAGTAGTGATGAAGGGTAGTGGGATAGAGGATGAAGGTTGGGAATAACGAAACAAATAGAGACTAATCACCTACTCAATGGAGATTAAGCCACAATAGCTGTAAAATGCGTGCTTTACTATAAAATACTACTATAAAACACTACTATTATAATACACTACAAAAAGAATGCCGCCATGTCACCATTTATCAATAGATTGTCTAGCATTTGTTCACTTAGGTAGATCCAGTTATATCTTTGAAAGATTATTTGGATGTTTTGAACGGGTATGTAGCTAATAATAATTCAAGAAATCAAATATGTTACATTTTAAAAGTGATCTTGGTAAATCCCGAGTTTAGGGTGGCACGGTTCCTTTGATTCACTGATTCGGTTCATTAGAAGAGAATCGACTCCATGAACTGAATCCTTGTTTATACGTAGAAGTCGCGTGTAGTTAAGTTCATGATGTTACAGCAATAAATATAATTATTTAAAATAAAGGTAGATCGGGAGAATAGCTACGCCCCTGCTCCAAAGCCCCCCTGTACGTATAAATCTCCGTAGCAACGTACTCTCATTAAGTGAACTGATTATTCGTACTTTTCGCGCTACAAATTTAATTTTGTAACCTACACAATTCTTTAACCAACGCATTTTTTCACCAAGTGGTCCGCGACGTGCTACCGCACGTCGCTACCCGACGGATTCAACGTGCTACGTTCGCGAGGGCCTTCTGGCCCTCGCTCTCGAGACCTGGTTCGCGCCTCCGCTGTCGCTCCGGCGCTCACGCTGTATTATATACCTCCCTCACTTTTAAGAGAATTTATTTTAAAGGGAACACTCACTTTTAAGAAAATTCATACCTTCCATCTGAGTAGACACACAAACCTATTTGAAGAAGACTTGAAATTCGAAAATACACACAATTTCACGCCATCATGCAAGCATCACAATTTTCGCATATCAGGTGACTTCTTCTCATTTAACATTTAACATACATAATTCAGTTGTTATAGTGAACCGCGCAACTATAAACATAGGAATCGCAAGAAATAATGAATCATAAAAGGAACCAAAGAAACCGTGCCACCCTAAACCCGGGATCAACCGTGATCTTTTTTAATTCTTCCCTTAAATTAATATAATTTTTTCTGAGATTGGTTTTCTCAGAATTATGAAGTTGTAGAAGCGTGAATTAATTATATACTAAAATAGCGAGGCCAACCAACCTAATGAAAGCAATAGATATGCTATTGAGGTTGAAGCGTTGTGATAATTATAATGAAATTGGATTAACCTGTTCAAATGCCTTTTCCAGCATACAACACAGTTTCTCTTGGCAGATGCGAAATATTGCTAGTTCTTTCATGAGAGCTTGTTCCGATTCATCGCACACTAGATCAATACCTAAACAAAGGAAAGTTGCAATTAATAATTCTGAAAATTAATTGTAAAGACGTACAAAGGTATGTGCCGTACAAACTACGTAAAAGAGGGTTCTACCTACCCCTAAATGCAAGACTAACGTTTTCACATCAGTGTGTTTTAGTTTTCAATTAATATACTTGCGAAGTATAAAATATGAAATAAATTGAGTCATAAAAGATCTGTATACGCACAATATTTACATTTCGTGGGGTTCATCAAAATTAACTTTTAACTTACAAATATTTTCAATATATTCACAAACAAACCCGGAAATGTTGAAGTAAAAATAATGCATTCCATCTTATAGATTTCGAACTAGTGCACGTCTTTTAAAGTCCATAAAGCTGCCATGTCCAAAAGGACACAATCAAATGAAACCAATGTGTGTATTACTCATTAGTAACTAATTTACTCTAAAAATATGTTACTGTTATTTTAGGCGGTTAATAATAAAAGGTGTAAATGACAGATAAATCAATTCATTGAATTATTAACAAAGAATTATTTATCACATTAATAGATCATGTAAGTCATATTAATTAACAATCATTCATTTTACTGTGTAATTTGTCTGATGAATTAAGATTTCTATTTAGTTTGTGCCTAAAAGAGAATCTGAGAAAACAGGCTAATATTACAAACTTAGCGATGTCTACATTTGAATAAGAAGTGCTAAAAAGCTGAAGTATTTTGAGCATTATGGCTCAAAACATAGACTATTTTAAGAAGAGATGTTCTAGATCCCTGTTAGATAAATGTTTTTTTATGTGTGTGAGGACAAATTTCATTATAATATTTCTGCAGAGAAGAAGGTGGATTTGAGTGAAATAGACCCATCTCGTCCAGTTTCTCGTCCCTGATACATTGAGAAAATGCCCTTGTTTTGCTTCTGGACATAAATGTAACTTCATTATTTGTGCACGTCTTCTAGAATTAAGTCGTAAATATAGTCATTCAAATTATAGTTTCCATGTTGTTTCGGCAGGAAGTATTATTCCTTGTCGAAGGACATTATGGATAAGAGCCCAATTTTTTTTCTGTATTCGAAATTCAAGTAGTATATGGCTTAGTGTAGGGATCACAGAATTTTGAAAACGTGCACAGTATTCACTTCTCCCCATAGCACGTCATACACACTTTTTAACTCTTTTTTTATGTAAATAAATAAAAAATCGATATATTAACTTTCTGTCAAAGATACTTAAAATGTGTCGGTTCAAAATATTAAAAGATGTAGGATTCTCACTACAACGCGCTAATGCAGTTAAGGTGGTTTAGCTTTTCCTGTTACTTACTTTTACATATTTCTCCCCAAATAATCTTATAGCTGCATAGTTTTTATATGATTTTTATTTTCCAAAACCATTAACATTAAATTATTACTTAGTATATTCGATGTCTCTTTATATGAATCATTAATCGCATGGAACTAAAGAAAACCTTTTTTCCAGCAAACTCAGCAGCCCGAAGGTGAAAAGTGACAGCTGTACCAAAATCAATAATAGAAGTATCGTCATCAAACTTGCTAAAACTATAGTATTAAATCCACTAAATATAATTAAATGATCTCCGAAAAAATACACAAAGATATAAGGGTTCTCCTGCTATACAACGCCTCAATTATACTTTTCAAACGTCAGCAAAGTTCAATATTACCCATCCTGGCCTCTCTGTGATGTAAGCACTCTTGAGCAATATGAATGGGCCCTTCAATATCCTGGATTGCCTTTTCAAGAGATCTCCTCTTGTCTTGCATATTGCCGATTTCCTCTACTAATTCAGCAAGTTCTGCAGCTCCTTCGTTCTTCCAAAATTGAATATCCGTCAAACGCTCACCTATTCTTCGAGTCACTTCTTGCTGCAAACCACCTCCTGAGCTTTCATCTAATTCCCTAAAGAAGTGGAAGAAATCATTATTGTATTATTATTATTATTATTATTATTACTATTAGATTAATACTGATGAATGTGAGCCACTTATTTTTAATGTTTTAAAAATTACTTAAAACATATTTGATCTTTTTATCATGCTTAATTTTGTTATTATTCTAAGTAATTCATCACATTCACTAGTTCCTAATATGAGAGCAATTTTCTTAAACCCAATAAACTATTTTTTTCTTATCTACATTTAAAAAGTTTCTTTACTACTTTCTTCACCCAACTTCTTTTTCTGTTTAAAATTTCGTTAATGATCTTTCACTAAACAGACTTGAGAAGATTAAAGATGTAACACCTTACCTTATTACTCTAAGGGATTCGTCTCTCAGCCTCTGAGAGAAGTTCCTGTTGGTGTCTGCCTCGTTGTAGAGGCCGACGTTGTTCTGGTTCCACTCGTATTTGGTGTATCTTGGATGCAACGCAGCGCGCGCCGCGTGAATGGGACTTCGCTCAAATCCTGACACGAGGTTTGGGAAGCGCATTGCCTCTGTGACCATTCCCACCGGGATGTAACACGGATCTTGAATAGCGTTCGTCACAGGCTGACTGGGGCTGCACAGAATTAAACAAATTAAACAAAATTTGGTGTTATAGGACCACCAGTATTTAAATTTAAAGATAAAATCACAAACTTCTGCGTACAGTGGTATGACTTGCACATTTTCGTAGCCTAAAACAGGTCTCCATAGGTTGAGACGGGCAGGACAGTAACGCTGATTTGTAGGGTGGAGTGCCAAAGCACCTTCTTTTAATTGTGGACATGGTGGTGAATGAACAACGGAGTAGTCTGGTGGTTGCTGCAATACAAAGTTAAACTTAGGTCATATAAATATGCGAGAGCTTTCAATATTGAAACTAACCTGCCATGTTCTGAAACAAACTGTTTTTCTGAACTCTGTATGTATACTTCTAAAAATTTGCTAGACATACTAGAGGTTTATGTTCTTATATGGCCAATTCACCTAAAAGTTATAGCATCAAAAATTAATGCAATAAATTGACAAAAGAGTTGAAAAAATTATAATGTATTTGAAATTTTACAGGATATCAAATTTTTAAATGGCAGGGCAGACATTTACAGAAACTGATCTTTTTTTTTTTGCACAAAATATCTAATTCGTCTTGTACTTATGGTGATATACATTTCTAATGCACATTTAAAGAAAACTGAAGATTGTGCCAACGACTTTGAAAGTGATGGATCCACAGTACTTGTGTGATTAATAATCAACATAGTTTTTACTATTATCTGACCTGAGAGAAAACATTTCTCAAAAATGAATTCTTTTCAAAATATTAGAACATTATTTTCTAAAGTGGGGATTAAAATAAAATTTGGGAAAACTATGATACTCACGGAGTAGAGTTGTTTGTCAACAACCATGTTGATAGAAAACTTTAAATATTAATTCCAGATGAATAATGTAAATGATATAGGCTTTTCTTCACTGCGTTTGATAGATTTCTTTTCTAGTTCTTGTCTTATAATCTCCGCAATTCTAAAATAAAATAAAAAAATCTGCTCAACAAATAGAAATTGTAGTGTTTGGCGTCATGACAGAAGAAAATGATCGTATCTTACAGAATAAACAATGTCAAAGCCTTCTAAAGTTTTACAGACGGCGATGTTAAAAGTATTTCTAGAATAAATTAGGACGGAGAATAATATTTGTTAGTAACATTTTAATTTCAATTTAATAACATTTTTTACTTAAAAGTATTGTTTGCACCCCTGTAAAATTTACAAATGAAAACCTAATAATATTTTTAATTTTCCTATGAATTTAATTGAATTAAGTGATATTTGCTTTGAATTGAATATTATGGTCTCTCCAAATCGAGCCTAGAAATAAACAAAAGTTAAACTATTCACGAAAAAGTAAATCATTATATTTCCAATTACTACTATTATTTAATTATAATGCATTATTTTTACATATTCAAAACTAAGAAATTATATGCTAAGAAGGGCATAGAGAATTAAACTTGAATTTTCTTAAAAATATTTACTACTTTGTTTCGCGGTGTATGAGTCAACAGTGCTTCTTATTGATTAATAAATTATTAATTAGTAATTAAGTAATGAGCAATTAAACATGAAAACGTGATATACGCGTGGGTGTTATTAAATACTCTACAAGAGAAATATAATTTCTTCTCTTGAAATAAAACCCACTGACAAAGTCCAGTCACGTGATCAATCATTTCGCCACTGGAGCATTGCTCAAACCAAAAACACATTGGGGGCGTGGACGGTATGACATGCAGAAATGATTTGTATTCATTAATCGAAAATTGTAAATCTTGTTCTGGGAACCATATGAACTAATTTTTTGTTTGGAGAAAGTTGGATAAATACAATGTTATGTTTCCAGAATTCAAGAAAATTGTACTTCAAAAATTTTATTTATAGAAACATTATACGCATGGCTTACTCATTGATTAAAATTTTCACTATTGTGACGTTAAGTGAGTAAGTGATTAAAGTAACATCGCGTTCTTTGATATTAGGTGATTATAGGCTTTTTGTTGACCGTCGACTGGCATTATGGTCTCTATTTTCAATACTAACCGTGAATTAAATTTAATATTTTCACAATGTTGATATGTTTTGTATCAATTTATTTTAGGGAAATGTTATGAACAAATAAAATAACTGGGAAAAACTATCCTCAACTTTTAACTGCACTCACTGATCCGACACTTTGATGCTGCCCGTCAGCTGACGTTCCAAACCATTACTGGCAAAAGAATACACTTTTCGGAGCGATGCAGTTTCTAGAGACGTACAACTGTCTTAGAATATGTCAAACCTAGTGATAATTCGGGGCATATGGAAACTTTTATTCCTCTTAGTGCTATTATTCTTAGTGCGTTTCTATATATTTCTTTAAAGAGTGCATGACATCATTCTAAGATATAAATTTGATATATAAATTTAATAAAGATTGAAACCTCAAACATAAATATTAAAAGCATAGACAGGAACACAAATGTGAATGTTCGAAATTTCCGAAATGTCAGAGATTTTAATGAAAATCGAAACGATACAAACTTTATGAATCCAGTGTTTTCTTCTCGAACAAAAGACACTAAAGAAAAAACCTGATGTCATTTTTCAGAAAATGAGGAGAATGTTATAGGAGTTTCAGGTGAAGTATCCTCTCAAAATTAAAATACGACGATGATCCCCGAAACGAAACAATTAGATCTAATTCTTGACATAATTACCATGTTTTTGCTCAAAAGATTATAATGTGACAGGGTTACTCGTGACACGTAGAACATCGTGATCCATCCAAATATCCATCCAAACAGTGAACCCTATTTCGGGGCAAAAATGACATGTAACTCCTCGCCGCCTTACGTCATTTTGAACTATCTTTAGTACAACACTAACGAATCTTAATCCCGATGTGTGTGCGACATTAAACACGATGTTAATGACCGAACATTTGAGACCTTATTGTTCGGATTCCGATTCTTCTAATGCTATAGTGTAGGGAACAAAGATGAAACGAATCGCAGGTCACTATCCACTACAACGAATATTATCCGCGAATGTCAAAGAAGCCCAATTGAGCGTTTTTTCAAAACCCGATAAATGCTAAGGAAATACAATACAGTTTATTTAATTGTAATGGTTTCTTGACTAAAATAAACAGACTCAGTATATTTAAACAATTAAGTATGTCTATTAAGGTCAAGAAATCATTACAATAAAATAAACAAGATTACAGAGGTTAATGTATTCATTACTAATAAAATAAAGGTTAAACATTGTTTAGATATTTGTTGACCCGTTTTATCATCCCTCAAATGGAGCTTTATAAAAAATCGACAAATTCTAAAGAAAACTATAGCTTTAAGAATTCAAAATCATAGATTGTAGCAAAAAGAAATAAATGCTTTCAACATTTGTTTAGAAAATATTTTTCCATTTATCGAGTTAAAAAACGCGCTAAATTTCTGAAAATCCTAATTTTATATTAATTCCCTCCCCACGAGTGTAATCCTCCCCCGCGACCGCGCCCACTGCGACTGTGGAGGGCGCCGAATTAGGAAAACAGAGCGCTCGCGCGTGCGTGCGTGAACGCACGGCCTCGCGAGGACCTCGCGGGGCCAGAGCAAATATTGTGAGAAGGTGGCTTCATCGCGATGTGTATTTTAGGCCCCGCGCCGCCTCCCCTGCCCCGCCCCTTCCTCGCTCCTCGCGCCTACTGGCCGTTCCGGCACACGGCTGCAGCACCCCTATTCATCCTTGGGCTCAAACGGGATTGTCTCATATGCGGAGAGGTTGTAAGCACTCAATTGATACGAAGCGCGCTCTTCTAAGAATAGAACTATACGACGTGCTACAGAATGGCACAGACATTCAAGAAACATTTTTCTAATTTCCTTGGTGTGGTCTGCCTTTAAGGTCTTTCTCTATTCTCTAGCCAGCTGCTATCTATTCATCAACTCTTTGCTTTTGGAATAGTACAACCTAAATAGTTCTTCAAGAATATTAAAGGAGAGTAAAACCTCGTTCTAAATAGAAATTTTAATTGAAAAATTTGAAGCCATTTTTCAAAAAAAAAAGCGATTAAGCATTACTTTAAATACGAAATTTGAAGCTCTTTTTCACAGGAATCTATTGAGTTCTCGAAAACCTTCATTTAAAGTCTTTTAAGCACTTCCATTTACAAACATAATAATGAAATTCGATAGAAATTTTCTTATGTTCGGGAAACATTTAAAGTCTTTTAAATTCCATTTATTACTGTGCAATTAGCACTCTCTACTAGGAAAATTTTTGAAGAAAACATTTGAGCTATTTTTGAGAAAATGGCGTTTGAGTGTTTCTGAAAATTCGTGATTTTGAGCTCGTTTAAACAGAAAACTGTTCAGTTTTCGAGAAACTCTGTATGACAATATTTAAAGCACATGTATTCACGAGTACAATAAGGTTTTCTCCTAACAAGTATCTCCCACCGAGACAAGCTCCAAAACCTCCACCAGTCTCCCGGCAAGTGTGGAAGATAGTACATGTTAATGTGAGTGTATGTAAGGGATGTGTATAGGACAAGGAAGAGGAAGGAAATATCGCGCCCGTTTGTTAGGGGACTGCTCCGGCATTCGCCTGGTGTTGATCAGAGACACCACGGAAAACTACCGATCAGAGACCGACCGCTAGAATTCTCCTTCAGACAGCGCCTGAATTCGACCTAGCTGACAAGTTAGTGTCGAATATCCTGCCGCTGTCGGGACTCGAACCAAGAACCTCCGGTTAGAGCTGCAAGCTCCTCTGATGTGGGATTAGCAGAACGTGAGACGCTCCTTGACAACACGTCCATGAGAGACAAGGGAAAAACAACCATGCCCAAAGCGGGACTCAAACCCGCAACCATTCGGACCACAGCACTGAGTTGGAACACGCTCTTAGACACCTTTGGCATTCGAGGCCAAACTTGTTAATGATACTAAATTATTACCATTATAGGATAAACATGGCGTACAGAAAAGTAATCAATAAATCATTCATACATGGGTATTTTTTGGATAGTGCATGGTTAAATAAACTGGACTGTACGATAAGGTAGTATTATATACTCTAGCGAAAACCCAGCTCAATGGAAACATGGCTCAATAGGACAGGTTGAAATGCAACGAGGGTAACGGAATCCTTTGTACAATGTTCACAGCTACAAACATGATTAAAAAGATGTATTTGTACACATTTAACGCACCAACTTTTGTGAAAACCCTTTCAAATTCTATAGCAGAGTACAGGCAGCTGAAATGAGATTTCTGAGGTCGATCCTAGATGTAACAAGAAGAGATCGACTGAAAAACGATACCATCCGAGAGAACCTTGAATTTTGCCGTCTATACGACAAAATCGAAGGATACAGAAAGAAATGGAAAGATCCTGTACTAAGAATGTAAAATTATCGTTTTCCTAAGTAACTCCTTTTCTACCCATCGCGAGTGAAAAGAAGCATTGGTAGGCCCAAAAGAAGATGGAGTGATCAAAGAGTCGCAACAGGCCAACAGGTCTAATGCTTGAGGAGAAGACGAAGAACTTTTGTAAGAGAGACACACTCACTTTACATAAATAATGTAACTTGAAGTGCTGGTAGTAACTCTAAAGCACAGCCTTCCCCGTGCCGAAGGGCAAACATACCACTGGTCGCAAGTCATCATTTATATGCACTTAAGGGACCTGGAATGTCCTATACCTACAATGTTAAATTCAAGGAACATTATGTTCCAAACCATATACTCTAGACAATTGATTTTTTCTGTAGTTTCTTTACTATATTTCAAATGTTCTATCATCTTTTAAGAATTTTTAATATTTGTTCTAGGTATGGGTTTTAAAAGTGTAGTTTATTTACATTCAAATTTTTAGTATAATGTAGTACACAAATTATTTAAATACTAAGATATAATAAAAGCCTTTGCTAAAAGTTATAGCTTGATTTGGTAAAGAATGCCTACAAGTTTGAAATTGATAGCTTTAATAGGTTAGGAAATAATGTTTCTTATACACCAGAAAACAAACTTACGAGAAGCAGGCTTCAACATTTGCCATATATTTCCGGAATATTATAGGTCCATATGATGTATTTTCCGAATCATTCGACATTACTCTTTTAGTTCTTTTTCACTGATATCGTAATGTGTCTGGCTTGATTCTCTGTTTCACTCCCCAGTTTCCGTATTTCTCTCATTGTAAACAAAAAAACTAGTTATATTCCACATACACAATCATGCTTAGCAAGGTCGACGCATAGCATTAAGTTAAAAATACTTAGATACAACGTAGAGATAAAATGAATACATCATTGAAAGGAGAAATATTAATGATTAATAATTCACTAAAATTAAAAATAGATTTTTTTGATTTCCGGTTCCTTCGGCGCACAAACGATAATCTCGTTCAACAAACACAGATTTCTGTTGATGTCTCGGTAAACAATGATAACTTACTTGCAACTTATTATACAAATGAAAAGTTAATTTCAGTTCGTGTACTTGGCGGTTACAGTACTATTAAAATACACTTTGAAGCGGCCCAGTAGTTCTATTGCCAAAACTGCCTAAATTAGAACTTTAATTTGCACAAAGGCAATGAACATGAACATGAACATGAACACCTCCACGCACCACAGAGAAGTTTGCGATTCTGACTTTTATCTGAACTTTGCTGTGATCTTAGCATGATAAATATATAAGGCAAGTGAAGAAGTTGGGAACTGATTTTTTAGTCAAATTATCGAATTCGAAAGATTCTAGAACTTTCGGGCCTGAGCCACTTGCCTAAAGTTCGGCATATACGTTTGCTGCGGTTGCAGGTGGAATTCTGATAATTGCTCGCGCGAGTTTGCACGTGCAAGGTAACACAAGATCAACACTAAGACCTGTTATTCTGTTGGCGCACTGGCAAGCGGAGAAGAGCAAATTTAGCTCTGATACAATAGAACATAGCTAATTCCTGAAATTAAAAATTTTGTAAAATGTATATGTGCATTGGGTTGCCCTCGCAAAAAAATCCAGAAATAAGCATAATTACTGTGTATCTGTATGTAACACTGTGCTATGCCTGGGATTGACTGGATATATTATGTAATAATTGCATATTTTGACATTCACCCTCAAGACTAGCGGCAGTGACCAACCCATTCCCTAAGATCTTCGCACGCTGGGTGTCTCTTTGTTTTGGCGCTCAGAAGATACCATTCGGACGGAGCCCCGAATTCCGCGGTCGTTGCCCCGGAAAGAGAAGACAAAGTGACGGCCCGCAAATTTCAAAGCAGAATCAGGTCATTCATGGCCTTCAATGAAATCGTCCGAGTAGTTATCACTATTTTTTGTAGATGAATATTGAGGAATTTTGGTGTGAGAATCTCTATTTTATTTAATGTCTGTTTCTTGAAAGATAATTTACACTGATTCTAATTGTGAAACGTTGTAACTGAATACTGAAAAATCTCTCAAAATTGTCTCTGATAATAACAGTTTGAAAATTCACAAGTTGCAAATATTCGTGCAAATGGACAAGTGTGTATTTAATTTAATTTTAAAAAGGAATGTGGCGTATTCTTGCATGTTTATTGCTTTACTGAAAGTAAAGCAATCTTTCAGTCTTTCAGTTCTGGGCTCTGTCAAGTGTGTGTGTGTGTGTGTGTATATATATATATATATATATATATATATATATATATATATATACGAGGCGCGTTCATAAAGTAAGGGCCGTTTGGTCACAGAAAAAATGTACTCATAAGAAACAAATTTTATTGTCGTATATAGTTAGGTACAATCTTATTTTACTTCTCTACATAATCGCCGATCACTTTTAAGCAGTTTTCGTACCGCTGCACTAGCTTCTTTAACCCCTCTGCATAGAAGCTTGCCGCCTGAGAGTTGAACGAATTGGCAACGGCGTTTTTGAGTCCCTCTTCGGTTTCAAAACGTTGTCCACCTAGCCACTGTTAAAAATGCAAGAAGAGGAAGTAGTCGCTAGGTGCAAGATCGGGACTGTACGGTGGATGGTCAAAAAGTTCCCAACGAAAATCTTGAATTTTCTCATTGGTTTTGGCAGCAGTGTGAGGACGCGCGTTATCGTGGAGGAGGGTTATGTCAGATGACACTTTCCCGCGGCGTTTGTTTTGAATCGCACGTCTCAATTTTTTGAGCGTTTCGCAGTACACGCCAGCTGTAATTGTTCCAAGTTCCAAGTTCCACGTTCCAAGAACTCAACCAAAAGAACACCATCTTTGTCCCAGAAATCTGTAGCCATCAATTTTCGACTTGTGTACTGAGTTTGCTTAAACTTTTTAGGTTTTGGTGAAGATGAGTGTCGCCACTGCATCGATTGCAGTTTTGTTTCTGGTTTGGCGTAGGATACCCACGTCTCGTCCCCAGTAACAATGTGAGAAAACAAATCATCTCCATCTTGTTGATAACGGGCCAAAAACTTTCGTCCACTAGACATTCTTTGCTCTTTGTGGTGGTCGGTGAGCATTTTTGGTACCCACCTTGCACTCAATTTGTGGTATGCGAGGTTTTCTGTGACACTATTGTAAACAGTAGTGCGTCCAAGTTGAGAACATTTGTCAGCCAGACCACTAATTGTCAATCGGCGATCAGATCGCAGTGTTTGGTCCACTTGTGAAACGATTTCATCGGTCTGGATACTTGGCCTGCCACTCCGTTCGTCACGGACATTTGTTCGGTCATTTTTAAAATCACGGCACCATTGTCTAACCTTTCCTTCACTCATAACTGTAGGTCCGTAAATCAGGCATAACTCCCTATGAATTTCAGCAGCCGTCGATCCCTTTGCACATAAGAAACGAATCACAGGACGCACTTCACAGTTGGCGGGATCAACGATTTTCGCGGCCATTTTTCTTTGCATTCACGGACAACAATACGACTTCTGAATCAAAACAAATGACGCTGTAGCTTTGCAATGAGTCAGTAGATGGCGCTGCAGTAGAAAAACTGTGCTTCAAAGCGTCAATATTTATATATAAGCAAACGGCCCTTACTTTATGAACGCGCTTCGTATATATATAATATATATATATATATATATATATATATATATATTGATATATATATATATATATATATATATATGAGATATACCAAAATTTTCCTCTCTCTCTACATCTATATCTGCTAAAGATCTTAGCGTCCGGCTTGCTGGGTCAATGGGTCACGATATAATTATAATCCTTATTACCTCTGTAATGGATTATAGGATCCGCCGACTATACAGCGCAGCTGGGAATCTGAAATAGAATGTTTCTATTCCTAGTTCATTACTGTTTGGATTGACTAAATGAAAAATCACTTTCTTTTCTAAAGAACAAAATTCAACAAAGTTTATTTTTGCCTTTTTGGCAAACAATTTAGATAATTTACAATTTTAGGCCTTTGATCAAGATATCTTTCAATTTATAATTTATACCGCGGTTAACTTATCTTTTCTTCGTTGATGTCCCTCGTAGACTTCTCAGTCGAAATATCTTGCGATCTTGCCGTAGTCCAAAGTTCCAATTTATACACCAATATTGCTTCCACATCAAAATATCTGCAATATTTTTCACTGTCCTTAAAATTTCACTGTTATCCCAATTCTATCTCGATTGTACTCGTTCCTCTCACGAACATACGATCAGTTCAGAAGCGCGTTTCAGAACAGAATGAAGTCTTCCTGCATGATTCATCCCTCGAAGACTTCGTATTAAACTACCTTCATTTCTTTTATAACATTTGACCGTCCTTCTCTCACCCAGCCAATCCATACGTTCGTTATATTTTGGTGTAGCTGAACTTTTGATCGTCAACTTCTTCGCCCAATCCCAAATTTTCTACTTTCGGCATCCAAACCTCTTAATGCATTTAGAAAAAACAAAAACTACATTGTTTATTCACGGTCGTTGCTAAGCTCTAGCTCTCGTGATATTTCGTAATGCATGTTCCACCATATTGTCTACAAATAAATGTTAGTTTATTTTAACGTGACATATCGGTATGTCACAATATATTGAAACGCGCCGCGTTTGACAACCAAATGCGAAGCATAACAATTTAAATAACGCGGCAGTTTCGGCAGCTTCCGAGCGAATCGTTTAGTATGAGAAAAGATCCCGCGGGGTGCGAGAGAAAACGGACAAGAAGACGCGAGTAAGCGGCAGGTGGAGGAGATGCTTGGAAGGAAGCGGAGGTGTCGCGCGTGAAGTGGCCGATAGGAGAAAGAAGTAGAAAGACTCAGGTTGTGAGATGTGGAATGACTGGAAGTAGGTGCCGTAATGGATAAAGTGGTGGTGAGAGTTTGGACGTGTCATGGAAAGTTCGACGGGAGTGGAATTCGGAGATAACTGGGTGTGTGACGTGGGCGGCACGTGGAAGAAGTAAGGAAAATTGAAAGATTTGTGATGGACCGTGGGGAACAAGTGTGGTGTGGAGCTAAGTAAATTAAGAAATGATATTGAGATTTTGGCAAGGTGATGGGAATTATTCTATGAAGGGATTGGATGATATATCAAGTGGGAGCCGGAGGCGGGCAGGACCACGTGGTGGTGGGGTAGCGGAACATCACGTCGGTAAGAACTGAAGCCGAAGTTGTTAGTGATTACGTGCTCCTGGAATCGGTGGCGTAGCAGTTGTGCATCAGAACTGGATTTCGAGAGCGCATGGATGAAGATACCGCGGGCCGCGGGCACGGTCGGGCACGCGTGGGAACGAGCTGTCGCCGCCGCGGTTGTATCACCGCCACGCCGGGGAAGCAGCCCAGCGGCGCCGAGTGGTGCCGATCTACTGGGACACAAGCCGAACGGGAGGGAGCCGGTGTGAAAAAGCAACGCCGCCTATTGAACACTTTGCATTACGTTTAACTAACCTAGCCAGGACTTAATTAGGGACTGCAGTGATTCGCAGCATGATGATTGAAAAGTTAAGATAATTTTAATGTGTTTGTATGATAATATAAATAAAGTTTTGTATGATCCCTATATTAGAAATCTGTTGATTCAGTTTGCATGAACCCAGAACCCATTCGCAAAAAAGGATACCTGTCCCCTTAACTATAAATTTACTGCTGCACGGAACTGGAACCCTGATCCGTCACAAATATATATATATATATATATATATATATATATATATATATATATAGTGACATACCAGATTGTTACTTATATGAAATTCAGCAAATTTCCTTAAAAATAACACCTTATTAGCAAAAGGACGCTGGTTGCCATGGTCTCTGGCGTGGGCCATGGCCACAACATATAAACAATGACCATTAGTTCAAAAGCGGACGATAAGTAGCATCCGTGGTTTCGCCTAAGAAGAAAGGTAAACAAATTTAAGAGATGCTTAGTTACACGAATGAGAAAATTCCATTCTAATATACCGGAAGTGTCATGGGAATAGGAAAAAGTGAATTATTGGTAAAAAGTAATTACATAGATGACCCCGCGAGGTAGATCGCATAATTTTGTTTTAAACAAGAGAGTAAAAGATGAAGAAAGTTGACATGTTGAAGAAGGATACAAAAATATTCATTCGAGCTTTCGACACGATAGCGATGGGATTTAATTTTACATAGCATTAGCATTACATAGCATTTAATTTGAACATAGAAAATTTACGTGAGTTCGGACGTAGTGATTTGTCGTTGTTAAAAGATAGAAAGATTCAAAAGATAGAAATCAGAAATTGTTTTATATGAAGTGAACAGTGAATGCCAAAAGTGGGACTTATACATTTTATTAAGCGGACGATGACAATCGAACTGTCTGCGATGATATGAACCCGGGTCCGAGGCTTATATAATTTTCATGGATGTAATTTATTACTTGGTAAACTTATATGCTAGTATTTTAACAGCACTTAAGATTTTGCTTAGGTAATGAACAATAAGGAGTATTAGAACTTGTAGCAATTCAAGCAGGTGATTGGGGATGGAAAACCAATGGATAAACAATGTACATAGTGGTTTATGAGAAAAAACGACAAGATACGTATTTGGTCGATAGCAAGAAAGAAGATTGGACGAGGCCCATTGCTGAAGTCTACGGGGAGACAGCCTTTACCAGAAGAGCACCAGAGATTCTCATGGATAACAGGTTCTATAGCGCTAGAGTAAAGGTCATGACCAAAAAGAACGTTATACTTCGTTTATTTTAAAGAAATAAGTTACTAAAATTGATAAATAAATTTTTTAAATTTCTAATGATGGATGCTAATGATCATTTGCCATGACGTGCAATCCAGTAGAATATTTAAATTTTGAATTTCAGATTCCACGCTTCTTCGTATGGGGGGCGAATTAAGTAATCGTAAGTATTCACGATTATTTCGGTAAACAACCCGCCGACTGAGTCAGTAACGGAGTTATAATTAAATATAATTTGGGAGCTCTTCTCGTAACCATTTCCTGGCGCCCATATTTTATTAAAATTCGGAAACAGGTTACAGGAATTTGAGAGCAGCAAGACGGGTATATGGAAGGTATATTTCAATATATATATATATATTGTGTGTGTGTGTTTGTGAATACTTTGGCGATACAGCCTCTGACGAAGCTTGGGCCTGCCAGCGGCCATGGGATGCGGGGTGTGTCTGTTTAGCAGGTAGGCATCCCTACGCTGTGTTCTGGTCGTCTCAATCTGAGAAGTGATTTTCCTATTCGTCACACAGCAACATATACATTGCACACGTACATTGCAAAGAAACACACACACACACTACAATCTTGCCCAATAGGGAATCGAAACTGGGGTCGCGACATGCAAAGTGAGCACGCAGACCAATGAGTTATCCGCGAGGGCAATTCATATATACTTACTGATAGAAATGGGGAATATTGGTTGATACACTAATACGATAAGTAATTCATGATTACATTTAAAAGTAATTCAAAGGAGAACTGGAGGTTGATATTTATATTAAAGTAGAAAACAAATTGATTTTACGCGTAACATGAAGCAGACATTTTTATAAACTTTTTGACTCTAGAGACCATTGTGTAGTCTCACTTGCACTTTTATCTGGATAACATAGGCACTATCAGTAACAAAATTGTGCATAAGACCATACCTACATTGAAATTTTGATATCGTCGGGAAAATAGTCCAAACTATGGGCAGATTCCTCTTGGACACTGATATGCTGTGATTCTCGTGATCAATTCACAACCACGCATGAAGATGACTTTTTAAGCCAGTTTGACTGCAGATCAAATAGTTCATTGCTAGCCTACAAAAATCATCCAACAAAAGTCAAAATTTAATAGAAGTAAACATGTAAGAAATATTCTATTACAAAATGTGATAAAATCTGATATTAGATAAAATTCATTCATTAACATTTATGAATGTTGATTTAACAGAATACCATTTAAATATGATAATTATGTATTCAAAAACAGGAAAAAATACAAGAATAAAACATGATAGAGGTTGTGTGCTATTAAGATTGCATGATTGAAGAGATATTCTTCAATTCTTCTATTACAACGGCTTTTAATTACTCATTTTAAATTTTAATTCTAATTTGATTACACAACCCTTTCTAAATTTTATATTCAAAATACTTTATTTATATTTCCCCGACGTATATCGTGACAAGGAACTTGTAAGATGCCAGTCTATATGTGATGTAGTTATTTGCATGTATGAACTACCATGACTATTCAATTTTAGAAAATGTTCAATCCTTTGTAAGAATGTGACGATGAAATGTTATTTACTGACAATCGTTATTACAAGTTTCAAGATGTATTCAAAATGTAATGTTGTGCCACACATCAGAACTAGCAAGTCTCTCCAAGACAAATCTTCCAAGCTCCTGTATTTATGATGAGCATACACTTCATTAGTGCAAAAGGCAGACAAAACCACTGGCAGAGACATTCGCAATCTGTCTGGTGAAATAACCCCATGTATCACTCACTTTCGTAGAACAAACACACCCGGCGCAATACAGAGCAAACTTGAGCCTGTGAAAACAGACCTACACATGGCGAGAGGCTTCAGCTCTGAGGAAACTGCTTCATCAACAGTATTACTGCGTGTGTGCTCTCCCTTGCGGCTGATGAGGAGAAGTAAGCGGGAACCGGAGGGTGCATTCACAGAAAGTTGCGTTGGCGCAACGTTCTGATTCCAACAAAATGGAATTTCAGACATTTTGTACTTTGAATTGGTAGCAGTAAAATGCAACACATGTAATATTATTGCTTATTTGCTTTATAGATCTTTCTTTCAAGATAATCTTAATTTTTTTCAAGAAAAATGTCTCGTGTGGACCGTTTTGTTGTCTAATGAAAAGTGGAGAAAAAGGCAGCAAACTAAGATTCGCAATAGTTACTTCCCCCAAATACATAATTTAGCACTGTAGACTTGTCCTGAAAATTATTGTATTCATCACTCTGCATGATATTTTGGAGAGTGGCTGATAAACAAAAAGTGATTCTCCAACTTTCGGTAATCAGTATGGTTTAATTTTCGGATGTGGGTCTACACAGATTTCGAAGTAAAATATAGTATCTCTTTTTGGAATATAGTTACTTTCGTAAATATTTTATTTGTGCGGCAAAGGAGAACAAATTTTTTAAAAAATTTAATTAAATTTTATACAATGATAAGTGGCATTTTCTTTTACACATTTCTAATTTTCAGGTTTGACTGGGCCCTAACAATCCTTCTAGAATTTGATGATTCTCTTCTAATTATATGACAATTCATAATAAAAAGAATTTCCTATTAAATTGAGGAAGCCGTCTTCGAAAAACAAGGCGGATTAAAAAACACTGTTTAGTGCAAATTATAGAAGCTATTCTTTATAGATCAAAATTGGAAATAGCTTTCAGCTCTGAGGAAGTGATTATTATATTTGCTGCTCTTTATGAATCTGACCGTAATTCGTTCTACACACTCACTATCATCACGAACAACAATGTGGGGTGACCTGACACTATTTAGCGTCCATACTTCCAGGGCTTTAAACCAGTGTGACGTTGCTCGAAAACGAGCTTCTTGTGCAGACATAGAAGGATAATAGAAGATTTTATAATCAAATTCATTGACACAAATAATGTGGCTGGTTACAAGAATAATTCAGAAGTAGACAAATTTGTTGAAACGTTTGATATTCTTTGCATGTTCAGCAATATTAGAATGATTTCTCCCGCATTGGCCCATGTTACAAGTTGATTCGAGTATGAAGCAGTTTGAGCTTTAAAATAATTATATTTACAAAGTGAGGAGTTTCTACACGGGGCCTATTTAGATTTCAATCAATTAACAATAGTACTTTTTATAATAATTGCTGAATATGAATTTAGTAAAATAGTTATTCGTATTTACAAAACGATATGTTGTTATAAAATACGATTAGGTCACAGAATCCGCCGTTGCGTATACGCTAAAATAATTTGGTCACGACTACAATGACAAAAGTGGAAGCACTTCTACTATTCAATATCAAACGTCGCAACCTAAAAAGAAGAGAATAAAACTCTTAAATGTTCGTAGAATCTTTCGTTTTTAGAAGTACTTCTATTTCAAAGAAAAGAAGAGAAAAATATCTAAAATGGATTCGAATGCAGAGAGCATTTCCATCTACAAATATCGCAGTTCTCCGATTTGCATTGAATTTTCTTCTCAAAAAGCAGGGTTAGAGTTTCCGAGAATGGAGCATCTCGTCTCGATCGTAAAGTACAGCCGTTTTACACGAACACATTTCCGAAGACGTACAAAGGATAATACCCCGTCAATTTCTGCGTTTGCCTCTGAAATTTTCAAGCTTCTGAGAGTGAAAGAATAGAGGCCATTTTTCTTTACGCGCTGATAATCTACGCTGCCAAAAGGAACTTTGGCAAAAATCCCATTCCTGCGGGTCTTGCAGCGGCCGCCGCCGTCGCCATCTGAGGCAAGCCGCCTTGCCGCGGCGAACGGCAGCACACCAATCCGCTTAACGGCCGGAGGGAAAACAAAGGAGGGCCGGGATCCGGTGAAAATGCCGAGTATATGTGCGGTGCCTCTGGAACAAACAACTACAAATCGATTCCGGCGCCCGTCTCGACGGGCAGCTGGAGCACGCGTCCAACAGTGGAGCTCACGGTGAACGGAGGGGCGGTGGATTTCAGAGGAACAAGTGAACGCGATTCACAGTTGCACCTGCTTTCGCCGCTCCCGATGAGGGGTTGTTTATGGCTTTGCACGAGGAGAAAAATGCTTCACATGCAGCTTAAAGCCTTCACTTCCAGAGAAATTATAGCTCACAGAAGCTAATTTGAACGAGGCCTTTTATTTCAGATGGAAGTATATGCCATTCCGGATGAATCGAGGGAAATAAATTTTAGAATAAAAATTCGATGTGCAACTGAACATTATTAAGAGCTTAATACTAGGTAATTTAGCGTCAAACTTCGTTTGGTCAACAATCTTCGTATTTTTTAATGCCAACACGGATCACCAGGCGCCTTTCTTGATTAAGAAGTCATTTGTTCATAAAGTTAGATATATTGTAACTTAAAATATATTACTATTACTGAAAGTAAATGATAGTGTTACAAAAGCCATAATACTAATAATACAAATAGTAATATAAATAGTACTGTGAACAATGTCTTTTGGGGCTTCGCCGTACCGGGGACATATATGCCTGTTCAATCTCGCAATCAAATTTTCGATCTTGCCACCAAGGCGCAGCCCCTAAGAGCTCTTCCCGCGCGGCCACCCACTATTAGGAGCGTACTTTCACCAACCTCTCAAGTCGCTCTCTGCATTCCAGCACGCGGCGGCAATAAAATCATTTACATTGTCTTCCGCGCAAACCGCCGTTCTCACGGGCCACCCCGTCGAGAACGCTGACCCCGCACAGCTGGGGACTAAGACCTCATTAGGCTGGGGCTGGCCACCGGCGCGCGGCGCCCTTCACTCACCCCATCGCTCGCTACCTGACAAGCAATGTATACAAATATTTCTGGGAATCGCTTCGGGCCTCCCTCGCCCGTCAATGCACTGCCAGCGTGCCGCCCCGCTCCTTGTCCATCTGCTAGCCAGATGCCTCAATTTCCGTTGAAACTCTCGAATGCAAACAGGCTGCCGTCGCGGGCACTTCACGTGCCACCGCCTTCGCTTCCGATCGCCGTCAGTGTCACGTGACACTCCTCTCCCTGGCCCGAAGGCGCATCACGAATCGGAACCGATCGCGGCACTTCTAACTTTCCCGCCTTACCATAGGCCAAGTTATAGCCACGTGACCCTCCCCTCCACGGCCTCAAATCACACCCGCGACACAATAAATACTGAAACTTCGCTCCCAAATGACAGAATCACAGAACAGAACAGAATCATGGACAGAACATAACAGAATCATGACAGAATCACAGACAGAATCATATACCAAACAGTACCGAGAACTACTGAACTACAATGCTCCGAACTGGTCAAACTAACTGACCGACAAGACTCAACAGAGTCGGCTGTTCCTGCTTCGACTATCAAGGCGATTAGTACGGCCACATCTAGCCTGCCTCAAATTCGTGCCATTCGCGGGCCGCAGCCGCCACCTGGCCGAATTCACGGCAATCTCCACCACCAGCTCCAGTCGGCTGAGTCCGCGCCCATGCCAGTTCGCACCACCGAATTGCCTGGAGCCAACCCAGCCCGGACAGCGACACACTCAGCCGAGTGATTTGGGTTGTGCCTTCCTGTTGTAAGTAGCTAAACCGCGCACTACAAGAAAGAAGAGCAGCAGTAAACTTTGTAAACTTTCTATGGTCCTCCGGTAAACAAAATCAACTGTATTTATAGTATGCAATTAAATTTATATTCATTCACATTGCATACTGTTTATCATTCCCCTAAAGACAAACAATTCCCTGAAACCCGTTCTGATCCCCGTATGTAGTCGCACTCGCAGCACGGCACCTCACACGGGCTGCATCTGCTACATATAGTGGTCCTCCGGGCCGGATTAAGCCAGTGCCATTTCTAGTGCAATACAGCCACTTACTCAATATATCAGACGGGATTCAAGAATTGTTTCGATAGGGAATGAAACTTCAAAACTATTTTCAATCAATTTAATTTAACTATTCAACAGTGTCGTGAAAAGTGTTAAAATCTAAAACACAATCATTAAGTGTAATCAAACTTTATCAGTGCTTCGTTACTTATTCAGTGTTTCTATTTACTATTGTACTATCCAGTATTTTACTTGCCAGTGCATTATTCAGTGTTTCTATTTACAATTGCACTATTCAGTGTTTTTACTTGCCAGTGCATTGTTCAGTGTTTTAATATACTACTGCACTATTCAGTTTTTGCTTATCATCGCATTATTCAGTGTTTCTATTATTTGTGCACTATTCAGTGATTTTACGTGCCATTGTATTATTCAGTATTTCTTTGTCATTCAGGTTTTTTTTGTCAATTTTTGTGTTATTCAATGTTATTAGCTTAATTCAGTGCCTATTTATGCTCAGTGTTTTTCTATTGTTATTGTATTGTTCAGTGTGCATGTTTGTACAGGTGAGCATCAGCCCAAATCAACGGCTGAGTGTGTGCCCCCCACTTATCGCGATTTGCAAGTCATCAATAATTGCAATTTTCAAATTAGCATTCCTCAACGCGGGCACTAAATAATTTCTTCCAAAATTTCAAAATGCCGCCAAACAATACTTTACGCAAAAATCTCGCGGCTCGAGATGCCATTCTCAACCGATTTAGAGCCCGGGAAGGAATCATTAGAAATTTAGAAATTACAGACAAACAGTCATACCAGAAATTACTTGCGCATCAAACGCGCTTGCAGGAAATTTGGAGCGATTTCAGGCAAATCGAAAACGAGTTAGTCGAAGATCCAGACGCCAACTCATCTATATACATTGAATTTGAAAATGACTTTTACGACTTAATGAGCGAAGTAACAGTAAAAATTGACAACAACTCTCAATTTTCACCAACTCAGGCCAGACCGTCTTCCCCGTGCCCCTCCGCGGCATCAGGTCACAGCTGTACTTCACAGTCAGCTCCGCTTTTCGCCTCCCTGAAGTGCCTCTCCAACTTCAGTGGTAACACACCGAGTGGTTGTCATATCGTGACATTTTCCAGGCCCTGGTCATTGACAATCCGCAGCTAGCGGATATTAGCCGATTTTATTATCTCAATCAGTCGTTAATCGGTGAAGCGAAAGGCGCAATAGCCAACATACCTCTTACAGGTGACAATTTCTCGACCGCCTGGAATACTCTTTGCTCACGCTATTCCAATCCTCGTTTGATAGCGTTTTCTCATATATCAGGGCTGGACAAACCTCCGCATTTAGTACCCGACTCCGCCAAATCCCTCAGTGCATTTATTGATCACTGCCAGTCTAACATCAATGCGCTCTCAAATCTTAACTTAGGCGTAGAATTAAGCGAACTGCTTTTTGTACATAAGGTCGTCAACCACCTTGACAGGGCCACTATGTGTCAGTGGGAAAATTCAATATCCGCCGACCGTATTCCTAATTTACGCGACTTATGGAACTTTTTGCAACGGCGATGCAAAATTTTGCAAATAACTGAAGCCGCCGTCCCGTGCGCTCCCGTGCAGCTCAACCCTCGCGCGCAAGCTACCGCGCCGGCTCCTGCACGCACGTCACCACCCTCCAACAACTGCCTTAAATGTCGCGAAAAACATATGCTTCACCAATGTGCTAGTTTCCGTGCTCTGAGCGCCGACGCGAAACGAAGCTTCGTAAAGAACAATAAACTTTGTAACAATTGCTTACGAAATTACGTCGCTGGTCATAAGTGTAGCGACCGAAAATGTTTCCACTGTGGAAAAAGCCATCACAGTCTTCTGCATGAATCATTTTCTGGCCCTCAGCCATCCAACATTTCGAGCATAATACATCACGCGGCGGCCGCCCCGGGCCACGTGTCTAGTACTAGCGTACATTCAGCTTCACAGCTCAATTCTCAATCAAATGCTCAATCCCAGGTATGGCAAAATGCAATTCATGAACGGGCTGACAATACCTCGTTGCCCGAAGACTCTTCTCACGCGCCGCGTCAAGTGAACGCAAATGCTTGCTCTTCTCCAGCCACACACGGCTGTATTCTGCCTACTGCTATTGTAAATGTTGTCAGCGCACGAGACTACTATCACCCTGCTATCTCTCTCCTCGATTCAGGATCAAATTGCAACCTGATCTCTGAAAGATTTTTCAAATCTCTAGAACTCAATCCTACAATGTCTTCAGTTACTATTCAAAGTGTTGGTCGCGCCTCATCTTCCGCTTCGAAGATCGCGAAAATACAGCTAAAATCCCGTTGCAAAGATTGGAGCTCTACCGAATTCATTGTAGTAGACGCCATCTCCCATCCGCTTCCTGCAGTCGAAGCAGACATTTCCAAGTGGCACTTACCCGCCAAATACGAACTTGCGGACCCAAATTTTCATCTCGAAAAACCGCTGGATTTATTGATAGGCGCCGCCATTGTCGCCGAAATCAACGAAGGTGGTATCCACCGCACCGAGAATAACGGGCCTACACTCACACAAACTAAGTTAGGATGGGTTACTAGCGGCGCCTACTCTCGTGACAAGTCAGACCGCAGCAACGACTGCGTCATCTCTAACTTTATTTTTCTAACCAAATGCTATCAGACCAAATCGAAAGATTCTGGAAGCCAGAAAATCTACTTGACAAGGTGCCTCTCACAGCTGAGGAAAAATTATGCGAAGACAGCTTCGTAGCCACTACTACTCGCACACCTCAGGGGCGATATCAAGTTCGTTTACCCTTCAAGGGCCCGCCAGAATCGCTGGGCAACTCTAAGGCGCAGGCCCTTCGCAGATTTCAGAATTTAGATCAACCTTCCAGCCGAGATTTTCTTCATGCGGAAATGTACTCAGATTCTATGCGCGAGAATCTCGAGTTAGGTCACATGCGCCCCGCCCCTCCCGTGGAAAAAGGAAAGCCTCACTTTTATTCCACATCACTCAATTCTAAGACCCGAAAGCGCCTCCACAAAGTTGAAAACGGCGTTCGATGGCGCGGCGATCACTTCTTCAAAGATAGCATTGAACGACATTCTCGCAGTCGGGCCCACTGTGCAGTCAGGCCCTACTAGATTAATGGCATCTACAAAAGAACCATTCACAACTTAGTTCCGCTGCCCAGTACATCAGAGACATTTAACAATTTATCGCTCAATTGAACAACTAGTCATTATTTATATCAACACGTACATAATATTTATTTTCGTGATTTTCCCTTCCTTAGAAAAATCACGCGCGGGCACCTTTGTTCAATCTCGCAATCAAATTTTCGATCTTGCCACCAAGGCGCAGCCCCTAAGAGCTCTTCCCGCGCGGCCACCCACTATTAGGAGCGTACTTTCACCAACCTCTCACAAGTCGCTCTCTGTGCATTCCAGCACGCGGCGGCAATAAAATCATTTACATTGTCTTCCGCGCAAACCGCCGTTCTCACGGGCCCACCCCCGTCGAGAACGCTGACCGCCGCCACAGCTGGGGACTAAGACCTCATTAGGCTGGGGCTGGGCCACCCCGGCGCGCGGCGCCCTTCACTCACCCCATCGCTCGCTACCTGACAAGCAATGTATACAAATATTTCTGGGAATCGCTTCGGGCCTCCCTCGCCCGTCAATGCACTGCCAGCGTGCCGCCCCGCTCCTTGTCCATCTGCTACATGCCCCCTCCGTTACTCTCGAATGCAAACAGGCTGCCGTCGCGGGCACTTCACGTGCCACCGCCTTCGCTTCCGATGCCGTAGTGCACGGACACTCCTCTCCCGGCCCGAAGGCGCATCAGAATGGGAACCGATCGCGGGCACTTCTAACTTTCCCGCCTTACCATAGGCCAAGTTATAGCCACGTGACCCTCCCCTCCACGGCCTCAAATCACACCGCGACACAATAAATACTGAAACTTCGCTCCCAAAGACAGAATCACAGAACAGAACAGAATCATGACAGAACATAACAGAATCAGACAGAATCACAGACAGAATCATATACCAAACAGTACGAGAACTACTCAACTACAATGCTCCGAACTGGTCAAACTAACTGACCGACAAGACTCAACAGAGTCGGCTGTTCCTGCTTCGCCTATCAAGGCGATTAGTACGGCCACATCTAGCCTGCCTCAAATTCGTGCCATTCGCGGGCCGCAGCCGCCACCTGGCCGAATTCACGGCAATCTCCACCACCAGCTCCAGTCGGCTGCGTCCGCGCCCATGCCAGTTCGCACCACCGAATGCCTGGAGCCAACCTCAGCCCGGACAGCGACACACTCAGCCGAGTGATTTGGGTTGGTGCCTTCCTTTCCAAGTTGTAAGTAAGCTAAACCCGCGCACTACAAGAAAGAAGAGCAGCAGTAAACTTTGTAAACTTTCTATGGTCCTCCGGTAAACAAAATCAACTGTATTTATAGTATGCAATTAAATTTATATTCATTCACATTGCATACTGTTTATCATTCCCCTAAAGACAAACAATTCCCTGAAACCCGTTCTGATCCCCGTATGTAGTCGCACTCGCAGCACGGCACCTCACACGGGCTGCATCTGCTACAATGCCTGAGTTAACAACGCACGTTACGTGTTGTTTCGATATGCAAAACACCCGGAATTTCAACAGGTGAAGAGGTCTATAAACTTCAGTCTTTATGCTACTACGTTTCATCACCGTGGTAGTTTGCTTCTGATAGCCCCATCATGCAGTAGCTGTATGTGTTGCCAATAGGCAGCGAAGCAAATACTATCAAATAAAGGAATGTAGCCTGTAAATGAAACTTGCCAGTTGCTTGAAACGTACTTGGCTTGAAGAAGATGGCAAATCCGTAGTCTTGATCTCTTCTGCATGCAAATCGTGATCTAGAAATTATATTTTAAGATTTCTACGTTATTAATACATATTGAAATGGAAATCTCTTCAAAGTTTCCAATTATACATTTCTTGGACACATTAACTGATGTAGCGAATATTTTAAGATCTGAAAAGTATATAGAGAAATCACTGATATTTGTTTTTCAAATACGAATGTTATTTTATTAGCTGCAAATTTATATGTATTCTTAGCTCCATGAATTTTACCCACAACTGAGCCACGTTTGTAAGTTCAGAACTTACGTAATAATACGTATTCTGTCTCGCGATTTTCAATCACTGTCGCGATTGTCCAAACCCATAGCGTGCTGTAGCTTTACACATAAATCACTGTATTCAAACCATTTACAAGGTGCTCACAGAAAGCACATTTACAAAGAGCACTCTGTTTATTCATATTCATCAATTAATTAGATGAATCATCATCGATATACTATCATAATATTTAACAAATTAATTTTAGCAGTAAATTAGAATGTAATATTATAAATACATCAGTAATTATGTTGTGCCCTATTGTTTACCCTTTGCTCTACTCATTTACATCAATCCGGTTTCAACTTTCCATACATTTGCAGTCATGATTTCAAATTGATCATATTGGCTTAAATTTCTTCCATCTCATTGATATACAATGTATCATACGAATTATCTTTAATTTTATTTTACATACAATTCTTTAATTTTGTGTGCACAATCTTTTCAAAATTGTATGCCGATTTCCCTGACGAAGAAAATTTATTATCAAGACGTGATTTTTGCAGCTATATTTAAATGTTATGAAGACATCCTAATGTAAATGTAATAGGTCACTAAAAGTTATAATATACAGTATTTAAAATAAGTTGGATTTGTTGGACATTAAATATTATCATCCTTTTGTAATTAACAGCATATTATAATGAAGTAAATACTCTGACCAACGCGATGAGGAGTTTATTTTTTTTTTGCTACATTTACTGCATTTATTATCTAACCAATCAACCCGAATCAGAAAATGTATAGGGGCTTGGGTATCCTTAGCCGTTTTATACGAAATGCGAAAGCAATCACCATGGATCCTTAAGGGGAAACCAAATTATCACGTATCCTCAAGGGGATTGTTAATACAGCTCAGTCACGGGAATAGTACTTGATGCAATTAGTTTCTAATGTTAAGCTTTATTGCATGAGTACATGTTTTGAAAACGAGCCACTCTAGAAGCGAGTACTCAAATGTGTACGAATTCAATATATCAACATTATAAACGAGTTTCATACGCGATATTTTGTATAACAGCATTATAAATGTATAAGAGAATTTAACTGAATTTTTCACGTCTTGGATATTTGGTATGCGAGAAAACAGTGGTCGTCTATTCCGTTTACCCCTACCTCCCTCGTTCTCTTGCTGCGATTGTCTATATGTGTGACTACGCAATCATTGGTGCAGTAAAATCTAATGCGTCATCATTTTGCCGTAAAATGCCCAATTATGAATGATTACTTGAAAAAGAAAACGCCGTTCATAATGCTGGCTTACAAAAAGATTTTTATGCAGTTTCTACCAACAAAACGCTTGTTTAAATTGAGTTAGCCAAATTTGGTGCCTGACTTTTTTAAAAAATCAACTTATTGAAAGCGTCACCATGACAATTATTGGGTCACTCGCTCTGGTGACATTGTTATCGAGATCGTTTCTCACATAACTACAGCAACAAAACATGCATATGCAATACACGCTCTTTCTATACGTCCTTTAATATAAAATATCATTTAAATTCAAAGAAACTGAAACTAACTGATTTACAACAGTGGAATTTTTGATAACTTTGGAAACATTAAATATTTCAAATAAGTTTAACTTGTGTGCGTACCTTTATACACATTATACACTTCATACACATACTTTGTACACACAGCAGAACATAATTTAAAGATCAATACCTCTTACTTATTACTAAACTATATCAGACAAAATTTTATCTTATACATTTCATTTTGACGGAAGTTTATATTTTCATTTACTTTCTTGTTTGATGTTTCTGCATGCTGGAATGACGCTCCTCGTACCATGCTCATCTACATAGCGCCGTTAACGACGACCACGTTACTAGTTCATGGACCACACTCCATTTCCTAGACTAGATACATTTTAAAATATATTCCTAATTGACTTTACGAAAGAATATTTTGAATCCGAAAAACGTTAACTGAATTCTGAAAATTTACATCATCGTTAGATATTTTTCAACTTAACATCTCGAGTCTTACTATCTGTCAATCTCTACACAGGGTGATGTGGCTCAGGGCATCAACTGATTCCACTGCATTGCCTCTGACTGAAAGGTCCTAGGCCAGATTTTCGACACTAGCTAGATAGCTAGGTCACATTCTGTCACCTCGAGACGAATACTAGCGGTCGGCTTCCCTGATCAGAAGTTTTCCCCGATTTCCGTTTTTCTTATCCATATCATGTGAATGCCGAAGCAACACGCTAACAAACTGACCTTAATGAAAGAACTAATAATAGAGAACAAATTTTATTTGAAGAAAAATATTCAATATTGTAGTTGTGAGCAGACGCCCAAAAACTTTTGTAATATTCAAACATTCTGAATTAACAGTGAAAATCGAACCTATGAAACCTTCATAAATGTATTTCACTCAATTTTTAAAAGAAATTTAAGGAACAAAATTGGAGCCATTTTGAAAAAATTTTGAAAAGTCGCAGGGACGTCATGAAACATTCTCCAAAAATTAATTATACTTATCAAACACGCAGAGCTTTGATTGAGGCAAAGTCACCTTGAGAATTATGTTTGGAAAAATATTCTACGCCTAGTTTAGGTGCTAGTGTGTTCAATATTGCAGCAGATGGACGACGTATTAAAAACAATAGTATCGGGACCCCATATGTGTATTTTCGTTGAGATCTCGGAACCGATATTCCGCCGTATTATATAGCGTTCTCAGATATGTATACATTTTTCAGTATATACGCACGTATACGATAAAGTAAAAATTGTATAATTAACTTTATTTATGCACAACGTTTTATTATTTATTCCTCAGTTTTGTTTGTGTAATAGTGTTTTTAAATACCACTCGAGTTTCTGAGTTTCCCAAATAAACTCATTCATCACCACTCGGTGAACTCAGAAATGGTATGGTCTTTGAAACGTACACAAAAAGATACAAAAAGTTATTAAATTTGAAGATTTCAACCTAAAGAACTACACTACTTCACAGAAAACAGTAAAGAAATTCGAAATAATCTTACTTTCTTAATTCTTATGAATGCATGTGTTTTACTATTTCCACTGTGGGAGACTTAATAACACATTTCTGAGCAAATTATCACAAATCATTTACTTAAGACTCTGAACAATTTCACAATTCAATATGAGGGTGAAGATAATTGACATGAAAGAACACGCGCATTACAGCACACATTTGTCAGCCAATAATCCAATTAATGAATCAGTCGCGTTTTGATATTGTAATTTGTCAAATAACTATCATTAAACACTCAATATAAAATAATCATAAATATTTAGAAACAATAAACTTAATATTCAGACACATTTTTACGTAAAATGTAAAGAGAAATGGCTCCTATTATATGCGCACGTGACTTTGAGCATAAAAATACGTACTTCCACTCCATTACTACATTAGTTGAAAATAAATGAAAAACAGAACTACTTTACATAAAAATCAAGCTACAGGTTTGATATAATAGTCCCGTCGTCGAAATAACCAACGCACTCTCCTCTTACATCTATGAAATGAGAGCTAAAAAAACGTGCGCGGATAAATGACCACTGTGAAGCTCGAACTCTAGGCTCTGCCAGAGTCAGTTGCTAGAGAATTTACCGACTGTTTTGTAAATTTCGCCGCTCATGAATTTCGTTTAGGCGAAATGGATCCCGGCATATGGCCTCACATTGTAAAATAGAACGCCCAAGGGAGGTGTTTGCTAACATTTTAACATTACTTTTGAACTCTGTGAACGCCCGCTTTACAAAATGTGGAACTCGTCACGGTATTTTTACAGTGAGACCTATGCAACTCAAGACACTGGATGGAATGGTAACTAAGTATTCTGAACTAGTGGCCCAAGGAATCGAATAACTATATTGAATTAACTACATCACACGCGCGCTAATTAAAACTGTTAGGGTTTTCAACCATCAGACCGCAAGCCAAGGAATAATTGAGGACAACTAATCAAACGCATATTGTCCACTGATGAGAAAAATTGTACTTGATATACAATATTGTAGTTTTTAAAACGTTCTACAGGTTCCTGCTTTCTTAAATCTTCAAAAAGCATTTTAACACATAAATTAAATATGTTATGAATAAATCTGAAAGCAGGAAAGCGTAGAATGTATCAAAAACTACACATTGAAACTTAATTTTTTCCCACCATTAGACATATGCGTTTTGATTAGTCGATCTTCAATTTTCAAATAAGCAATTAGGCAGAGATCGCCAACAAAAACTAACTTTAACAAATGGGTAAACAGTAGAATTAGCTCTTCGGTGAGGTGAGGTAAACATGCAACGTCACATTATGTCATGTGATGCCACACTTGGACGTCACGACATTACTTAACAACATTCGCCGGGAGCGTAGCTCAGTGCACAACTGATGTCACTGCAGCGCCTCTGACCGGGAGGTCCTAGGTTCGAGTCCTGACGATGACAGGATTTTCGACACTACCTTTTCCGCTAGGTCGAATTCAGTCGCTGTATGGAGGAGAATTCTAGCGTCCGGCTGCTCTGATCGGTAGTTTTCCGTGGTTGCTCCGATCAACACCAGGTGAATGACGGAGCAGTACCCTACAAAACTGGCCACGGACCGCGCGCGATCTGTCCTTCCTGTTCCTTGTCCTATCCTCTCCCCTTACACAGACAATTACACTAACATGCACTGCACTACGACATATTCCAGGAGACCGGTTGGGAGCTTAGGACTTGTCCCGGCTGGGGCGGTGCCTCGCTGGTGGGAGAGTCCTGGTTGGGGGAAACCCCACTAGCCGACGGTAGGTCGGCGCCGGGGCTCGCCATCCAGCGAGGGAAAATTACAGCCATCTCCAGAGGAAAAAACATGCACTACACTTACGGTAATAATGACCAAAGCAGTTGACGTGCCCGGAAACACAAAAAAATCAATCAAAATCAACTTAACAACATTCGAGTGCTCATCTCTTCCATTACTAAATATGTGATTCCAAAAAATGTGTATGATCTCCGCTCTAAAGACATTAAAAAGGAGATATCAATATTAATGTAATAAAATGTGCTTAGAGAGAAAAACAGACGGTTTGTTTCATTCCTCCCTGAAACCCATCTTGGTAGGAGGGCAACCGAGGTGGGGAGCTAAGGGATTATTGAGATTGCTAAGGTGAGATAACAGGAGATGGCATTCTCCTACCTTGAAGCACAGTAAAGTGGTAATAGACATTTCGTTTAATTCAATCATTAATTAGTTGATCACTTTGCTTTTAATAACTCACAGGACGTGTAGTTTCTTTCTTCACAAAAGAACCCTACATTTGATCTACGTAATAAATTTTTCAACTAATATACAAATAAAAAGAGAGACTGGTCGTTAAGACGTTGGAAATATTTGAAAGGAACAAAAAAGGTGTCGTATTAAATCTATTTCTATGGCTAATAAACAATCAATCGTATCGTACAATGGTTGTACAGATAGTAAGAAAGAACTCAAAATAGAGTTACAATTTCAGCGTAGGTGTCATTAACCATTCACACGAAACAAGCTTCTGTAAATTGGCATGCAGTATTATCCACAAAACATGTAACATACCCATTAAATTATACCTATTTACATTTAATTTTCAAATTTCTCATAAACTTCCACCATGAACTGTGATACCGCAACAATTTGGTCGTTGGCCCCTCGTAATCGGCGAATCACACTGTGCGAATATTTTAATGAAGCGCTGGGCCTGTAGAGCCCCTCTTATTACCACATGAAGTTCCGAACTGGATCAAACTATGTTGACTCCAAGGATTCCGGTTACAGCCAAAGGCTCCTTTGCCGCGAAGCCACGGCGAGGCTTCTGGGAGCTAGCGTGCCGTTTATGGACGCGATTATGCGCAGACCTACCCTCTTACCGCCGGGGGAGGGGGGTGTTCATCCGCGGAGCGGTGCGTGGAGAGGGTTGAAGAGGAGAAGGGTGAGGATGAGAGGGAGGAGGGAGAGGGGTCGAGGAGGGAGAAAGCGGTCGACGTTATCCCGCAACGCTCACATGAAAGCTTTCCGCCACTCCCGGGGAAAACGTCACGACCTTTATAACTTCGGAAGAAGTTTACACTCTCGTGCGATATGAATTTGCTGCGTATTGGACTCATTTCGGGTGCGAGGCAGAGAGAAAACCTCTCCTCTTCTCCATTCCTCTTCGTCCGATGATATTACGAATATTAAACTTGGCTCAATCCCTGGAGAGAAGCTCTTGTAGGAGAGCATTCACTATATTCTCACATTGAACAGATGATTACTTTATTAGGGTATGGAAAACAAAACGTAACGATAAACGTGTCCCTTTTGTTAAAAAAATCTATTAAGAATGCAATAGTTTTATTGAGTACTTATGATTTTGTCTCAGAATGGGAATTACAATATATTGTATTAACAGGTAATAGGTTACATATCAATAGTTCTTAAAAGCATTTCTATCATAACCTTAACAAGAGTTGTATTTATCATTTTGGTAAATCGATTGATAGATTGTTCATGATTCCGGGCGCGTTAAATACTATGGTCAGTAGTCCCGTACGTGTAGTGCGTGCGTTTGCTCGGGAAGTGGCGGTGGTTTTCCCCCGCGGGATAGCCACATCCGGCGCCGACCTACAGTCGGAAAACAAGGTTTTACCCAACCAGATATCTTCCACCAGTGGGGCATTGCCCCAGCCGGGACAAATTCGAAGTACCCGACCGGCCTCGCGGAATATGTGGTAGTGTAGTGCATGCTAGTTTAAGTGTGTGTGTAAGGGGTGAGGAGATGATAAGGAAGAGTAAGGAAAGATCGCGCGCGGTCCGTGACCCGTTTGATAAGGTACTGCTCCGGAACTCGCCTGGTGTTGATCGGAGAAATAACGGAAAACTACTGATCACAGCAGTCGGCCGCTAGAATTTTCCTACAGACTGTGACTGAATTCGACCTAGCTGAAAAGCTAGTGTCGAAAATCCTGCCGCCGTCAGAACTCGAACCTAGCACCTCCCGGTCAGGGGCGCTGCAGTGACATCAAAATTGATGCACTGTGCTACCGCTTCCAGCTGGTCGATCGAAACAATATGAAAAGAAGGAATTTCGCCCATACAAAATGAATTGGTAAATCTCCCTTTTTAAACAACTGAAGTTAGCATTAAATCAATTGCAAATAGAGAAAGTTGTAGATGTACTACACTTTATAAATAATGATTTGGTAGGAGTTTTCAATACAAAGCATAAGTGTACTTAAAGCTAACACTCGTCAAAGACACATCTATATGATTTCCTGAGACAGTTAATACTGAATAATCAGATAGGAGAGAGAAAGAGAGAGATAGAAGGAGGGAGAGAGAGAGAGAGAGAGAGAGAGAGAGAGAGAGAGAGAGAGAGAGAGAGAGAGAGAGAGAACGGGAGGCAAACAGAGAGCGTCTGATGAAAATGAGATGGGCATTTCCGGTCCACACCGTAGATTTTTCGTAAAATTGTATGAGATGAAATTGTAACGCATGTTTGGTATTAATTTATGATGTAATTATCATTATCTGCATTAAAATGGCTATTCAGTGGAGTTCATTGGGTACAGTAGTTAGTGGGTAGATACATTACAGTTTTATCGCATGTAGCATGGACTTGTTATATCTGACTTACGACACGTACAACCCACATTGAAATAAATTCTCATCTTTATAGAAGGTCATATTGGTATTGGAGAATGGAAGGGAGTAGGATTCGGTACGGTTATCATACTAAAATGAGCAAGCATAAGGTTGTGCAAGACCGCTTTCTCGCTATCGGCGTTAAGTCTCGTGTAAGATTGGTCAGTTGATCGTACGTCGGTATGATGTCATTGATGCCGGTTGAGAAACGATAAAAAGACTCATGCATCATCACTTAGTCTTTTGAATAAGCGTGCTGTGTTGAACGCAGATTGATGACAACAGAAACTTCTTTTCTCCGTCGCCATTCACGTTCGCCATGGAGACATCGGCGACACATGGCTGGACCGGTCGAGCGCGAAACTGTCGCATGTCCTCTGCTTCAGAATTGTAGTCAACCATAGAATCTGTAGCAGCCTCTGTCGATATCCGCGCCTTGTTGCCCGATATATTGCCGCCAGTTGATAAACCAATATTTGGTGGTCGCGATATATACTCGTTTGGTGATTCACCCACGTTATCATCCATCTTCATATTAACACGTCTCCTGTATCGCTTTCCAACCGCTGTTGTACAATATTGGTTGAGTATTGAGATGTCGTGAACTCACGGTTTAAGAGAATGGTGTGACTACTGGTTGCTTTTTTCTTTTTTCTCGAATTTTGTGAACCAATTTGAAGGTAGTTCCTCATCTCTCTTAGCGGTGGACTCATTTTTGATAGTATGCAAATACGCAAACTTTGTAGAAATTTAGTGTATATATATATATATATATATATATATATATATATATATATATATATATATATACACACAGAGTTAATTATAACTCCTGAACAATTTTACCTACTTTTTTAAACTTGTATTTCACAGGCAATGAATACTACGCCAGTTTATAAAATTTCTCAATACTGATTGTATAATATTTACAAATTACATACTGAGTATAAGGTTTTTTATGGTCGTACCACATTTTTCATAAAAATAATATTTTCTGCTGAGTTTTATTTGCCATGTAAACCTTTCTAAATATTTCCTTTTTTTTGTGACACAATTTCTACCCATTTCCTTTGAATACCTTCGCGTTTCAAAATGAAAAGCTAAGTTATTTAATAAGACTACTCAAATCACTACGACTCTTAAAAGACACTTTAAACCATTTTTTTCAAACTTCTTTAATTTATTTTGCCAATTAAATTATTATCTATACCACGTATTCACTCCAGAGTTCACATTCTGTTGAGTCTACACCATGATTAGAACAAAACGACACATTAGCTGCTCATATTGCCTACCGTCTTCCTAAAAAAAGAGCCAACTCCTTCCCAAGTAAGAACTAGCTTCAAAAGTTGAAGTTTTAGACTGATCATTGACATATCTATTCTCTTACATTTTGCATCTACTGGTCGTTTGATAGAATATATCAAATTTACCAGCTGAGAACGGTGTAATTGCTCCGTTTTGTGTTTTCTCTGACACTCGTACTCTCGACATCGTAATTTTTATGCTTATTTAATTTCTTGTAATGTAAGATTTTCACTTACTGCAATTTTCTCAAATTACAAGCATGTTTTAGAGACTTAAAATCAACATCGTGAATTACTTTAAAATTTTCAAGTCAACAGATAGTTTCTCTTCATTCAACTAATTATGTTTCATGTTTATCTTTAGGTTCTTGATTTATATTCCGAGAATTTCTCACAGCGACCACCATAATCAGCATTGCATACCATCACGTTATTGAGCAACATTAATGTAAAATGGCAAAGCACAAAGCTGCACTATGCTAATTAATTTCTTTTACCGGCATGTGTCTACTTGATCAGATGTCAGAAAAGAATATAATCCCACACGAAAGGTACATCAGGACATTATTATTATTATTATTATTATTATTATTATTATTATTATTATTATTATTATTATCATCATCATCATCACTATCATTGTCGTAGAGTCAACCGTCAATCGTTTCTCGAGCTTTAATAGACTTGTAGGTGTAAGCAATAAAATAATATTACGTTTTTGCGCGTAAGAAACTTCTACTAGTCACCACTGTAACGAGCAATCACAAAACAAAATTGAAATGAAATAGAATCTGCTAAAACGCATCTGTTGAAAACGATAAAGACTACTATTGAATAATAGTATAACGAAAATAGGGTAGGACTTGGTCAAGAATCTTACATTTCTAAACCAATGATACAATAAAATCATATATAGAAAACGTACTAACCCACTTAAACACCACTGGTTCTAAAACAGCACGCACTTTCTCGCTTGTATTTTTAAGCAAAATCTCGCTAAAAATACTCAAATTTACGAATAAATGTACATGAGCATGTTTCAAAATCGATGTTAAAGGAATATATTTCATCAGGAAAAAAGTGTCTATCTTTAATATTTTAGTTATAGGAAGACTTCAAAATATTTTTTGCATTTTTGCAATTTTCGAAACACCAGGGTATTATACGAACATTAGATATGCACCGTCTCTTAAGTGTCTTTCACACTATCTAACAACAAAATTTAATAAAAAACAATTAGTAATTCTTTTGAAATTCTTGAAAATGTCCCATGGGCTTCATGTAAAGTTACCCCTCCCCCAAAAATTAAAATATCGGTTTCAAATTCAAGGTACCACATCAACGAGATCGTTTGGGGAATATCAATATTGGAGAAAATCTGATGAACGGTTTAGCCGCTAGTGTTTATCACAAACATGCATTTCACAACACACAGACATACGTTTTGCCGTCATTCGAGTTTTCGCAACCAAGGACCACAAAATCATGGATTCTTGTTAGAAGATTTTGTTTCTTAATTTAGCAACAGGTTTTATCGAATTTTTCGTTACAGAACCCTGTAATAATAGTTTTTCTGTCGAAAATTTGCCGTTTTATCTTGCAGAATTTCATACCTTTATCTCTACTCCGTAGCCAGAAAGTAACTAGTGGTGCTGCAGAATGGCACAGTCTTTCTCGTAGTTAAGTGTTTTAATTTTCCTGATGTGGCCTGGCTTCAAGGTCTTGCCCTGATTCTCTGGCCAGTTGCCATCTATCGTCGCCCATAAGTACATTTTTTACATTTTCTCATCTTCTTGCTTTCCTAATAGTACAACTGTAACCTATAGTAAAATATCGTCCTAAATACAAATATTCATTGAAAAATGTGAAGCCGTTTTTAAGAAAATGGCGATTAAGCATTACTGTAAATGTGAAATTTAAAGTTCTTTTTCACAGTAATCTTTTGTGTTTTCGAAAAACTTAATTTCAAGTCATGCGAAGCATTTCAACTCACAAATGCAATAATGAATACAAATTGATTGAAATGTCCTATGAACGGCGTGAGATATATTGAAATAAAATTAATTTGTTTAATTTATGAAAAAACAAAATATACAAAAAATAACCTTTACATCTATTAAATATGTATTTATCATATCCATTGGAAACATTTGAGCCATTCTTGAGAAAATTATCAAAATTCCGCATTTTGCGATTCTGAAAATGCACAATTTTGAGCTTATTTGAACAGAAACCTGTTGAGTTTTCGAGAAACTGTAATTGACATTATTTGTAGTACATGTACATGTAAATATCAAAATGTGAAAAAATTACCTCTAATGTAAATATTACCGACGTGAAAGATATGTCAAAAAAATTACATTTCTATCATTTTTGAAAAAACAAAAGAATTGAGCAATATGTCGTATATGTCATCGTTGTAGTTTGGCACTAATCCTTCCAAAAATTTAAAGAAAAAATGTTGAGCTGTGTTTTAAAAAATAGTTTGTTTAAATTTTTTAAAATTGTAAATATTGCACACCATATTGCCAGAGAACTACTAAAATTTTCAAACAAATCTAAATCACTGTCATGAAAGAACTAATTATTGAGAACAAATTTAATTTTAAGAAAAATGCTCTATCTTCAATATTATGATTGTAGAAAGACGCGGAAAAAAATTAAATTTATGCAATTTTTTAAAGTTACAGTTAATCGTGAAAATCGGACCTATGCCACTTTTATAAGTGTATTTTGGTCTATTCTTACAGTAAATTTAAAGAAAATATTTGGAGCCATTTTTGAGAAAATGTCCGGGGGGCTTTGTGTAAAGAACCCCTAAATTTTGAAGAATGTTTTTCAAAATCTCAAAGCTTCAACTAGAGCCAGATGAACAGGGGTTTCCTCAATTTGGAAAAAATCCTACACACGGTTTAGGCACTAGTAGTGTTCACAGACGGATGGACAGACGGACTGACAGACGGACGGACGTTTTGATTCCAATTAGTTTTTCGGCATCAAGGATCCACAACACAGAGATTCTGGCTACACCACAGGTTAGAGGATTTTTCTCTTAAATAAGCAACTGGTTCTATGCACTTTTTCGTTAACAGAGTCCGGCATTGAATTTTTTCTGCCGAAAATCCACCGTTTTTTCGCGCAGCATTACATAAGTTTCTCTATATTACGTATATTACTTCGTATATACGTACGTACACGAGAAAGTAAAAAAAGTTGTTTCTAGGTATTATCGAAATCGATGTAAGGAACAAGAAAATATAAAACTTAAGGAAACTAAATGTTCTAATCTTGCACTGTTACGTAACAGTGTACCACATTACCAACGGAAGGGACGCGGATAACCAGCGTTAGCAAAACAATAATAACGCTACCATCGTGCATTGCAGCAACCGTACTCCGCAGCAAAAATACAGCACGATCACCAGGCATCTGTGCACTCTAGCAACGCAAGAGAATTAATCCTGCACGCCGCTCATAGCATGCCAGATAATATATGCTTTCGCGGCTTTGTGAACTCGCGACTGTTTTGATAATAGTGTTTCAACTGTTTCTCGCCATCAAACATTCACAACAATCTTTAATTTCACCGTCTTGTACGATAGGATAAAAAGGAAGACTTTAGTACGATTAACCAATCGAAACACTGCTCAACATGTTTGTAGGTGTATTTACCTTCATTTAAATAAAAGATACTTCGTTAACTCTTCCGATATACTTCCCGTAAAATAAATACTCGTAGTAAAAAACATTTTCTTTATTGACTGTATATTGGGAAGAGAAAAACAACATAAATATGCGGCTGTTTTATTCGAGATCATGCGAATTCAAGATGCATTAAGAAGTGTATATCAACCTTCTGCGTGGAATTTTGATGCTTTTTTAATCATAACCATATGATAGTTCTTGTACAATAAAAGATCAGAACGTCTATGAACTATGAATTAAAATTCACCATATTTATTTAAAGAACTAGCTTGAATATATGTTATATTGTCAGCAGAAATAAGTGTTAATGTAATTAGGTCAACAACAACAATTGTGTGCTTAGCTACGAGTCGTCTCCTGAAAGTCTGTTGACCAGACGCTGGAGCAATTACCTTAATCAACGGGTCACTGATCGCGCGCAATCCTTCATTCCCTATTTCATCCTCATTTCCATTCTGTGATACCCTGTCCTCTCTGGTTCATATCACACTGCTTTAAAAAATGTATGACAAGTGTTAGAGGTCCTGAAAGCATCTACCAGCTATGAGTCCTCTCGAGACATCCAATGTGTGATGAATGGGCAGATGATAAGTCGTTGTCAATGATTTGTATTCAGAAGGATGATCTAGTAATGAAATTAATAAAAGAATTTTCCCCGATTCTTAAATATTAGTTATTACACAGCTGAATCTCAGATGGTAGTCACTAATTTTCAGGCAAATTTTTCACAACTGGTAACCCGATAATTACAGAAATTTGTGTTGCTACAATAGCATATAATTTCTCGCATTATTTGTAACTTTTGCGATTTTTGAAAATTTAGGGAGTTGACAAAAATTTGATTTGCGTACTTTTTTAAGCGTTCTTTGCTCTCAGGGAAAAAATTATAGCCGTTTAGTGTTATTTTCAATTGCCCATATTTCACGCAAAAATACGTGAAAACTACTTATATTATCGAAAAATTGTACATGACCTTATTTAAAAATCTAATTAAAAAAATAGATTTAATTAAGCTAACAAAAGTCTGTCTTCATTGTAGAAATTGTAGAAAGATGGCTTAACAATTTTCGAAATCTCAACTAAAGAGTTAAGCAAAAGGAGACCTGGGCCATTTTTCAAACGATTTTTGCTCTCTGCAGAAAAAAATTAAAAAATTTGAGCATTTAAAAAATGAATTCGGCTTCGTGTAAAGTACCCCACAAACAAAAATATGCGTTTGAAATTCCCAGTATCTTGAGCTCGGACAGATCAGTGGGAAAATATACAGTTTGGATATACCGTCTGAATTGTTTAGGCACTAGCATTAACTACTGACGGACAGACGGACAGAGGGACCTGTTGCCGTCAACCAATTTTTCCGTAAGGACCCACCAAACAAACCCTGTATACGTATGTTAGAGGAAATAATTTCCTAACTATATGAAGATTTATCCACTTTTTATATCAAGGTTCCACTTATGCGTTTTTCTTACAAAAAAATCGCCTTATTGCTGCAGCATTACAATACTTTCTCTATACTTTGCAGGTAGCATGAGAGAAAGTGAAAAATGTGAATATTGTTGAAGGAGCGGGAGCATTGTGAGTGGCGACTTCGACTGTAAAACACGTGTTTTATAGTTCGCGGCAGGATCAGAGCAACGTTTTCCAAAAACATTTTTAGGCAACCATATATTAATATTAGCATCCATGACTATGACATGAGTTACGTCATAGTTATGGATGTTAGTCACGCGACGCTGAAAGAGTTGTGCCCTACATATATTCGTACTATAGATTGAGTTCAAGGGAGCAAAACTGGTACGTATTAAACGTTCAACTACGGTTTCTCCTTTCCGCTTAACGTAACAATGGATTTTGAGAAGTTTAGAGAGTATATCTGTTTTAACTGTATTAATTTCATGAGCTCTTGCATTAAATTGAATCAGTAAAAAGTATTGTACAGACTTACTAACATCGCTGTAATTTCTATATAAAGAAGCTCATTCGATGACACATGATGATGTCCGTGATGTCAAACCCTACGTAGGAAGTACCCTACGTACGGTACATACCGTTCCCTCAGTAACGAATGTACTCGTGAAGTCAATCGTTTGCTTTGCCCCATAAATCCATCCCTTTCGAGCTCACATCCGCGTGGCAGTTTCCGGAGCGACATGCTGGGCCTGATTCAACCAAATCGTTTGACCTGATCCATCCCAAAACAATGTATTGACGTAATAAGAACGTATATTTCAGAGATGGAAACTCATTAGATGGCATATGCTAGTATCCGTGACTTTAAAGCCTACGTACAAATTGCCGACGTATTCTTCACTACGTACTGTACGTATTGAACGCTCATAACCCAAGGTACTTGTACAGTCAATCATTTGCTTTACCCCACAAATCCACCTCTTTCGGTATCACAAGCGTGTGGAGGCGTACAATGCAACGTACTAATCCAACCAAATTGTTTGGCCTGATTTATTCAACAACTTTGTATTGACGACGTCGTAGTTTCTAGAGACGGAAGCTCATTTGATGGCATGATGGTACCCGTGATTTCAAACTCTACGAATTTTACATTCCCTAATCTACATACCCTATCTCCAGGACCCACCGTCCGCGTCAAGCCAATCATTTGCTTCGCCCCACAAATCCACCCCTCCGTGGCGACGTGCTTGCAGCGCCGGCCCTTGAGGGGCGGAATCCCCCAGCCCCACGCCCGCTCTGCCTCGGCCGCTGGCCGAGCGGGGGCGCCCTGCAACCCCGCTCGGGGGGCGGGGCTGTCGTGTGTCGACGCGCGCCGCTCGCACGGGATGTTTTATGGCGCCATTTGTGAGGAAGGTGGGGTCGTCGCCGTGTCCACGCCGCGTCGTATTTCTTACGGCTTCCGGGAGAGAAAAAAGAAGAAGGCGACGGCGGCGCGGCGGCCGGGCCAGGCAGGGCCCCTCCGATTCCCGGAGGTGAAGTTTTCTCCGGGACCTCTATTGACTTGCCATCGTCGAGTCAACTGCTCGACATTCCCTTTCTTCCTCGGCTGATCCGTCGCCTTTCCTTATTCAGAGCGCCGTTGACCTGCCTGCGGACTGTCTCGCGTAAAATCAATACTCCTGACCTTCCACCCAGAAAGTTGTTTTCGGGTCCTGGAAACATATGGGGAAGCCGCATATGGCGTAATCCCTAAGAGTAAAGAATGTGGTTCTCTCACTTCGTTGCGTCACCCTGAAATTTTTCATTTCTTGAGTAGCCCTATCCAGTACCTTTTCTTCCATAAAATTCTTTTGTGCCATAGATCACGAAAAGTTTTTCTTCACAGCTTCCGAGAAACGTGAGAGAAATTTAAGATATTACTGTGTCTTTCTAAGAAATATTTTGATGTAACGTGGCAACAAGCAAAAATTCAAAACCTCTTAAAAGTTATGTATACGAATAATTGCTTTTCTACTTGCCTTTAAAATTTCTGAACAATACAATTAAAAAAATATTGAAGATCATTTGGTCCGGTGTTATACATCAAAATATTAGGAAAATATAATAAAATAGAATTCCATCGAGAAGAGAATTATATCAGAAAAATATCAACCAGTAAAGATCACAAGACGTCTGGGCAACAATGTTGACAGGTTTGCACATGTAGTTATTTGAGTTACACGTAATGTTTTTATGATAACCACATTTCTGAGTCAGTGAATGAGTAATAAATATTAATAAAATGATGTTTTTGAATTCTGGCGAGAATAGTCATATTTTCAACTATATGAACTTTATTATCCTCAATCATTAAAAAAATATTTTGAGCATAATGTACGCTTATATAAGAAATAGTTTTGATTTTAAAGATTTCTGAATTTGGAATAATAGGTTTACTGGTGTTTTACTTATTCATTGATTCAACTTTATTCTCTAGTTTTGTTAATTAATTCTTAGTTACTACATTATATTCATAGTTCAAAATAAAACTAATTTATTCACCACAGTTAAAATCTAAAAACATGAAAAAGTACCATTAAATCTCTACTTTGTAGCATCATTTAAGCGAAGTCACGTATCCTAAATGAAGGAGAAAAAAGAAAGAGAAAAGTATTTTCTTCTTACAAGTTCTCTAAGCCGATGAATTTTCAAGACCAGAATTTTTTATGTACTTTCTCTAAAACACATGATACTCTTTTTTCTATTAGAGGCGTCACATATTTTATCGGAAAAGTATCTCTTTCTCTGCTCGTCGGTCTTTCGCAAACTTTCCGAAGTATTGGAGAAGCTTCTCCAGTTTCATGAAATGGAAATTCATCTATTTACATGTTAAAATGCAGATCACTAGTAGAAACTTCATCTCCACGCAACCAAACCTCAGTTGAATCTTTCAGTTCCAATCATGTTTATCACAGCCTCAAGCTACAACAATATACCGTTTTCTATGTTTTTGTTTTCAATTTTTGGCATTGTATCTTCCTCTCTACTTCCTCATGCTTTTCGACATTCTCTTTCTCGCCTCTAATATTCATATTATTATATGTCTTCATTTTACAGTTTCATTCATTTATTTTAATTTTGCAACTCTGTCTCTATTTCGGTACGTATTTCAATTCGCTTTAAAGATGTCCATTTCTCTTCTCGTCAAAATATGTTTTATTCGTTCCCACACATTTCCCCTTTTCTTCCTTCCTTCTCCCCTTTCTTCCTTAAACACGTGTCTTCAGTTTCTCAGCGGACCTCTCCACTGTACTCGCCTCCTTTCTGTTGCGCATTCTCTGGCATTCTGGTAGTCTTTCCGTCCGCTCTCAGCGCGTCTGGTGCTCACAAAGCACGGAACGCTTGCAGCGCCTCACGTGAGAGGGAAAGAAAGCTTCCTGCAGAAGCATCGGTCCCTGGGGAGGCCGGTTGCGTTTCTGAGCGAGGGGAAAAGGTACTCATTAAATAAAAATAAAGAGCGTACGTGAAATTGGTAACAAACTAAATGTAATTTTAATGTGTTTCATCTTGGGAGGTTTGCGTGAGTAAAAGCGTACATGAAAACATTTGCTAGTTTAGTTAAAAAACACCTACCAGGAATTTGAAGGAATTAATATTTGATACAGTAGCGAATTTTCCTATAGGAGAATAATTAAATACCAAATATGTTTTGTAATTGTTAACAGTAGAATAATTAATAAAAATTGTATACCGTTGATTCATATATGTGAACGGTACATCTTATGAATGAGATAATAACACTGGTAAGACAATGTAAATCATTTTCTCGTATGGCTAGTTTTCGTTGAAAATAAAAAGAAGTTTGAAATTAACATTTGAAAGATTATTTCTTTTTGACCACGAGCAAGACCTATTCTCAAATGTTGAACAAACCTGAGAAGATATACTTATTTATTATGAATTTGGGTCCAAACTTAACACTGTAGATATGTTATGATACTACCATTGATATGAATTAATAGTTATGTGCGCGAACTTCAAGAAGAAAGAAGTAAGAAGTAAGAAGGAGGATGAAGGAGAAAGTAGAACAAAGAAGAAGGGGGAAGAAGAAGGTGGAAAAAGCAGGAAAAAGAGGAAGAGAGGCAACAAGAAGAAGGAAGGAAAAACAATGAAAATAAGACGCTTTTGTAAACTTCTTGTGGTTATGTAACTGGCAATGAGAGGAACGTGGTAGCCGTTGAGGTTGTAAACGATTGTAAAACATGTAAGGGCTCAGGTGTGCAAAAGAAAAGAAACAGTTATCTTGAAAGAATGAGAACAAGTTTCCTTGTGATGCATTGCAGATTAGTTAATTCAAATTTAATTATTTAAAATCCCTCTCCATTTTGTAGTATCGTTCTGAAGAAGCTGTTGAGTGGAAGAATCAAACCATTATTTCTTATACACTGACTTATAGCACACACTGCGCCTATTACACACTAATGCCAAAGGCTAATCATGTTATTCACTCTCTGATTAAAAACATAAACCTTCTACAAAAGTCTTGAAACAAGTAAAAAAACATGTATTTCAATATAATTGAACTACATCGTATTATTTACAATAAAATGTAACTATATCAACACAGTTGATAAATAACATAATTTGTGATTATAGCAAAAATAAGAAATTCATCATCAAAAATAGTATGATGCCATGTGTCGTTAATGCGCCATATTACTTGTCAACACAATTTAAGTGTGAGACATGTTTGTAAATCGTATGGCGTCTCTTAAAGTGTGATTTGATGTGGCGAGTTAGAAACATCTACGAGTGGTGTGCATTTCCTCACTGGTACATATTGCTTTGTGAGAGATATGTCGAACGCTATACACTGGCAATAGCGGCTCAAGACATCGACTGATCCACTACAGATGTCCTGAATCACTACAGAGCCTGTGATTGGGGGCTTTAGGGTTCGAGGCCCGACAGTGTCAGTATTTTCGAAACCTGCTTGACAGTTAGGGCGAATTCAGTCGCTGTGTGGAGGAGAATTCTAGACCCGGCTGCTCCGATGGTACTTTTCCGTAGTTTCTTCGATTAACACCAGGCGAATACCGAAGCAATACCCTAATGCCTGGTATTTCCCTCCACCGCGCATGACATTGCCTTCCTCTTCATTCTCCTTTTCTCCCTCTTACATAAACACACACTCACATGCACTACACTTCCACACTTGCTGGGAGACCGGTCGGGAGCATAGAGCTTTCCCAGCTGGAGCGGCGCCCTGCTGGTGGGAGATACCTGGATGAGGAAAACCCCTGCAAGCAGACAAAGGTCGGCGCCGGATCTCACCATTCAGCGGAAGAAGATCATCATCTCTCTCCCATAAAAAAGCATGCACTTCACTTACGGGACCAATGACCTTAGCCTCGGATCACAAATCAATCAATCGACCGGTATGTGGAACGCGCTTTTTCAAGAAACTGCTCAAAATGACCTCTTGACTTCATGAAGTCACACAGAGCCACCCTTCAGTAAGTTATGTGGAGTACTGATAATTCTGACTATCGTGTCTGCGAATCACCAAAGCTTTCATGTTATTATTCTTCAGCCCCTCATTAACAAATAAAACCTTTAACTTACCAGAAATCCTGTCCCCAAATGGGACTATAAGCCGCAGGGTCAGACAACAATATGTGTGAATACGGTTGGTCACTCACCACAAACGGGAGACCAGGTTCTTGGAGCTGGTGAAGATGTTCACACACTAAGGTGAAATCAATTACTCATTGGAGGATATACTTAAATCAGAGAAGTTACATTTTCAATTTTATTGGTTTTTAGTTCAGAAGACTGATACTGATGGTTATTTGAATCATTTTACATGTTTTTAAACTACCTTTCAGAGGGAACCCCGTGATAAAATATTAGTTTGCTTTAAATTCCAAGAACTCTAATTACAATCAAGCATATTTTTTAATACAAATTAACTTAATATGTGAAAATATCACATATATAAGCATATTTCTCTGTAACAGACTTTCTAATAAAAACTATTCGTAGTCATATTCCTGAACGAATTTATATTAGGGAATGATGTGAAATATAAAAGAATACCATTGGCAGAATGTAGTAGTTGGTGAATTCATGCTTCACTAGATAGCAAGTATATTTTTTGTCAATGCAGCGTTGAATACATACATTTATAACTAACTATTCATTATTTTGTATTATTGTACGCAGAATTGATCTATGCATGCAGAGTTTCCAGTTAGCGGTTTAGTGATGGTTTGAAAATCTATTTCGCTTCGTATATGAGTCCATTAAAGTGCTCTCTAGTGTTCCTGGAATTAAAGAAAGAACTCTAGATGATTCAATGCAATATCAAATACGTATTGGAAAAATTTTCCGATATATATTTGATATTGGTATCGATGTGAAATACTCCAATATCGAGTAAAACGTATGCAAACATTGCGTTTCATAGTCTTGCTTGAATCCACCAGCAGGCAATGGTCGCTGGCGCATAGACGAGCGTTGACGCGGAAGTGGGAGAGTTGTGACGGGGCACGGGTGACGCGGCAGGAGGCGGGAGCAGGGGTCTGCGCCGGGAGCACGCGGGCGCGAGGGAGTGGGTGCGGGGGTGCGGAGGCGTTGGGGGTTCTGGGGTATGGGATGTGGGAGCAAGTCCGGGGGCGTGGTCGCAAAGGCTTGAGCGTGGAGGTTGGTAGCGGGTCGCGACGCGTGCAAAAGTGCGGGGGCGTGGGTCAGTGGAACCGGGCGTGGAGGTATGGGAATGGTGACGTGAGCGCTGGATCAGGGGACTGGGGACGGACTGGGGCGCAGAGACATGGAGTGCGTGGACGGGGAGCGCGCTGGGGCGGGCTGCGCCGCGGGGGAGCACGGGTGCGGGGGCGTGGGGCAGTGAACCGGGCGTGGAGGTATGGGAGCGGGGCGCGACGCGGGCCGCGGGGGCGCGGGGCGGGCGTCGACGGCTGGGCCGCTGCCCGCCGCATCCCGCAATTTAAATGACGTAATCGCGCGGCGCAGGTACCGCTGCCGCGCGATACGCTGCCAGCCCCTATTCATGGCGCGCCATTACTTATTCATACGCGCCGCTGATTTGATGCGCTAGCACGTGTGCCCGCCCCGCTTCTCCCCGGCCCGAGGCTCCACGCCACGCCGTGCCCCGGCCCGCCCCGCCCCGCGTGACCTCCGATACAGGTAGGCGGAAGGTCCATACATGGACCTTCGGTAGGCGTACAGCCTTCCTGGATGGAGCCACGTGTCTGTAGCCAATCATTTCTTGTTTTCGCCGAAGCCTTTAGTTTACTAAAAACCGGGTCGTTGATGCCTATTAAAAGTCAATTTGGAAAGATTCACCATTTGTCGTAGGTCATTAAGTCTTAGTTTCATCAGTTACTCTAATCACACTTGTCATTATTATGTAAAATATGAAACTCATGTAATTCTCATTACCAAAATATATTGTATGCCTTCTTAACGAGAGTAAGGAAAGGGGGAAAAGTAACTATTAAAATGTATATTTGTCATTTCGGATTTGAGGAATTATTCTACATACATAATAATATAATTTCTTTTAAGGAGTCCCGAAGAGTTCGCCGTAGCGGGCCCATGACATGTTGCCCAGATCACAGGATGTGAGCTGCGAGGCGGATCGGCACAGCTCTGGCAACATGGAACGGGAGTACGAACTCGAAGCACAACGAATGCAGTCCAGGCCTGTTTTTATTAAGGTTCTGCTCCAGCGTCTGCCTCGAATTGATTGTATCGACGGAATGGTCAGCTTGGAACTTCTCCTCCAGAGAGCAAAATCGTCCAATGCAGCTATGGAGGTGGTGTCGAAAATTCGCCACTATTAAGAATTGAATTTAGAACTTACGTATTCCTTTCTAAAAAGGTGCATTTACAGACTCCTATTTACGCCCGACAACCAAATTTCTTTGTATATAAGTTTACTCTGAGCAGACGTTTATTATCGCTATTCAGTATTTGAGTAACTGCGAGTGTGCGTGTGTGTGGGTTCGTCACTCACGGTTAGACGTCCTCCCGTGCACCAGTCGATACATACGTGTCATTCGACGCGTCTCGGTCTTCTGGTGGGGGACTGATAATATGTTTTCGGATGCTTCCAGAAGATTCTAAGACATTCCCAAAACGTATTGTTGCGTGTTTTAGCGCTGCCATCTTAGTGGGTAGATGTAGAGTTGGGTTACAACGCCAAGTAAATAGATCTATGTAGGTGGCTTTGATTAAATCCCAGTACGTTTTGGTCCTCGACGCCATAATGTTCATCTGCGAGGATGACAACACTGTTCTGGAACGCGTGAAGCACGTGCCCAATTGTCAATTACTGACATTTGTTGCGTTGTATCAGATGCTGATTTGAACATAAGAAGTGAAGTGTTTTGTAGTTCATGTTTAATAATAATTTAGCAAACAGCTACGTACAGCATTACCATGGAACTTATTAAATATGAAGAACGCCAAGAGAAACGGAGAAAACCACAATTGTGAGAAGTGCTAGAGAACGGAAGCATTTGTGTATTCGACTTAGCACATTTACGTTTTTAAGGATGAAAATACGGAGGAAGAATCAAATGTAGTTGCAGAAGGTTTTATCACAAAATTTTCGGAATTAATTGAGAATGATATTAAATTAGGATTGGAGAATAACGCTCAAGAATAGTTAAAAAGTGATGTTACTATGATATGCATTTTTGTGCATATTAGGAAAAGGTAGCTATGCTAAATTTGAACTATTCGCATCAATCATAACTGCAAGTATTTTTTATGTCGACTACAATTTTAAACTGAAATATTACCATTTTATATCCCGTATAGATGCAACATGCAATATCATTGGGTACTGCGAATTTTTGTACATGGGTATAACATTATCACTACTACGATCATTGTGTGTCCAATCCCAGATACTGTTAGAACATATTTGATGCTACGCATGACATTAGAAATTTTCATCACATGAAAAACTTTTAAAACAGTTTACAGCGTCAGCGATGCCTTATTAAATCATTGCATGAAGTAATATACCGCTTTTATAATTTCGAAATATTTTATAAAATCATGTTTCTATTATTCCGAGAGCAAGAAACGTTGGCTTGCCTATCTTACTGGCTTCACTATACACCATCGTTTCCTCTTTAACTTTTCTTTCGTGTCCCTTCGTAGATATGTAACTAAAAATGCGTTTTTTCTGTCTGGAAAGAGGGTTTGTTGAACTTTCATGACATAAAGAATGCATGAGGTTTCCGCGAGGAAATAAATATGTTAATCAAACTCGTTTTCAACGCGTTCTCTCATGATGAACATGTTTCCTATGAGAGAAGTTAAGCAATTCTCAGTGCTGTGAAAACTCGATGAATATTGAAACAAGTACTTCAATTATTAACCAGATAATATTAGTGATCATTTTTCTGAATGACGGTAAAAAGTTAAAATATTTTTCTGGAATACTCTCTTCATAAAAGAGCATTATTTGGTGAAAAGTAGAAATTTTTTATCGAAGGCTACGCCAAGAGTGGAATGTTCTTTATCACATTTTAATAAGAATTAATCTACACAACAGTTTGGGAACAAAAAAACCTTGTTATATTACGTCCTTGTCAGCATCACTGGTAAGACAATATACTTTTTTACGATACAAACGATAAAAAAATCAAATATGAAAATGATTATTTATTTATTTAATAGGTAATTATTACATACAAATTACAAAACTTGTGCTAAATGGCTAGGCGAAGGCCTTTAAGTCATTACAATACCTACATTCTACCGCGTTCTAGACTTTCGTATTCTGGAATTCATCCCAAATGGTCTCTCCATCGCATATGAAAATGATGTTATGGGAGCGTTAATATGTAGCTATGAGCCTGCGTAAAGCCCCCTGACATCATCATGCTGAATGTAGGAGAATTTGTTTTATTTCACAAATAACAAATTAATTGTATTAATGGTGATGGCAAAATATTAAACTTAAGATTAATCTATGTAAATCAAGTCTTTTACATCAATATTTAGCACACCATTAAGTAATGTGTGCTAATTATTTTACTTTATTTGCCTAAAAATATAGTAACAACCATAATAGCGACTTATTTGCATAAAACTAGGGCTCCAGAATGGCACAGATGTTTTTGTATAAGTTCGTTTTCGTATCTCTTTAATGTAGTTTTTCACTTTTGCTCCTCTATATATCCAAGTTCTACCTATCGCTCCCTCAATGACATTTTCCTACACCATTTTATCAATATTTCAGCTCCCATTAAAAATATTACACAAAAGTAAAACTGGGTTTTAGATGCAAATGTACAATGAAAACAATTTGAGCAGTTTTCGTGAAAATGACTTTTGAGCGTTTATGAAAGTGCTCGATTTTGAGCTCATTTTTACAGAAAGCATTCGAGTTTACGAAAAACTTCATAATTTAAAATTCAATAAATAAAAATCTCGTTTTGTAAGCATTAACTTTGAGATCAAGATTTGAGTGATATCTGAAAAACATTACAATTTTGTAATTTGATTTGGGTTATTTACCTAAAGATCGACATTGCCCGTCAGCGCAATCTTTAGAAGTACAGGTTTCAATTTATCGTCTCTCGGTGTCTCCGCCTTGAGGAACGAGAACCGAATAATTCCATCACAGTTATGGATAAGTGGACACGTGACCCTCTATTTTACTCTAGAGATATTTTTCTGAAGGTTTTTGCTTCTTTGGCTTTGGGTCAGAAACGTCCCTTACAAACTTCGTCATGCGGGACAACTGATTCTGGTCGAGAACATTTTCTGGAGGCTTGGATACGCAAAAACAAACATAGTCTTAGGTTGTCCTTTCTGTTTGAACTTCAATTCGCTCATCAGCTTGGGAAGAGCACGAAAACAGCAACATGGCGATCTGTGCTACCTATGGGCAGAGATTTGGTGTTTGGGAAAACTACTGAAAGAGAAAAACAATATGATTAAAGTGAAAGTGCTATTTATTTATAATCATTGATTTATTATTTCAACTGCTCATTGGTTAAGTTAGGTTTAAATCGCATAAAGTCTACCTAAATATTAAAAGTAAGTTAATATCGCATAACAAATTTTCATGTTTTTCTCTATAAAAAAGAAAGAAGGAAATGCATAGATGAAATTGCTAAATATTTCATTCATACAAATGTAGAATGTTTAATTTAATTATGTATTCTTTGTTTTTTAATATGCGAACGCTATTTGTAACATTCTTCAAAGAATGAAATGAGGAGATGTAAAGAAATTTATTTAGTAGCTGGACGTAAATTAACACCTAATTAGTGTTGACCTATAGCGTAATAATAATGAAGCACTAGAAATCTACTTATTCATAGAAAATTGTAATGTTTCCTGCGGTAGGTATAGATATGGTATGGGTTTCCTGATATGGTAAACATTACCGAAGTTTCGTCTAAGCTGGTCTCAAGGGATAGGCTGGATTCAATAGAAATTCAGTGCTTCGTCAGCCAGAGAAAAGTATTTGGAGATCATCGATGTAAATAACAACAATAATAATAATAATAATAATAATAATAATAACAATAATAATAATAATAATAATAATAATAATAACGGCTTATCTCAAAAGTTGAAATACTATCCCAGGAAAATTTTGGACGAAATGGGAGCAAAAATGTTTCACATTTCAAACACACCAATTTAAGAGAAATCGATAAAACTCGATTACACTCTTCATATTAAGAAATTAATTAATTACATTTCGTAAACCCTCTTAACTCAGTAAGATACAAATTACAGAAAGTAACTAATACGTGATGAACAAGTACAAAGCTGGTATAGTAATATAATTAGAAATAATTCCCGAGGCGGCAGGGGGTGGGTGCGCGTGGAGCAGGGCTGGGCAGAGCGGCTTCCCTTTAAGCGACCGCTAACGCGTCCGCCGCCTCCGGCCGCGTCTCGACCGCGATCGGACCGTTATCGTCCCTGGCCCTCGTCTATCCCTCCTGCGCCGGCGATCCACTCGGGGCCGCAGGACCATCCCGCGCTCTTTAGACGCCCCCCCCCCCCCCCCCACGTGGAGATGGAGATCGATCCACTGCGCTCAGGAAATCTTTGCTCCAACGGCTTTCATAGCGGAATACCGCCCGGATGCCTCGTGCGTTTCGAGTGCTTCCTCTTGACGCCCAATAATCTCTCGAGGGACTTCTGATTTTTAGCCTATAAAACGTTTCATTTTAGCCATCCAAGTTTAAAAATAGACGTTGCAATTTCTTAAATATTCACAATGAATCGTGATAAAACCCATTCTGAAAAGTTAGTTTCATCTTCATAAAGATTTGTTTATTACATTTTTGACACTACAATTTTTATGAAATCTTAAAGCAGTGACAAGTACAAGCTATGCAATTTAAAGCTTTGCTGTACTTAACAATTGCTGTATATTTCTGTAATATAAATATTTAGTTCTTGCTCTTCAGGTTTTGGTTGATAGAGAATGACACGTTGCTGCTAAAAACAAACGAAAGAGCTTCCTAGACGTCTGATAAGAGCGCTTTTATTCCTTTTAAATTTTGTGTTAAATGTCTTCTATTAAAACTGAAAGCTCCCTCTTAATAGAACTCACTACCACACTAACTGAGAGGATAAGACGATGTAACTAGGTAGAATGATGGCTCGAATTTTGTATTACTTTGGAACGAGGTTAGCGTAAATATGCATCTTAAACGTATTTCTACACAGTTAATGAAGCTGAAAAAGATGTATTATATATTGAGAAAATCGCTAGAGATACCAAATACTGAAACTGCTTTGCTAAGCAATTCCGTTAATATCGTAAAGAAAAACATGACTTTTCTTGAGAGATTCGCTTAGGAAAGAAATTTGTAAATACGAATTTGAAAATGTAAACGTGAGATCATTAGCGACCGAATTATAATGTTAGGCACTGTTAATGAACATTTTATGTTGTTAGAAGGCATTGAAAGCATTTTTAATTGATTTCGTTTATCTACTTTAAAACAATAAAATAGAGAATCCGTAAACATTAACTCATGAGGAACCAATATGGAATTCTTTATCATTATAAAAGATTGTAACCAGCACCAGTAATTACAATTGTAATGGCAACGTGTCGCTGTAGAGCGATGGTTGAAGATCGTCACTTAGATTGGAAGCGGGTGAGGGAAATTTGCTTGATTTCTACGTCGGTAAAATTATGCCCAATACTGGGACAGAGTTTGTAGGCCATCCGCTTTAACGCTTTCATGTTTTTTGTAATCAATTCCACGCGGATGACGAAGGAGAATGTTTTACAAGAGATCAGGGACTGGATGCGGTCGTTTCTTTTCCATCATGACCCCACATCCATCCTTAGAACCGAGTTGGTATTTCCCATCCTTGCATGTTACATTCCATGTTGATACGAAAATATTGCAACAGTGTCGGAGATCTGACTCATCAAGCTGAAGGATCCCCAAGATTTTCACGATAGTTAGCAGGGTTCAATGAACTATTATTTCAAAGCCTTTAACTAAACTTTTAGTTTAAAGAACCGATGTTGTATTATTTAAATTGCTAGATAGTAAAAGATTTTTCGCGTGATTTATAAATGTCTCTTGTAAATTAGAATGCTTTTGATAAAAATGGTACATGTGGATTATAAAAAAAGTGTAAAATAGTACAATGTAATTTCCTGAGATTAGATATAGATGAGCCAGTGTACTTGTACTAGAGAATGTACTTTAATGTTATAAATTTGCTTTAATTTGAAAACTTTGTTAATACATAGTAAAAAACTAATTGGCAAAGTAAAATGGCCAAGTAGAATTCAACTACGTTATGGGTTATAAAACGTCAACTACATAATTGAGGGTCAGAAAAATGTATTACATTGACATTGACACAATTTATTTTTAACACTTGTAACGTAAGTTTTGAATGTACTGATAAGTTATCAGCTCCCCTAAATGTAATTTTGTATCAAAATTTAATTCTGACATTTTTAAGTTACTGTTTTCGTTTTTCGCATCTGGATTTTCTTCTTGTAGAATATATTGTTTAAACCACTAAATACAAGAACAACTAGGAATATGGAAAAGAGTAGAGGAAATATACACATCAACACACAATATACAACATAATAAGAGTGATGGAAAAAAACTAACTTTTTTCGAAAATAACAACAGGCAGTGATAATAAAAGGAAAATATAGGTTAGCAAAAAGAGAATACGAATAGAAATACCGAAACGAAAGATTGTATTTAAGGCGTGACAGATTCGCAAATATGCTCCCGACGCAGATCCTAGGCACAGAGGCACCACGTGCCCTGCCAGCGCTCTCTCCTCGCGGCGAGTGGGCGCCGGCTCGTGTCTGTGGCGTGAGGGGCGCCGTGTCGTGACGCCGCAGCGCGTGGCTTCCTGCGCCCGGAGATTAGACGGCGGTGAGGGCGGCGACGGAGGAGGCGGCGGCGGCGCCTGGGGAGGCAGAGACCAAATTCCCGCGTAATCCGCTAGCGTGGGCGAGCGACACCGGCGCCGCAGCCGCGCCGCCGCCGCCGCCTCTACCACCGGGCCCCAAAAGACTTCCGCACGACGACGACGGCGTCGCCGATGAGGGCGCCGGAGAACTCGCGGCACGGCGACCCCTGGGACGAGGAGGGGGCGCCCGCAGTACACGCCTGTACGGCGGGACAGTCTACCGTCTCTGGTGTTTTTAACGACCAAAGACAAAATATACTGGAAATGAAAGGACAGGGTGAGGACTTTGTTTGTACGAGGAATAAATTCGTCATACTACGGATTGGTGGAAAATTTGTTTCCATCAAAAATAAATACTAGGAAAGTCGAGAGAAGGGAGGAAACAAAATCTGCATGTGTCGGAAAGAGACTCATACTTGTAACTAGGGCCCGGATGTACATGATCTAAATATGCTAGAGATAAGGAAGAATTATGGCCTAAAAATTTGAAAATAAAGTGGGTTGCATTTTCGAAACCTTCCAAAGTCCCGATGTTTAAATAACATATTGAAAATAAACTTTAAAAATTTAGAACATTCACAATTCATCCTTTCACCTTTCACACCTCAAGAAGACGAATTATTGATGCCAGGAGTGTTTGCAATAGGTCTGTGAGATCCAAGCCACGACGACTTAATGTTCCTGAATTATTACTATGCATTAGACGTCAATTTTAGGTTTTTATTAGTTAATGTTGGTTTACAACGCGTTGGTTGAGAGGCACGCAATTCTTTTCAGCCAGCCCCGCAGTATTTCTATAAACAATTGAAAACTCCCACAGTTGCTGTAACGTACTTCAAATCTTTCTCTTAATGCCACATATATTATCCGTAATAATTTCTTATGAGAAAAATAAGTGATAGCCTTGATAGTGTATCGTTAGTTTGGAAATTGAATAGCACATCCATATTTATGTGTTATTTTATGAAAATTATTTTTCGCATTAAAAAAATGAACGGAAGAAGTGTTCTCCTTCAAAATATTGTTTATTTGCTTTTGAATACAGCTAATACAAATTTCTATCAATAATCGTTCTCAAATGTAAATGTATGGAATTAAATATAAAATATCAGTAAAGTATATTATGAATATTCATGAATAAAAATTGCAATATTAAATATTTGGTTTTTAATCAACTACTTGATATGAATGAAATTTTCAGTTTCATTTCTGGAGTTCCGTTTGGTCATGCCTTTGTTATATCAGGAAAAAACTTAACCAAAATTTTTTTTTTATTATTAAATTGTATATGACAATAAATTGATAGATAAAGATTAAGATGTGTAATGTTCGAATACTAGATTCTTGAGCATTGTCATTAAAAAATTTAATAACGAAAATTATCAAATTAAATCATTTTGTGATTAGCTTGGTGTTTATAACGCGCAAGGAACTTAAACTGTTCAAAGGAATTAGTTTTTTTCTGAACTAAGTATTGGGTTCAGATGGTGTTTCAAAGCTTTACCATAGGATTCTTGCTTTTTTTGTGTAAACGCAATGTTTATTTGTGTGTACAGGATATATGCTTGTGTGTACATTTCATTCAGCAAATATTTTCTGTGTATTTATTGGAAATTTTATAACAATATCATTCATGAGGAATCATTGTCAACGATTTTTATGTTTTTGAGATTCAACCAAAGCGTAGGTTATTATTTGCCTGAAAACAGTGTAAATTTAAAATAGAATATAAGTTTTCTGTTACGTTTTAACAAGTACTCGACTTTTCCTTGTTTCCATCTCGAATAATGTACCCACAACCTTCTATTGCAGTGTATACATATTTACGACAGCAATCGTCCTTGTGACATTTATCAGACATGTCACGAGTCAAGTAAGAATTATTGTTTACTCGAGTCATCCATCTGGTATCTTCTAATAAGCCAGATGAGTTGGTGACATTGTGTTATCGATTTTCAATTTTGGTTTTAATATTTCACAATTTTTTTACTATATATTACTCAACAAACTTGATTGAATCTACTTTTATCGTTTTAGAATATTTATTATGTTTGATAAGTCCTTTTTAATTATTATTGTGCAATAATGTTTCGTTTATGCAACTATGGGATTAGTGAATATCGTCGGAACTTCACAGAAAAAATGCAATTGAAATGTAAGCGTTGTGGGATAGACGTGTAACTACTGTTTCATATTTCCTTCCCTGATACAATTATCTCAACTTGGGATTGGGTTTCCCATGCATTGTTGTATAAAAATTGTCCAAGAATAATTATTTATCTTTGAAAAGAATTCTGTTTATTTTGGAATATTGACAAAAATAAAGCCTCTATAAATGTAACAATTTCAGTATTGGAGGAAGATGTTGCCTTATCACTGCAAACATGAATGATGCTATATACATTCCTCTTAATGTTGACGAAAGGACAGCTGAAGAAAAAGAAGTAGATGAAAACTTCACTGACAGTGAAATTGTCAACTCAAGGAAAATGTATAGTATTGCTAATGAAGAAAAAATGTCACAATTGGAATTTTGCTCTTACTCACCATGACCTTAATGAAATCTCAAGACTAACCAAAGAAGTGAATGCAATATGATCAATAATTACACAGGAACTGAAAAATCGCATTTTGGTCGACCCACAAACAATAACTCTCTACCTAAAAAAAATTCGCAATGATTATGTAAGGATACTGATGTAAATGACTCAGGGCATTAATTTGTGTCACTGAAGTGCCTCTGATCGGGAGGCCTTAGTGTTTGAGTCCCGACGATGTCAGTATTTGTGACACTAGATTCATAAGCTTGATCGAGTTTAGCCGCCGTCTGGAGGAATATTCTAGCAGCTGGCTGCTCTGATTGTTAATTTTCCTTGGTTTCTCCGGTCGAGAAAATGCGAATGCATGGGCAGTGCGCTAATAGACAGGCCACGCATCGCTATCTTTCTTTCCTTATCGTTTTAATAATAATAATGATAATAAATTGTCTTTATTAGTGTTGAGGCTCAGGCCATTAAACTTTCTCTTCCGCCTAACCACGTTAAACCACATTGCTTCTTATGCTACGAAGAAGATTTAGATAAAATTGTTTTTTCTTCACTATCGTCCCATTGTTTAAAAATCTGAAAAAAATATACGTTCTAGAATGTTTTACGACACATTATAGGAAAAAAGCTGAGACAGTACTCCAACGTTATCACGTCAAAAATCCATTTCAAACATTTATTTATTTTTTCTATTTTAATTTGGTCAGAATTGGTTGACAAAAATACCTTAATTGAACTATTTTCCCCCGTCTCCTCAATTTTTTCAGCCTGATCCATGCTTCAGAAGCTGAGAAAAAATAAAACATGAAAGACAAGTTTCTTGTTGTATTTCTAAAAGATTCCTAGAAGGCTGATTTTTTGGGAATATACGGAATTTTCTATTCTCTTTCATATAAGCATCGCGATTATCGATTTGGTGTGCAGGCAGTTTTCATCACCTTATTCGGCACCCTTTGCTAAAATGGCTTTTCAACCAGTCTTCAAATTGGCACACTGTAGCTACTTCCAATATTCGGCAAGCTTGAATTGTGATTGAAACAAAATTTGTTTGATATTGAAAATTGCATATTTTCCTGTTTAATTATAGCAATTGATATCACATCTGGTGCCCGAACTTTTCATTCTTCATAAAAATTATCCCGCAATGTATTTACGACTATATTAATCTTCTTTTAAACATCGTCTAAATATGAGTGTAGTGAGATTTTCTTTTGAAAATGAAACTAAAGTAGAGCTTGATGCATTTGCTTTGCCCGATATCTATAAGTAACATGTCTTGGTACCCCCTTACAATAGTAATTTCTTCCTTTTTCTTCTTGTCCTACGAACATATTTGCAAACTCATAAATCTAACTTTCCTCGTATTACTTTTTCTTCCCACGTCTAATTTTCACGTTATTATACATTCTGTATCTGGATTGTTTTTGAAGTATTTGCATGGCACAAACTTTTGCAATGCATCATGTAGAATGCTCTTAGACGCGTGCATCATTTTGCCCATGCTCCCTCCATTTCTCAGAAAACATTTATACTGTCCTTTCAGGTTTTGATGATGCCTTACTCCATTTGCTTTCTTGAACTGCTGTATTTTGATTCCTTTGAAATTCTTTTCTTTGAAATATTTATGTCTAAGAAACCAACACAGTTAGGGTACTTAAATTTTTCTGACTAATTACAAACATAACTCGTCGTGCCGCTGCGGTTTGTATACTTACCAGCGCTCATCGCTCCTCAAAGACGAGTCTGTGCACTAACTGACGTACTTTCACTTCGGTTACAACGCTTTTCCAACTTGGGTCTGGTATATTTAAATCACCAGCGATAATTACACGATGTCTATCTGCGTTTTCGGTGTTTTCATAAATGACTTACAAAATTGTGTTACTTTCAGTTTCTGAATCACTAATTTCTACCTCTATCATCTCAAACTCATTATTGACTCAACTTCTTATTTCTATTGTCTCTTCTGCTCATGAATACTCCCCTAATTCTAGTATTTCTATTCCCCATAAACGATAATTTGGACTAAAAACGTTAGAGCTAGTTATCTTTACTGTTCGCCAAGATCCAGTTCCTATTATTATATCAGGCTCAAAGCGTGAATTAACTCCAAAATTCTAATTATTCATTTTTTACACAGCGACAGTTCACCAGTAAAAGTCTAGTGAAGTTTTTTGTCATCCGAAAATTTAACGTCTCTGTACAAGCATCATCGCCTCACGCTGGCACCACTGCTCCTCCCTCACCCTTTCGTCATCTTGAATTAGTCCGCTGATTGTCAACGTAGACGCAAATGATATCGTCATGTAGGCGACCTAGCTTCTACGCTCTTTTCATATTTAAATGATATCCGCCCCATGGCAAATCCTCGCTGTGTAGCAAACTTAGGCCCCACAAATAGTCATCAGATTTTTCACATGCTCATAAAGGGCCCTATTTAAGCCTGTATTTTCGTTTACGAACATCCATACTACAAACAATACCGATAAAAATTATTTCAGCAGATTTGAATTTTTTATTTACAGTCTGAGTTTCACGCACTGACAACTGTTTCAAACACCGATTGCTTTTTCGATGAGTTCATTCCAACGTGTACGGGAACAACTTACACATTCTTATTAATTTAAATGTTATAAATTATGTTAATTATATAATTCACTTCTATGAGTGATAGACTGTCACGTCAGCACCATTAATCTTGCTCTGAGTTTAATAACAAATATTACTATTAGAACTTTTCAATAACCCTTGCAATATATTAATAGTTATTACTTTTTAGAATTTGGAAGTGAAATTATTTATAAATCGTGTTATTAAAAAGATTGCACTCGGAAATAAATGTAGATAGATTAATAAATACATTTAATTTTACTGTGAAAAATTGTACAATATTATTTAAAATTATATGAAAATTGTGTAGTTCATGTTCAAAAAAAGTAAACGTACGTAAATATTTCAAACACACAAATTTAATGAAACGACACATATTTGCAAATTTTAACGTTTTTTAATTATCTTAATTTCACGTAAATTTACGAAAAACTACTCATATTTTTAAAAAATTGTTCGTACTTGTTTCAAAATCTACTGTGGAACTTTAGCAGAAGAAGTCGATTTTTTTTAATTGCAATTTTTGAAAACTCATAGAATGGAAGGGAATTTATTCCACTTTAACTTTATAAGCAAAATTTTTTAATATTATTCCTGAAGCTCCTTGTTCTCCTCTTCTTAATTTAGGACAATCTTAAAATGATTCAAAGAGATTAAATCTCGTTTTCCTAAAGTTATAATTAAATCTTCTTAATAACAAAAAGATGTAGTTAACTTAATATCGATTATATTTCATTTTCAAAGTTGATCAAAATCAGAAAATAAATCAAAATCTTACCAAACAAGGCAATTAAGTTGAGTGACGGACTCTTTAGTTATTATTCTTAATTGAATTCAGCTAGAAAGGCAGTAATGCCGAACAAGCAGAATACATAAATAAAAGAAACGTAAATTCTGACTCCGTAGTGTGTTAGGATATGTTATTTACTATACATAAAAATAATAATTACTCATTTTAGTTTTGGGGACACACAAAACAAGTTTTCTGACGGAAAACCTCTGTTTTTGATGCAGCATTACACTCGAACATTGTCTACACATCGTAAGAAGTAAAGGAGAAAGTAAATGTACTTGTTCGTTGATGAAAATAGTTCCTCAATATAAATATTACAAAACACAAACAAAATAATTGTGTAGACTGATATGACATGTAAATATTATGTTTATTTTCTTGTAGTTATTTAACTTTCAGAAAAATGTTTATTACTCAGTAAGATGTTAATAGATTTTCATGCTAATTTAACAGTGTTTGCATTGTTTCTATGAAAACAAATGGTTTATAAGTCACAATACCAATTGCGTAAAGAACAAAGGTTGTGTCAGTTACTGTATTATTATTATTATTATTATTATTATTATTATTATTATTATTATATTATTATTTATTTTATAATAATAATTATTATCGTTATTGTATTATTATTATTGCTGGTTTTATGGAATTATTTTCATACATAATCGTAACGCATTAACGAACCGTGTAATCAAGAGATTCGACAACATTGGAGTTTTTGGACAGGTAAGTTCGCGTATGTGGAAACTATGATTGTGAGTTCGGAATCTCCGTAGGACCTGAATGTAATTTGTGTTTGTTGCATTGTGGACATTACTGAACTCTCATGTTCAATTATAATCCTGTACTATACAATCCTGTAATCTCTTGGCCTGAGTGGCAACTCTGTATGCAATTTTTGTGTATATATGAGGAACTGCATCCCTACAAGTAGAACAATTGTTCGAGCACCGAGATTAGACTAAGCAATGTTGAGGGTGCACGACGAAGCTCTTCACTGTAGAGGTGCATGTCCACTAGAGATAGACTAGCGCGAGCTTGTCTCGACAGAAGCTCGCAATACCTTGTCGAGCGAGCGATTGGCAGAAATTTCTGCCTTTCGAGAGTGCACTCGCCACGCACTCTCGCGATTACCACTCACTTGCCTGACCACTGGAGAGAGTTAAGATGGAGACAAAGAATAGAGCGACGGCGGTTTTCGTTACTTAATACGCTTCTTTGCAAAAGACAAAAAGTGAGAAAGTGGATTGATCGTCGGCCACAGAGTGCTGCTTGCTCGACATATGTCAAAGTATTTGAAATAGATGATGCGCAATATTTTAGTAAGCAACGCACTTGATAAACCTAACCTCAAAACTTCAAAATCACTCACAATAGTTTCTAATAGTAGTGTACCTTTTTTAACGTTTTACTTGAGCATCAAATATAAATTATCCCGCAACAGAAACCTCAAAGTAATTTTTTGCTTACTTGGTTCCGTAAATTGTGAATACTTTTTCGAATTGGTACGTATAAACGGAGTAACATACATAATATAGAGAAAGTTGTGTAATGCTGCGGAAAATAGATTTAGAGTTTTCAAAGGAAATTTTTTGGGCATGATACCGAAAAAGTGTTTTTGTTGTTGTTGTTTTTCAAAATGTCCATCTATCTGCCTCTCCGGCCGTCCGTGAACAACAGTAGTGCTAAAAATAATTCGTACGAATTTTTCCAAAATTAATATTGCCCAGTCGATTTGGTCTAAGATCCGCGACGTTCAAAAACATTTAAATTTTGGAGATACTTTACGTGAAGCACCTCGGACATTTTCAATATTTTCTTCAAAGATAGCTCCCGATTTTTTTTAATTTCTGAAGATTAAGAGTGAAATACTACTAGAGAGAGGTGTCATTTTGAAGCACTCTAGTTTACTTCAATGATACATTCCATTTCTAGTGCAATGTTCTGCTCGGTAGCAGCCATGCCACAAACGCCAAATAGTCGCGGGCGCTCGCAGAATCTTCCAGCACGTTCCGAATGCTCAGAGCAAGTCGGCGCGAGTCCTCGCGCAGATGTGTCCACTAGCGAGTAGCTCTTTGCGAGCGTCACGCCACTCTCCATTGCCTACTCTCATAACCGTGTCTATTGGCGAGAAACGCACTCCACACAAAGTCGGGAGAGCGTAGCTCTCAAGTGCACCTTAAAATGAGCAGTAGGTACTACGAAATGTTTTATTACATTCTTTCGACGCTAATAGATGGCAGCTGGGAAGAGGGTGAGCTAAAAATAAAACGCTATCCTAGACTCAAGAAAATGGGAAACTTACCTGTACTACGAACAAGGTTATGCAATTCTATAGCACCACTAATTGCCTATATCTATAGTTGCGGTTTCTACAAGATATTTTCTTAAGAACGGATGCTTAGTGCATTCTTTTGAGATAAAACCTGTGTGGATAATCAACTACTCTAGGGGCTGACCAAATTTCTAGTGTTATTACAGATTTTTTATATGAGAAAAATCTCTACACTAGGTAGTATGGTTGTAAATTACACATATTTCTCCAGCAGAACAATACCTGTCCAAAGATCAATTTAGTGTGTATTGAGAGGTGATTTAAAAACTAACGGCAATTTGTGTCTTATATTTCAATAGAGGCTAATAATATTTACTCTATTTTTATAATTAAATGCTTTTGTACAACCATCGTTGAAATCTGTAAAACCAGAATATAATTTTCCGGTTTTAGTCGTACGAATTAGTCATTGCTTCAGTTTCTAAAAGACCAATTTTAGAATTATAATTAGAATGAATACTTGCATTTTGTCCTTCCTTGAAACTGTAAATTATTACACACAAGATACTTATACTATGAGAGATGTTTCCTTAAATAAAAATTCTCACAAAAATTAATTACAATCAATTTAAATTTAATTAATTTTATTACTGTTAATATTATTAACCTAATTATTACAATAATTTAATTGGTTACAATTAATTAAAATTAAAACAATTCTCTCAAAAACAGTTACCTTATTTATTCAGATACTATCTAAAAACTCTTTGTTTTCTCAGTATATATTTATAAAAACCACTTATAAGACACCAATGAATTCTAACTTTAGTGCATTGCCGTCCTTGCCTGCCGTTAGTTTCTCCGCTCTGGCAAACCCCACCCTACTCCTTCCCAACGTTCTCGCCCTGCACAAAACCACCTAGCCTGTCCACTATCTGCCATTATGTGTCTTGCTCACTGATATCACCGGTGCCACCAACGTCGGTTCTGCGGGCAGGTGTGAATAAAGGCATTTTTGTGTACTCCCGGAAGACGTCCAAAAAATTTTATCCCTCACTTACTCAAAGTGTAATAAAGCTCTTGAAATACATTAAACAAACATTTAGTAGGAATTTATGTTTCTTTATAATATTCACCATAAATTGGAACAGTGGGCACTTAATTAAAAAAATTGAAAACTACAAGTGCTTTCTTTCCTTGAGGAGAATCAAACTCGGAATTACACCATACAGCAGTTGTCACGAGCACCTACTTGTGAAGAAAATAATTTAAAAAGTAGCCTAAATTATATTCAAGAAAATATTTAACATATCAGTAAAAATCACATCGAAATACCTTTAGGCATTTCAGAGATAAATAGGTACAAGAAGACAGGGAGATAAAATTATTAAAAGCAGTTAAGAGGGTATTTATGCATATGAAATTACGAAAATCAGATATTTTTAAATCAGACACTCCAATCTTATTCACGCTCATTTACGTACTAGAAAACAGTATCATCGGATGCATAAATTGTGCTTGCAACCTATTTCACTTCAAATACTACTAAAGAGATTTCCGTTTTCACATCGCTTTCGTCATGTTCCCACCTCCATCAGGTACCCAGAGACGCACCATCAGGCCGGGATCTGCCCCCACCAGAACGCACCGCTCTTTAAGAACATCCCCCAATTACCTCTCCTGGCTCCTCTCCGCCCGCCCGAAGCTTACCAGCTTTCCGGGAACGGGATGCTGCGGGAAGTATGTCTCGGGCGCGGGGGTGGCGGCGCGTGCGGCGGCGGGGGCCGGGGGGGCGGGGCCGGCGCCTCCGAGGGGAGCCGACGGCGGCCGAGGCGGCTACGCGCCGCGCTCCACCAGCGCCAGCGCCAGTCCACGGCCGGCCCCGCGCAACGCGCGTCGCGACGCCGCGCCGCGCCCGCCCGGCACCCCACTCGCGCGCCGCCCGCACGCCCGCCCGCGCTCACGTGCGCGCGTCGCCGGCCGCACCGCCTGCCGCCGCCGCCGCCGCCGCCGGCCGCCCGTCGCGCTATGCGGCCCCGCCGCTCTGCAGGTGCTGCGTCTTGAGACTGCGACGTAACCGTTGAAAATTGATGGGTAAAACGCGTGCACAGGAACGCAAATGACTTTTAAAATTTGTTTCTTTGTGAACTAGTGTGATGCATTTTTTTTTAAATTTACGCACTGCTTGGATTATTGCGAATAACAAAACTTCATATGAAGGAAGGGTTCACATTTTAAAGCTCAAGACAGATTTTCTTTGAATCATTCTCGAATGAACTAGTAATTAGCAAACCTATTCTGTTAATAATTATAATCGTAAAAATTGAATGGATTCTTAAAGTGGTAATTTTTAAGTTAAGTAATATAATAGTAAAGTACATTTCCTTTTTACAGTCGAATAATTTCTTGTGTGCGTCGGACTCAGTGTCTATGAACACAACTCATTACGTTGCAACTGAGACAAGAATATTAGAACTTCGTTTTTCATGAATACGTTTTACGTTTTATGGGTACATAAGAATGCAGTATGGTCATTCTTGGTGAAAACGTTTTTAATTCGACGCTTAAAACAAATGTCTCTCGTGTCTATGGAAAACCTTATAGTTAAACGTATTGCGTGCTCTGCTTACATTATCTTCCAGAGAATGATTTACTAACTGGAAGTCGGAGGAAATGAAAAGGAAAGAAATAGGAAAATGAAAGACCATCTGTTTTCATGTAACTCATCTCATTTCTCCGTGTGAACGTTCACGAAAGAAAATCAAGATCTCAAAACGGTAATTTACGAGCCCCGAAACAATTATTATATTCCCAAGTGTCTGGTTTATCTCCAAAACCTCACGCGAAGGAAGCGTAACATTCTCGCCGCCCTCTGGCGAAATCGGGCGAGACACCTCCGCTGCGGCGCAGAGCGCAAACTTATGCTTGGAAGTCAGTGCAACAGCGAGTGAGTTGGAGGCGGCGCCCGGGAGGATTCGCTGGGTGGAAGAAAGTGAACTTGGAGCGGAGGAAGGGGGAGGGCGAAGGCCTGCCATGCGCACCCCCTGGGCCACCTGCGTGGCCGCCGCCGCCACCCCTACCACCATCACCGCCGCCCTCTTGGTGCTGTGGTCGGTGACGATCGCCGCCGCCGCCGCTTCCGCCGCTGCGCCGCAGGTGTTGCTCGACGAGACAGGTAGGTGAGCAGCAACGTCTATTACGCGCAGACGCACTTCGTGGGGACAGTCAATGAGCGGTAGGCTCTCTTAAAGTAAACGACAAAAGTGCCCTTAAAAACTCATTTAGTACAAAGCAATCGTTTGTTTCAAATTATTGAACACTAGGCGATTCTTCGCAATGTATAGCGCGCCAGGAAAGTCTCTCCGCGGTGGCACCTTGCTGGTGATAGACCTTGCAACAGAAATGATGTTGGTAGCTCCCGCTGCAGCTTGAAACTGTAAATTGATTACTCGCCACAATCATAATGGATGCTGGAAATATTGTTCCCCTTTCTTGATTCCTCGTGATCTGGTTGCTACAATATCAATGCAATTTTTAATAGGAGGCCCTGATTGGGCTCAGTGCGGAGAGACTTTCTTGGCGCACTGTATTGTACTTCACACGCTACTGGTAACGTGATTGTTAATCGTTTTATCTTACGTTCTGCAAACTTTTAATGCATGAAAGACTTTCTCGCGAGAATGGGTTTGTTCTAAGACCTGGTTTGGACATGGTTGTCAAGTATCCTATTGTTAAAACGTTCTCCTTCAAATTTGAGCAAGCATTCGATAAGACACTGTCTTGAAGAAAGTTGACTTACTTGTCCGAGATAACGTTCAAGTAATAATTCCGCCGACATTTCACAATTGCAAGAGAAGAATATGCAGCCAATACGTGCTTAATACTTTAGGATAAGGCGGGTTGCGTAGAGCATCTCTTCAAAGGCGTTTGAGTCAACACAAATGCATAAAATGATCATCAATGTGCGACAGACATACGCACATTCCCATTGTACTGTATCTATATTATTCACGCAAGAGCAAGCAACTGACATAGTTTTATCGCAATCGGATGAACGGTACGGTAGCGCATAAAATGCGAACAAAGAAACAAACATTGATTTTCAAATGAACAATACATACGCCGGATATCTGCGAATAAATCTTACAAATTTCTAGGAAATGAAGGGGCTCAAACACGCTAAATTCTTGTCAATAAACATAATAGAAAACCTCATAAAGAAACGTACTCATGTGACATTTGACTCTGATTGGTAGGCAACGATGTTCGACAGCCACTGGTGTTCGACAGGTACACGAAACATTGACTACGTTAGAACGTTTACCTGTCAAACACCGGCGCGTGATGGATTGCCTACCAGGAAGGGGTAAATATCTGTTGGGTAATTTTGTTATATGAGTGTTTCCACTTCAAGTTCATTGGAAAAAATTACATTCTATGTCCCCCCTTAAACGCCCTAGAAACTTGTGAAATTTATTTTGAGACATTCTACATTATACGCTCTAATGCAGAAAGAGATGCAGGTAAAGATGCAGAATTATTACGTTTTATCGTAAAAACGCATTTCCTGGGTTATATTTATTGAGTACCTCCACGTCTTAAATTTTTTTACAGTATTCATTCAGTTACTATTTTTTTTAAAAATTCCGCAGCGTCCCTTCTTGGTCTAATGATGAACTCAGCGCTTAGAGCTGCTCGTGCTATTCTACGCTACTGGAAAACGTAGCAAACTAGAATTATTTAACCATAATAATCTTCTTTTATATTTATTTTATATTTATATTATTTTATTCAGTCACAATAAAACAATATGCACTTTTACACATGTGGGAATAATTAGGACATTAGAGGTAAAATGATAAAATACTATACGGTATGGGTGAAGACGAGAAACTTTTCGTCACGGCTGCAGTATAAGATAATATAATGGTATTACACACAATTTCTTAAGTTATCACCTATTATTTGCTGACTTAGGCAGAGGATAATGGGAAAGTGAAAAAGATTTATACTGGTTGGAACAATCACTTAAATTGTGAGAAATGGCTCTGTTCTGAAAATTACTTGCTTGTTTCATTATTCTGTGAATATATGGTGTAATATTATAAAGAGTTGAGGTACCTCCGATAGGAACCTCAACAATCATCTGAAGTAAATTCGGCATTTTGTCTGTATCAGTTTGCTTGTTCAGTTAATGTGATCGTCTTTCTCAGATTTTGAAACAAAAAATATTTAAATAGATAAATTGCAATACATAGTTATAGAATACGAAATAGAGGAAAATGCTCTATTCATTTGCTTCAAAGAAGCGAAGGAACATTTTCTCCTTAAAGCTAAACGAGTAGTGAAAGGAGAAGCTGAAAATTAATCGTATATATGCAACGTGATTCTAATGCAAATTATTGTATACAATTTTCTTTGACAGTAGTTCTTACAAAAAGGGCAGTGCAATCAATAAAATTAAAACGATTTGCCTATATTCCATCAAATGGATTCCATTTTACTTTCCATTCCTAGATAATAAGAGTAATCTAAGACAACATTGCCATGAAAATCATAATATACATTTTTATATATTTTTTCATTTTGTCGTTGTAACCTTTCTTCAGCCGATTCCCAATCGCAGCTTTTTCCTACCTTACCGCGGCATCCCATTCCACTACCAGGGCAAACCATTCCGGTGTCCTTTCAATACATTTACAGAACCTTGCCAAGAAGGAACTTTCCGTTGACTCGGCTGTAGATGTAGCTCGTAGTATTTTCTTCGCAAGTTAACGTACTTTACTAGTGAAAGAGTAGAGAGTAAATACTCCGGGAATGGATGGAAGAAGATTGAAGGCAATGCGTGGTTGTGAGTGTCGCCCTTGAAGCCACCACATAGAAATGTCCGTGCCCGTAGCGGGATTCGAACCGGTTACCGTTCTGCGGTGAAAGTTACCACACTACTGTTTTAACGATCTCGGCTCCCGGACAGAATACGTGACATGTAGCAGGTTGGACAGTCCCAGCTCTCCCCTATCACAAAAGCAATCATCCTTGCTTTGAAAGGAATGCGAACCCTCGACACATCAAGTCGAGGAAATTATGGCGAATCTGCCATAACGATCTGGGCTATACAGATCACCATGTAACGCACATAGTAAATATTTAGAATATTCTCTTTCAGTACCGCCAGCATTCCAATAAAAAAATCTGTTGTAAAATTTTGCATTTAAAGAGCTTTATATCCTCAAATTGCATTGTGTTTCTGAAATAGTCATTATATGATTAATCAAGATGATTCTTTTGAATATCTTTCTGATTAAAATTCAAATTTTACCTTACTTTGTTAATTTTTACACTTTGAGAGCAATTGTGTGAATTATAAGATAGGTACCCCATTAACCTACAGAGTACATTTTTAATAAGTTAGAATAAGTAGTAATTATTCATTTACCTATTATTATCAACCATCTACTACTAAATACTCCTACGGTGAAATAATTTCTTTAAAATATTGAAATATCTTTAAAATGAAAATAAACTGTAGCATCACATAAGAAATAAACGGAACTCAGAAATTTCTATTAATGTGAAATTGATTTAATAAATGAAGATTCAAATTATTTAATACGATTCATTGTGAATATTTTGACGTGTGTTTGTCTCTGTCTTTTATAATTTCCAGATGTCAATTCAAAGTATATACCACTCATGTAATTAACAATTATATTCCTCTTAGCTTTCATAATTTATTGTTGACATGATGCCCGTGTGGAACATTAGTTGTTCATGACTTTCAGGTTTCGTACAACCACATTTTACAGTAGTGATTAACAAGGAGATAAACTTTAAAGATCTCATACATAGGAAAACTGATTTATGTAATAGTACATTAATATTTCTATTCAAGGTTACATTTGCTACACTTGGTAGCATTTGGGAACAGAATATCGAACGAATAAATTGTCATATTTCTACTCTTATTTTACCTTAGTTCTAGATTTAACGTTAGGAATTTCTTAGATTTTTCTCCATATATATTTATAACAATATTGTCCTCTTCCTGGATCTTTATTAAATTGAATCTGACAGTTTTCTATTTTTACAGGCATACAGTTGTCTGTACCTACTTTTTAAAATTAATTTTTTTTTTTTTCATCAAAATAAAATCAATATTTATGTTCAGTTAAAGAGCAAATAGATCTAATAGAAAGCTTATGCGTAAGCCAAATGAAATTAAAAGAATGAAAACCTTTATTCTCGAAAGATGAAAACCTTTATTCTCACCTTTTTGACGTAAAACCCATTTAAAATCAGTTAATAACATTATTACGTAAGATTTCGTGTGAGAGTCTAAGAGTGTAAGGCGAAGAAAATATGATACATAAATACTTGGCTGTCCGACAGACGACGTGTCCTAGCCGTAGGTTCCAACGTTTCTGCTGCATGTATAGCTGCCTGACGGCGAAAATTTTGATATATATTGTGGGAATTCTGAAATGGTTTTGTTGACGTTCTTATGAGAAGAAATAAAAGAGGTCATCTTAATCAATATATTATTTTGTTAAGACAGCCGGCTTTCGACGGCTTTGCGGTCATCATCAGGCTACAAGGTACAGAAAAGTACAAAAATTACAAATAAAATTCAAAATAAGATAGAAAATTAAATTATAATAATAATACATTTAAATTTTAGTTACAGGTAGCAGATAAAATTACGAAAATTGAAATGCAACGGGAGTGTTAGTAACAAATTAAAAATTATAAAATACCAATACAGAAAGACACATTATATGATTGCAAATATGCGTTGGCATATATGCCTAGGACGCGGCATCTTCCGGGCAGCCAGTAGGGGCGTTTTCAGGGCAATACATAGCACCATTATAGTTTCCAGATAAATAGTTTTAAGCATTATTTTGTGATACAAAAATTTTGATAAATTATCTCTAAATAAATAAGATAACAAATTTCAGACAACAATAATTTGTTAGCAAGTACTATAGCTGCATGGTTGCCGGAGAAACACGAAATTCCATGTGAAAGAGTCATACGCTTTCGTAACAGTGCGAAAAACGAGCTCTTGAAAAATCGTTACAACGCTGTTCCAGAGGGCAGTTTATTTGCCGCTTGTTATCCCAGTGGAGAATCAGCACGCTGTACACATTCAAAAGACATTCATGTCACATTTGCACAAACCCGTGCATTTGTACACTGTAATTTATTATCACAAATAGTTGATGATTGCAAAACACCAACGAGTTTCTAATCTAGTGAATTGTGAAACCTCATAATTGTATCTATAATTCTATATGATTACTCTCCCTCGAACCACTATTTTCAATTAAAATTCCAGGTAGACAACTTCTATCTGTAAGACACATAATTTTCAAAATGAAGATGGAATTAATAAATAAGAAAGAAATATAAAAAAAAATTAATTTGTAACTGTGCTTTTTAAGGTGGTAAGATGTGATCAAATGATTAAAAAGAAGAAAATGAGAAAAGTATTTCATTTTTTCAACTTGGCAGGAGGTGCAGTAAAATCTACTTTTTAAAACAGGAAATTAAAAAGCAAAATAAAAAACGATGTTCACAATAAGAATTCTCAAAACGACAAATATAAAAATTAATTTTAAGCATTGTTCAGTAATATTGTACCCTTGTACTTGAATAAAAAATAATTTAAATTAACATATTTCCTACTTATCAAGAATTTTTGCAGTTTAAGTCGATTAAGTCATTTTTTTGAAAAGTGAAATTCTAATAGAATATAAAATACCTCGTTTTGTTTATAAAAGTTGTAAAAATGTTGAAATTATAGACATTTTGATAAGCTTAATTTCTTTACAGTGAAACCATTGATCAACAACCTTAAGCAATCTCATTTTTCATTAAAGATAAAAATATGTATCCTGTTAATTTTGTTAATTTACTAATTTTAATATTATTATGATTTAACTAAAACAGTTTTAAAATTTGCGAAAATAACGTTATAACTGCTAAAATTTTTAATTAAATTTTCCCAAGAAATCTGTTTTAAAGATTAATTTTGAAATAGGGTCACGTACAATTTTTCGAAAACGTGAGTACTTAACGCGTAATTATGCGAGAAAGTACGGGCGAGAAAATATGTGTTGTTCTAGCACCACTAGTTTTATTGGATTTAAGAAACAGACGTTCACTTTGTTGCATGAAAGAATGTAGGTACTTGATGCTAATTGATTTTCTTATCTTACAGGAATCTCACAATGCGCGCTTCTCCAAACTCAAAAATACACTCGCTCGCCGCTATTGAATTTCAATGTTCAATGCCGCCATGTGATGTATCAATCCATTATTGGGGTACAAAGTATCCACCATCCTAACTTCTTTGGTCATATTTTGAAATAATTTGTTTCATTTTCAAATCATCAGTCTCTATTCAATTTATGGGTATTGATGTATTACCTATTTTCAAGATGGCACAGAATACATCCATTGTGTTGTAAAATTTTTAATATGATTTCTCTTAGGGTGACTTTGTGATCATCACTACATAAACTGCCTTTCGGATCCACATCGTTAACTTTTAACACGATTTGGTGGCTGTAACCACTAATATCTTTTAAGAACCCAGGAAAAAAATATTTGAGATGCTTTTTCCCTGATATCTTAAGAAGTCCTACAAAAATCTTTATTCTCTTGTTACGTTAGTAATTTTGTTATATGTTACTGGAGATTTCCTTTGGTTGGCAAGAAATGCTTCTGTACTTTTCAAGAGATTTAACTATGTTATAAAATGCTCCTCTCTGGAATATGTGATATTAATATCTAAAAAGTAAGGTATTTTCATTTTTCAAATAGACACGTGTTAAAAATTACGTTTCTTCTTAAAAATGTTATTGTGACAGGTAATGAAACATACGCGTACTACAATTTTTATAGAAATATTAAAAAAAGAGTGAATATTAAGCAAAGAACATACACAAGTTTAATAAATAACGAATGTAGACATATATCGTCAAAACAATTTTGGGATCTCCCAGACCCCAGTGTACGCTTCATGTGTGAAAACATAAGTGTGTACATGCAGGTTTATCACATCAAAAATGTTTTAAAAAAGACAGGTGATAATGGTTTAAATTCTTATGTGGCCATGTATTCGAGCGCATGTTTCTTTTAACATTCTGAAATCGATGCATAAGATGAAGTTCGGAATGTGATATCTCAGCGGCAACGGCCTTGCCTTTGCAGCGGCGATTATCACGAGGGACTAAGATTCGAATCCTGATGGTGGCTGATTAATGACACTAGCAACGCAGCTAGGCCAAATTCGCCCGCTGTCTGGAGGAGAATTCTAGGCCTTGGCTACTGTGATAAGTAGTTTTTCGTAATTTTTCTGGTCGACACCTGGAGTAACGTATGTGGGTTATTACTGTCATTTGTGTCTACGTAGCAACATCAAGTTAGAATACCCTGGATAAACAAGCAGAAAGCTTCGTAAGGTCTTGGAGACTAAATCGATGGCTCTGTGGTTCCATAAATTGTGATTTTTCGCAAAAGTATGTAGCATTTGCTTAAGTTATTAATGATAACTCATAGTTTGAGTAGCAGTTGGTAAGACTTGAATGTAACTTTGGATCTTCAAGGAAATCTGTTATTAAATAGTTATTTGTTGTTAGAAGACTAATATTTTTCAAAAGAAAAATCGGTCTCGTAAATCGATTCTGTGACGATTAAACATTACACGGGGAATACCGTAAGCAGAGTTTTATCATATGTGTTTTCCATGCCTTTCTTTTCCATGCTCGCCTTCTCTCTCCTTACACATACACTTCCCTTTCCTTGCACTACACTACTACCCATGTCGGAAAACCAGTTGGGAACTGAGTTTTATGCTGAGTGGGGCGGTTTCTGCCTAGAGAAAATACGCGGGGAGGAGAATCCCGCAAGCTGACATGTAGGTCAGCTCATCATCTCACCTGATACTGAGAAGGAACACCGCCTCTCCCAAGTATATAACATTATTATTCTCACGGGATTAATGACCTAACCATGACGCGTCTGTAATTAATACATAATCATCCATATCGTACCCCAATATTACTCGTAATTCGGCAAACGCTCCTGCAAATGTGAAAAAGAAAAAAGAATTCACTGTCTCCCATGAGCCAATCAAATGCTGCATTTTACCATTAAGCATTCCCTGCTGTGCCTACTCTTGGGAGCAGCACCCGTCGAGAAGCAGACTGGCGCATCTGCACGAACTCCTCCGGAAGATTCCTTGCTCTGGGGGCGGGCGGCCCAAAGCCTCCCCCGCGCTGCCAGGACCCGCCGTGCCCGCCGCTTGCCGGCCGGTGCGGCGCCGAAGTCGATAATTGCCCCCCAGCTGCCTATTGAGGGGGCGTTGGCGCGCCAGGCGTCTTTGATGGGGCGCCGAGTTCTCCAGGGGGCCTGCCCTGCCCCGGCGCTCGCGATTTTTCTTCTTCTTTATTGGACTCCGCTGCGAACTTTTGCGTTTTCCAATTCGGAGACTTTCCTACGATGAAACTTCATTTACGACTCTCCGACACCAACACTGCAGGATATCGAAATGAGAGGAAAATATATGTTACGTTCGAACTGTTAATTTGTGAACTACGTCATAAAGTGCGTTGAGTTTGAGTTCTTTCGAAACCTGGCGCTAAGTTTACTTCATTTTATTTGTTGGTCTGTTTATTTGTAAGTAGTTCAATGAAGTTACGTTGCAAAGAAAAGTATCTACAGTACTCGCGGTAAAAATGTTATGAAAATTAAAGAAAATGTTAATATTACATTGCTCTTTAATTGTGATCATATTTAAATGCTAATTTCAAGATTAAATCAAATTTTGCACTTATGATTTAATGAGAAAATAATACATACAAAAATATGGAAAGTTAGTTTGGTTTGTTTGTTTATGCTATGTATTTTAGCTATTGCTATCATTAAAAACTATTTCATTGTTTTAATGAAATTTATTTGTTAATGTAATTAAAATATCTAACAGGAAAACGATATCTGGTTCGTAAAATCTAGAGAAATCAACCATAACCTCCAGAAATGAATAATTTATTGTAATCATTGTTACCCACCATCTAAAAGATTTAGTTAATCTATCAATTCTATTTTCCTTTTTTATTTATTTTGATTGTTTCTAACTAAAATTTTATGTATATCGTTTTCCAAAATATCAATTTAAAAATAGCTTTTCACCATGATTTTGTATTTATTCATACTACAAACGCTTCAGATAAGTGACCTAATGGGCTCTTGAAATCTTCTGAGAACTGCTCTTGAAAAGAAGGGTGACGTAAATCAGAAAAAGAGAGGTAGACAAAGAAGTTAAACGAGACCTTATGGGTCTTTTATGACAATATATGGCACAGCACAGTAAATAAATTTCTTTCCTACTCCAAACTTCTTTGAAAGCCAATAAATTCAGGTAGTTTATGCACCAACACGGTGAAGTTTCAATACTTTACTCTTACGAAGCATGTTCACGACGGTTTTGTTATTAACTTTCTCATAATAGAACTGGCGTTTCCAGGTTCTTACTTCTCTATCAGAAAAGAGTTTTAAAAATATAAATATTGCGAAAAGCAATAACCTATAAAATCAACTGAAAATTCCTTATTTTAAATCCGAAAGTAACACAAAATAATATTTTAAAATTATTTCCCAATAATATTACATTTTTAAGTTTACATTTTTTATCAATATACGAACGTTGAGGTCACATTTCTCCGAATAAAAAAAATGGATTGCTACGACTGATAAAATATACAAGGAGCAATAATAAAACGCATATTGTCCATGGAGAAAAAATTAAGATTGATATGAAATTGTGTGTTTTCAATGCGCTCTGCACGTACGACTTTCAGATTCCTTCAAAGCATTTAATGAATGTGTTAAAATGAGTTTTGCAGAATTGAAAGCAGGAACGTGTAGAAAGTATTAAAAAATACACGATTTCATATCAAACTCAATTTATCCCACCTGTGGGCAATATGCGTTTTGATTAGTTGCACCTCATATAACGGTTATAGTTCAATCATTACGTACATTCTCTAAAAAGGTCAAATGAGTTCATCATCATTAGCACGAACAGAGCTTCGTTGCTGATTGAAGTATCATTAATTATAAATAATGTCCATTATTGCTAAAGGAAATATCAGTTCCTGGAATGTAGATATTGGCGCGTTGTTATGTTCAGAAATTACAGACCTTTTAGTCATAACTTCGTCATCCAAAAGACTTGCCGCTCCAATTTTGTCTTGTAATAAATGACAACGTGGCGTTTTTTGGGACGCTACGCGCACACGCGAGCCCGCCGTGGCGGCCGGCAGCTAATGGAGGGGGCGATCGGAGATAGAAGAACGCAGGCGGAAGCAAACAGGCCACGGGCGCACGGGGAGACGAAGACTGACGGCAGCGAGGGAACGGAGATGGAGGAGAATCGGAGGTGGAGGAGGAAGAGGAGATGGAGACGGAATTGAGATGGCGAAGGAAGGGAGAAAGTGGTAGAGATGGATGTGGAGTCAAAAACAGAGGCGGGGAGGGGTCGGAGATGGAGGTGGAGGGAAGCGGAGCCGGGATCTGAGGGAGAGACGGATTGGAGGCAGAGAAGGAAAGGAAGTGGAGGGAGGTGGAAACAAAGATGAGGAGGAGATGGAGGCGAGGGTGTAGATAGAAGCGGAAGCGGACGAGGTGTGTGTGGGGGGGTCGCAGCGATCGATCAGCGCTTGTTAGGGGAGCGCGAGCCGCCTCCTGCCTCCATCCCCCTCCGCGCCGCTTTAACCCGGTCAGCGATCGTGGGCTCCGCGCCGGCCGCTCCACCGGCTAATGTCCAGCGCGAGGGTAGAGCGCGTTAAACCTCGATAATATCATTATTTAATACTATCAATAGACCGGGTTGGGCAGTGTTTAAATACTTGTATTTGAAATACTTATTAAAATATAAAATGGATTTAAAACAACTGCATTTTTGTTTTTTGACATGTATTAAAAAATGGTTAAAATACAGTATTTAAATATTGTATTTGAAATACTTACTTCAAATATATTTGTATTTGAATAACTGTATTTTTGAAGTTTTTGGCATGCATTTTAAAAATATATTAAATACATCTCTAAATTCATGTCCAAAAACTAAAAAATACATATTCAAATATAAAATGATTTAAAACAAGTATTTCAAATACAACTATTTAAATACAGACCAACTCTGTCGATAGACTTGAAAAACTATCGAATAATATCAATTGTACTATCAAAACATAAAATTTAAAAAATATATGTTTTAAATATTTGATAATGTTTTTCGTTAAAAAAATAAACCACAATAATATTGTGGTGTAATAATAGTATAATATAAAAGTTAGTTCAAATAACATCTTACCAATTTGTCCAATAAATTCTCAGTCACTAAATGCATATTTCTTTGAAAATATGTAAATTATTATGATTCCCTTTCAGCGAGCCACCTCGAAAACGTTAGCAAATATCACTATAATACTTCAATAAATTAAATGTTAACTACAACGTGATGGCAAACGCTCATCACAAATGTGAACTTGGTCTTTCTTTATCTTATGAAGAAAATACAAAGTCGAACTAGTGTTTGAAGCAGTGATCTCTGTATATTTACATGTAAAGAAAGTTAAAGATGAATTACATAGCTGGACTGTAAGAAAAACGAATTATCTAAATGTATAAAATTTAATTTAAAAAAATTTCGAAAGTATTCGACAGTTTTCAAAAGTATCGATAGTTGTGATAGCATTATTAATACTATCGATAGTGCCATCGAGGTTTAACGAGCTCTCCACGATGGCCTCTCACCCGCTGCGGAGAGCGCAGAGCCTGCATTGCCGCTGACAGCGTGGGCTTCCGTGGCCGGAGTCGGCATTTACTGTCTGTCCGGGAGAAGCCGTCTTGGGTACAGGTGCCAACGTTTCCGCTGTCATTCTGCGACCAGAATGACGGCCAAAACCGGTGCCTAGGACGTGACGTCTCCCAGACAGCCAAGTAAAGACAGCATTGCCGCTGTCCCTGAAGGATCTCTTACCGGCGTAACCTTCAGTTCAAGTCCCGATGATGATGGATTTAAGACTAGGTAGAGAGAATTTCAGATGATTTCGAGGAAATTTCTCGTCGACGCTCTCGGCGGTTATTTTCCGATGTTTCTCGAATCGACATCAGGCGAATGCCGGAGAAGTGCCCTAACGAACGGGCCGCGGACAGTGCGCGATCTATCCTTGCTGTTCCTTGTTATATCCTCACCCCTTACACGCATACTAACATGTACTACACTACCTCACATGCCGAGAGACCAGTCGGAAGCTTAGAGCTTGTCCCGGCTGGGGGGGCTACTCCGCTGGTAGGAGATACTTGGTTGAGGGAATCCCCGCTAGTGGACGATAGGTCGGCGCCTGATATCGCCATCCAGCGGGGTAAGATCACAGCCATCTCCCGATGGAAAGCATACACAACACGTACGGGAATAATGACCTTAGTAGTTGACGTGTCCGTAATCCTTAGCAACCAACTAACCAACCGGAGAAGTACTCTTATAAGAGCTCGACCTTTCCTTCCTTGTCCTAACCTCTCTCCATCCTATTACATGCATTACACTGCATAACACTGCTCAGAGCTCAAACCCACTGGGGAGGTGCCCAGTGGGAGAGATATTTTGAGAGTAAATCACTCGCAAACCAAAGTGTAGTCCAACGTGGGATCTCTACACCGGCTCCTCCCGAACTAAACCATTCATTACCAACGGAACTAATGACTATGACAACTGACGTGCCCGGAAACTCCAATCATTTCAGAGCTTCCCACATGCTCACAGTGATGTGCCTAGCCATCTTAAGGGCGACCCCTGTTATGATGGACCGCGAAATAATCCACTCCCTTTCAGCAGGGTTTCAATACAGATTGCTCCCAGTAGATTTTGTGGGGGCAAGCGGGATTCGTCAAGAAAAGAGTTTGAGGATGATTCCCTTGCGATTCTTACTTCTTACCAGTGAAGTTCGTTATATTCCACTCTCATTAACATCACTGTGTTCTCTCATCCAATCGTTCTATACGAAGCGTGAATAGCCCAGAATAATTACTAACTATAATAATAATAATAATAATAATAATAATAATAATAATAATAATTTTAAGAGAAACAACAAAAAAGTACTTAGACAATGAAGATTACACTAAAATGATAATTGTAGAAATGAAGTCTATGATAAAAATAAAAACATTAATATTTTAATATTAATAAATACGAGTAGATATGATACCTTCCGAGGCAGCATAATATATTTTTCTTCACTCATTGAAATTTTGGAAATTGCGAAAAGAGACAACGAAATTGTAGCTTGCGTCATCATTTTAAGCGTTTATATTAATGGGAGAGAGGAAAATGACGCTTTAAAAATGTTGCTGGTTACATTTTCGGTAAACTCTGTATTGTGGAAAATTGCAAAACGTTAACGGTGCAAACCTACGACATTGACGAGAAAAATTGTTTTCCAAACAAACATATTTTTTAAAATATATAGATATTTAAAATGGTCAGAACAACGTTTTTATGAAATGAAAATATTTTGACAAATTTTCCCTCGAAATAAAGATAATTTATAATCCAATCCACTAAAAATAGGCTCCTAATTTTACATTAAATTTTTGTTCTTCGGATGAAACAAAACTCTTAAAAATGGCGTAAGTTACTTTCTCGCTGAACACACTGAATTTTTGTAAAGTAAAAGTTGTGATATGCGACAAAGTATGTGTGGTTGCAGAACGATTCGATATCAGTGCCTCACAATACTATTTTATCCAATGAAAAATCGTCAATTTCCGTTTCAGCATCACCAGACATTTGTTTTACTACATCTGTATGTATGAAATAGGCGAAGAAGTACAAATTTAATTTTTAAATCGAAATAAGAGGAAATATTCCTGAATTAAACACTCTTAGTAAACTACATTCCCCAAATTTTAAAATTACTCCTTAAGAATACTTAGAAGCTAAGAAGAAGAATAAACGTCTCCATAGGTATCGTGCGTATAAAGGGATAGGTACCAAACGTGAAGCTTGTTGCTTTTTATGTTATGGTAAATTCAAAATTATTATCAATGTATAAACGTGTGCGTATGTAAATGAAATATGTGTAAATGTATGCGCACGTAACTGAAATATGTTAAGCTTATAACACAAGCAATAAACTATTTTACCCTAATGTATATTACACAAGCAATAATTTATATTAAACAAATGCAGCCGGTTTGGGAAGAGTTTGTTCATGATTTTGATACGAGTCGGTATGATACATTTTATTATTTATAGGAAGACGTCAAGTGAATAAATATAGTAAAATAAAACATAGGTACTAAAGGAATGTTTCTCAAAATTTTAGCTCTCTAAATAGTTAAAAAATCATGTAGGTAAGGACACGCAAATCGTAGTATTTTATGATATAACTTAACAGAAGTGTTTTATGTGAAAGTGTTACTAATGCGAATCATAATAATTTATAATGCACGTTTTATTAAAATGGACGTTTCTTTATCAAAACAACTGCGTCATTAGCCATGACTCATAAGGTTAGTTATGAAATGTCGCAGCCCTTAATAGCAAAAGTTCTGGATGAGAGTTTGATATACTATTGTAACCATTCTCGCAACGCTTTGGACTTGGCGAATACTTAGTGAGCTGTAGGGTACTGAGGGTATTAAGAATTCTCAACCGAGAGCGGTAGCTCAGTGCATCAACTGATGTCACTGCAGCGTCAATGACCGGGAGGACCCAGGTTCGAGTTCTGACGGCAGCAGGATTTTCGACACTAGCTTTTCAGCTCGGTCAAATTCAGTCGCTGCCTGGAGGAGAATTCTAGCGGCCGGCTGCTCTGCTCAGTAGTTTTCCGTGGTTTCTCCGATTAACACCAGGCGAATGCCGGAGCAGTACCCTACCGAACGGACCACAGATCGCGCGCGATCTGTTCTTCCTCTTCCCTGTCCTATCCTCTCCCCTTACACACACTCTTACACTAACACGCACTACACTACCACATAGTCCGGAAGACCGGTCGGGAGCTTAGAGCTTGTCCCGGCTGGGGCGGTGCCCCGCTGGTGGGAGAGTCCTGGTTAGGGGGAAACCCCACTAGCCGACGGTAGATCGGCGCCGGATCTCGCCATCCAGCGGAGGAAGATTACCTCCATCTCACAAGAAACAAACATGCACTACACCAACGGGACTAATGACCAAAGCAGTTGACGCGCCCGGAAGCACGAAAAATACAAACCAAACCAAGAATTGTTTTAGGAAATAATAGAGCTCATTTTACTTTTAAACTGCTAGTTTTTTCAGGTAATGAAAATGGAAACTACCTATATGTAAATACCAAAAGCAATTTAAAATTTGCACGAGTTGTCAAAAAAACAACAAATCTGTATCAGATGATAAATTAATATAGTAGACTTGAAATAAGTAATATTATAATATGGCAATTTGAGGTTAGCATTGTAAGCAGTACTTCATTAATGTTAAACAGGAAGCACGAAACAATTTGCTTCTTGACTGAATTATAAATTTAGAATTAATATTAAAATTAGATAAGGTGGTTTTTGTTCTCACGATAGAATGGTTACCATGCATTTTGATGTGTCAAAATATTATAGAAAGTTTTATTTTTGCGGAAGAATATATTGTGAGTTGATATGTTTTATGTTCATCACAGTTGTCAAATATTTTATAATAGATATTTATATTATTTTTCATAAACTAAAAGAAGTCAAAGCATTCTTGAATATTTTGTGTTTAATAACGTTTTCACAAATTTCAATTTCACTGTAAAAACGCCCTGGAGGAATAGTTATTTTACATGAAATAATGACACGTTTGTTATTTTTCAAGTCCTTTCATGAGAAAATACACAAAACCTCTCGGGCAAGTTAATCATTGCAATTTAGGACGTAGTTTCTCGTGGTAAAAAGCGATGTGGATTTTCTACACAGTATTTGTAGTTAGAAATATTCAGAAAATTATTTTTGCGTATCAAGAATGTTTAATGAAGCCAAAACCATTATATTGTTTTTTAAAATCAGTAATTTTTTCACTTAAAATATTTTTTAAATCTGTGAATTCATGGTGGGATGTGCATTTTTTAAAATTAAATGTAAAACATATTTTAAATATTTTACGCGTACAATTTTTAATTAAAATTATTCCAAAGGCTCAAAATATCTTAATTGAAACTGAATCAAATCGCATTTATTGTAAATAAAACACGCTTATTGCGATTTACAAAAACTTTTCCTTCCGTGGTTGTGACAAACATGAGTAATATCGATTCCCTAAATAGTTTGTGAAATAACTGTAGAAGAGTGCAGCATTTTCGATCATTTGCTCGCTCAAACTTCAAAACCTTGAACAGAAGAACGAAAGTTTTAATGACGAAGATTATCTCCGCGCCCATTTTTCTCTGCATTACAGCTGCATCCCGGGCGAGTGCATTCACAAAGAGAAAATTGCGTCCTTAATAGCAGGAAGCGCAAACGAACATGCGAGATCCCGCAGAAAGTAAATCACCCTCCGAGTTCCAGAGGCTGGCGTCACGTGACACGGAGACGCAAACAAACGACGCTTGCGGAGTGGTGGAGTGGGAAGCGGTGGCGGAAACGCAGGCGCCGCGCGTCGACAGCTTCCGGGGTGGCCCGCACGGGGCAGCACCAGCGCACACAGGGCGCACCTCACTTTCAAAGGTCGAAAGCTCCGGAGTTGCATAGTCCGCACCGACGATGTTCCTAAATAATTTTCGCTCTTTCCTTATTCATCCACTGACCACCCTTTAAAAATAACCTTCTGCAACTATTTAAACTGACATCTGTATACCATTCTTCACTGGCTAATCAAACTATTCTTCTGACACCTGACAAAGGAAGTAACGCATGTGGATATCCATTCCTAAAAGTTAATGGTTAAAATCGTGTAATATAAACTTCCCTGAAAGATGAAGACACCGATCATGCAGGAATATGTTAAAAAATCCTCTTATCTCACCCTACGTGAAAACAAAAATTCTTCTGCAAGAACATGGTAAACGAACACGATCACTCATTATTCAGCGGAATGGCGTCCTTATAATTTAACATTTTCAAGGGTTGTAGGAATTCTGATTCGGTCTTGTTGACGTTCTTATGCGAATAAATAAAAGAGTTCACTTCGTCAACATAGTATTTTTATTCAGATATCCGGCTTTCGACGGCCTGTCGTCATCATCAGTCTTGCTGCTTTCGGCAAAAGTCGGTAGACTGTAACGGCACAGCCGTCAACATTCGGCTAACTGAATAAAAGTACTGTGTTGACGAAGATGACCTCTTTTATTTATTCGCATTTTCAAGGGTACAACAGATGCTTCGTCACGCGTGTCCAAGATCATATTGAAGCTCCAGCTTTGGGTCAATGCGATTAACGCAATCATCGTTGAGTATGTCCCTGGCATTTAATTTCTAATATTTAAAGCGCAGTTGATGCTTTGCTTCACTATCCCAAGTTGGTGAGCAGGCTTCGACTTTCATCCTACACGATGAATGTAACATATCCTTGAGTGCGTTTGACAGATAATTTACAACGAATTTGTAACCAAAATACTCTTTTTGCCAAACAGTTTGTTAGGAATAATGAATAATAACAAAATTTCAAAAAAGTATAAAAGAAAACTACTACAATTAAGAAGACATACATTGCGCAATTACTTCCAAATTGACTTCAAAATCGCTTTGCAATTTCTTAGCCTGATCATACCTACAAATAACCCCGTTAATTTTACAGAGGATGCCCTCCTTCCCGCGGCTTGCCATCTCTAGTTCTTCGCTCTCGTTCACCAATCTCGCAGCGTTGGGAGACAATTCTTGAACGAGGGTTCAATCAGGGCCAAGTCCCAAACGATTAATTGAAAACAAAATGTTGCATTCTCCTCAAATGAGCTACGACGCGCATTACAACCGCGTTATCTCAACATAGAGACAGGCTGAGGTTACTCAAGAAATCTACTGATGTCACTGCAGTTCCTCTGTTTGGAACGTCCAAGGGATCGTGTCCCGACGATGGTAGGATTTCCGACACTAGCTAGATAGGTCTATGAATATCATCCGTTATACGGAGGAGAATTCTGAAGACCGGATGCTCTGCTCAGTAGTTTTTTGAGGTTTCTTCGACTAATACCAGGCGAATGCCGGAGTAGTACCCTAACAAACAGGCTACAGACCACGTGTTCTTTCCTTAATCTTCCTTGTCCTGCCCTCACATCTTACTTATACATATTTACACTTACAAGTCTTACAGTGCCAGAGATGTTGGGAACTTAGAGCTAGTGTCAGGTGAGGTGTTGTACCTTTGGGGGAAGATGCCTGGACGAAAAAAAGCAAAAAAACCTCAGCCTGATCTGAAGATCAGAACTGGATCTCACCCTTCCGCAGGGAAGAACACCGCAACATTTCTCGATAATAACATGCAGTACATTTAAGGGACTAATGACCCTAGCATTTAATGTGTGTAGAAACCCGAAATAACCAATCAATTAACAGAAAGCGCCATATGCGGCACCAATAGATCAGAAAAGGCGGCTCACCGCTGACTAGCCTCACACAGGTAGGCCACCAATCAAGCCATCTATTCCCAGTCAGGCAAGAGAGCACATCTCAGACGCGATAGTAAAATACCTTTTTGAGTAATAGAACGATCCCACTAGAGAGAGTTCCGGTTTCCCCTTTGAGTTTATGAAATTTTTGTAAGCTTGATTTTCGGTTCCGACTTTACGTGGCTTCCCACGTGGTCCATGGCCCTGACACCGCGGTAGCACAGTGTGTTTCCTTTGGACGAGGCCAACTGCTCGAGAGTGCTGCGTGGGTGTTGTTCATTACCACGCAGTGCACTACATTTTTTTAAAAATAGATTTCACGGAACCGAGCGCCACTACTTGCAATTGAGTAACACTGGCTCCATATGCAGTGAACTATTGTTCTCATGTACGCTGTCTCTTCAGAGTCCCTCTTTCGACATAAAACGTAAACAATAGTTTCAGAAAAGTTCTTCAATATCTTCCTTGTCCGTTCAATGTCCATCGAGTGCATCGAGAAAACCTTTCACGTAATATTTTGATATTGTTTTCATCCAGCTACCCTTTATCCAATATGAATTGTATGATGCAATTATAAGAATATTTTATGTTGCACGGAGTTGTTATTAAGTTCGTTCTTGTCCTAAGGGATTTATCAGTAGAGCACCGTTTTCTGTAAATATTTAGATATATGAAAATATTTCCTCAGATAATTGAATCCTCCACAGCTTACAAACTTTGTGGAGTTAATATCTTCCAACTATATTTAGGAACAATAATAAAATATTAGTGCGTACTGTGTGTGGTACTATGAAACAACTGGTATTAGCATTATCGTACAATAAAGTGTTATAGGAGATAAGGTTCATCATTGAAAAAAATTATATTGGAGCAATGAAAAAAAAACAAAATTATAAGCAATGTCAGCAGTTGGAATGCATGAATATGAGAAAATAAATCAGAATAAAATTACAATTATATAATTGAGAATTCGAATCATCAATACACACACAGAAATATTAATTTTATTTTCCCGAGAGAAGAGAAAAAACTACTTGGGAGAAATTATTTTAAAGCATACGCGTAAAACTTAATTCTTTAATATGAAAAGGCTCATATTGCGAGTGTGCAAAAATGAAACTCAAAACACACCAGATTATTCAGTGTTTTTGCCACAATGACATTTCTACCACGCTAGCATTTCTCATCCAACGTCGCCCATGTTGATACCAAAATAAGAATGTTTATTTTTCTATTTCGGTTAAAATACCGGGAAAAGCTCGTCTCCGCGAAACACTCGTACACGCGCCGCGCGGGTTATTTTTGTAGACCGCTCCGATTTCCCATTGCTTCCACCGCAACCACCACATCCCCCGCGGCGCAAGCAAAAATCTCATTTTCTCGTTTGGCCCAGAGAGTTCGCAAAGCGCACAGTGTGCCCCGCGACCGCCGCGCCGCGCTGTTGTCGCTTCCGCCCCGCCGCCATCGCCACTTCCGCCGCCGTCGCCGGCTTACATGAAGCGGTAATTAGCGTGCCCATTATGGGCGGCGTGCGGCACGTCTCGGCGGCGGGGGGGGGGGCGGGGGCGGGGGTGGAACGGGGGCGTCGCGTGCCTTGGCGGCGTCCACCCCCGCCGCGGCCCCCTGAGACTGATGATACTCCCTGAGCGGCGCGGAGGGGCGGCGCGGGACCGCACCACCCTGTTCCCCGGAGTGTCGCGCCGCCCCGGCCCCGCCCCGCCCCGCCCCCGCGCGCCCCTCGCCCGCGGGCCTACGGCGGCGAGGGCTGGCGGGGGAAGGTTGGCGACACTAGCCTGCCGGGAAAAGTAGTTCAGGGCATCAACTGATGCACTGCATGCCTCTCACCGGAGGTCTGAGGTTCGAGTCCGATTATGGCAGGATTTTTAATAAATCCAGCGAGTTCTGTTGCTGTCTGAGGAGAATTCTAGCGGTCGGCTGCTCTCAGACCGGGAGAGGTGGCTTAGGGCATCAACTGACGTCACTGCAGTGCCTCTCGCGGCAGGTCCTGATGTTCGAGTCCCAATGATGGTAGGATTTTCGACATAAGCAGCGTGTACTGTTGCTGCCCGGAGGAGAATTTTAGCGGCCGGCTGCTTTGATCAGTAGTTTTCTGTGTCCGATTAATGACGGAGCAGTACCCTACCAAATGGGTGATAGACCGCGGAATCACAGACCAGGAGATGTGACTCAGGGCATCAACTGATGGTAGTGCAGTGCCTCTCACCGGGAGGTCCTAGGTTCGAGTCCTGACGGCGGCAGAATTTTCGACACTAGCTTTTCAGCTAGGTCGAATCCAGCTGTTGTCTGGAGGAGAATTCTAGCGGCCGGCTGGTCTGATCGGTAGTTTTCCGTGGTTTGTCCGATCAACACCAGGCGAATGCCGGAGCAGTACCCTACCAAATGGGCCACGGACCGCGCGCGATCTGTCCTTCCTATTGCATGTTCTATCCTCTCCCCTTACACACACACACTAACATGCACTACACTACCATATATTCCGGACGACCGGTCGGGACCTTAGAGCTTGTCCCGGCTGGGGTGGTGCCCCGCTGGTGGGAGAGTCCTGGTTAGGGGGAAACCCCACTAGCCGACGGTAGGTCGGCGCCGGATCTCGCCATCCAGTGGGGGAAGATCACCGCCATCTCACGAGAAACAAACATGCACTACACTAACGGGACTAATGATGAAAGCAGTTGACGCGCCCGGAAACACGAAAAAATCAATCAATCAAACAGTTCGGGGGAGGAGGCTCATGGTTTAGGAATGCCACTGTCTCTGACAGAGAGGGTCATTGGGATTAGACGGTGGCAGGATTTTCGAAACTTGCGAGAGAGGTAGGTCGAGTTCTGTCGCTGTCTGAAACAGAATTTCAGCGGCCGGCTGCTCTGGTCGATAGTTTGCCTATTTCTTGTCCAATACATTTCTCCCATTTCTTATCCAATTCTTCCCCTTACACACACACGTACATGAAGTACATTACTACACATGCCGTAAGACCGGTTGTTTTTGTGGCTGGAGCGGTGCCCCGCTGGTAGGAGATACCTGATTGGAGGAAACTCCGTTAGCCGACATTAGGTTGGCGCCGGACCTTTTCATCCAGCGGAACAAGATCACCGCCACCTCCAGAACAAAAGCACATGCGTTACACTTACGGGACCAATGACCTTAGGAGTTGACGCGCCTGGAATCACTATTAATCAATCAATCGAGTTCAGCCACTGCAGGAGGATTCTAGTGACTGATTGCTCTGGTCGGTAATTTCCTGTGTTTTTTCCGATCAGATGTGAACCAAAGTAGCATCCAAATAAACGAGCAACCGATCGTTTGTGATCTTTTCTTCTTCATCATTGATCCTTCCTTTTCCCTTACACACACACACAGACACATGCTCAAACAAGTACCACACTTACACTACCACTTATGTTGAGTGAATAGTGGAGAACTTGGGAGTTTGTCCCAGCGGGGGATTGACTTAGAGGAAGAAAGCGCAAGTCGTCCTGCAGGTCAATGCCGTATCCCACGATATACCTAGGCAGGAAGGTGGGAACTTTCAGGATTTACCATGAATTTTTTCATACTTTCCTAATGGCCTTCTAAGGATTTAATGCACACAGACAAAGAAAATGCTCGCGGCGCTTTGGCTTCACTGCCAGCGTCCGGATTTCGACAGCGTGGCTGACCGACTGTTTTGCAGTGCCATCAACTCAGCCTCCAGCTTGCCTCTTCGGTCTGTGCGGAGCTCTCAACGGTATTTTGGACACCGTGGGGCTGCTGCCATGTCCCCTTCTGTTGTGGTAGAAAATTGGATTCTCCTCTCTGGGTGTGAGATTCCCGTTTGTCAGAAAAGGCATATCGCATGAGAAAACGGTATGTCAAGCTCCTTGCTCCCGGGTGTAACAGCCTGGGTGACTGCAGTTGGGCTCTTGGTTTGCCGTGGCAGTGCCTGAGAGTAATAGGTATTCAGGATCGACTAGTCCAGTACGCAGTTAACTGTGTAAATAGCTCCAGTTCCAAACCGGAAAATATGTAGACTCGAGCTGGCAAAGCGGCCGCACTCGGGCTGTGGGAAGATGTGCGAATTGCAATATTCGCATTTCGGGATCGAGTTCCGAGGTATCTAGATAACTGTATAGTGGTACAACGGTAGGGGTTCAACATAAGAGACATTGCTCAGAGGCCCACCGAGGGGGAGTGAAATCATCGGGGTAAAATACAAGTGTATGAGCGGGGTGGAAGCGGGGAGAAGTAGGCCACACGGGATGTATACCAAAGTTGAGGTTTTCGAAATACTCGTACTTCAGAGACCTCTTTCTTCTTGCATTGTGGTTTTAATATATTAAGTATAATGAAATAAAAATTCTCCTTGTAGATAGATCTAAATGTTCCTAAAATTAGTTATTAATCATGTAAATCCAGAAGCTTAACAGAATTTACTAAAAAATAACAGGAAATTAATGAAAATTTATAATAACACTGATTTTATTGGATACAGAATGAAATAAAGTAGTTGAAACTTGCATTTACGAAAAATATTTATTAAATTCCCATCTGACCTCCAAAACAATATATCTCTATATCCTCACCGTTCAACATTTCAAATAGTTTTTTCTTAATAGATGCGCGTCATTGAGTTCTAAAATGTTGAACAACTGATCAAAATGATCTGGGCTGTCCGGGTGACGCCGCGTCGGAGGCTGGGGTGCTGACGTTTCGACCGACATCTCGCGGTCCTCTTCAGGGTGCTGCTCTACAGGGCTGTGCTTGAAGAGACCGCGATATGTCGGTCGAAACGTCGCACCCAGCCTTCGATGCGGCGTCAATCGGACAGCCCAGATCATGACTCTGGCCGCGGAAGTTCGATAACAACTGATCAAAATGTAATATTGCTTTAAGTGTTTAGTTTGAAAAGATTATAACTCAGAAGGTTAATCTTTGCTAAAGCCACTCCCCATCCTGAATGCCACAGAATAGAATGACCTCCCTAAAGAAGGATTAACATTTTGAATTCACACTTCCTGGCGTTAAGGTCTAATGGATTTAGTACAATTTGATCAGTGCGATGAGAACCAACACTTACCGTCTGTTCAAAAATTTACGAATGCAATCAATAAGTTAGTAATCACATAATCTCCACACGCTGAAATTAAAATAATGACCACACTTATAAATGATTAAAGCTGTGGATTGTTTTCACTCTCGATCACAAAACCTATTGCGAGCATATTATAAATCTCATTGATTTCATGAAGTATGCATAATCAGATTATAATTCCCACATTTGAATGTGAGTTTTGTTTTGACGCATGTTACTGAAAACGCATTAAATTTTTAATGCCGTCGATGAAATCAGAACAGTTTCACTTAAAAGTCGTTTCGAAATTAATTTCATGTGTTTGGTTTGCACCTCGTTTTCGATGACAAGATAGTCTGGAACAGGATAGCAGGAAGGAACAGGATAATTGAAGGTGTAGAGAAATCAACCGGGAGTGGTAGCTCAGTGCATCAACTGATGTTTCTGCAGCGCCTCTGACCGAGAGGTCCTAGGTTCGAGTCCTAACGGCGGCAGGATTCACGACACAACTTTTCAGCTAGGTCGAATTCAGTCGCTGTCTGGAGGAGAATTATAGTGATCGGCTGCTCTGATCGGTAGTTTTCCGTGGTTTCTTCGATCAACACCAGGCGAATACCGGAGCAGTACCTTACAAACGGGCCACGGACCGCGCGCGATCTTTCTTTCCTCTTCCTTGTCCTATCCTCTCCCCCTACACACACACTTACACTAACATGCACTACACTACCACATTTTCCGGGAGACCGGTCGGGACCTTAGAGCTTGTCCCGGCTGGGGCGGTGCCCCGCTGGTGGGAGAGTCCTGGTTATGGGGAAACCCTATTAGCCGATGGTAGGTCGGCTCTTGATCTCGCCCTTCAGCGGCCGAAGATCACCGCCTCTCCCAAGAAAAAACTTGCACTACACGTACGGGTCTAATGACCAAAGCAGTTAACGCGCCCGGAAACACAAAATAATAATTCAATCAATGTAGAGAAATGGAATAGTAGAATGTAGACAAATCAAAAAAATGTAGAGAAATGGAATGTAGGGAACGATTTGTGAATGGCTGCGCCTTAGGTAGGGGCTGCCCTCTCTCGGGAGCTGGCGCGTTTCCTCCGCCCGCCGTGCACCCTCTTCATCCCTCCCACCCTTACTCATGCTTAATCTCTGCAGGCGCCGTCGCGCCACCGCAGCAACGTCGTTCCACACAGCCACGCCCCCCCCCATCTTGTTCCTTCTCGTCCTTTCCACAGACTTCGCCATTTCCTTTCTCTTTCCCTCTCTCTACCCCTGACTTTTTACTTTTGCCTTCGTTTCTCATTCCCTATTGCCATACCCTCTTTCATTTATCTTCCATCCCTAATTATCTTTCATTTCAAGTCTTTCCTTCTTCTTTGTCTGTTTTCTCCCTTTGCTGTTTTCATCCGGTATCTCTCCATTTATTTCTTTGTCCTTCAGTTCCCTTGTTCAACTCATTCTTTCTCCTTTCCTGCACTCCGCTGTCTCCCTTTATTTGTCCTATCTACAGCTTTCACTTTTTCTTAAACACTCGTTTAAGATGGAACTGGTGGTGTGTTTTCGATATCTTCACAATCCATTCTTCATTATTGTCTCTTCCACAGTGCTTATCCATGCTTTATTCTCCCCAGCCGCTTCTACTTCCTGTTTCGCTCAGCCTTTAAAACGGCCGCCGGCTCCGGCAGTGGAGGCCCTCCATCTTTGCCTCCTCCCGCCGCTGTGCTCGCTGTAGGTAAACCCGATCTCCTTGAGCGAGGGCGGGCACGTCGCCATGCATCTCCGCTGGGAGCGCTCCTTGGGGCTGATAATTAATCACTTTCGCACTGCGCGCGCTCGTATCAACAACTTCTCAGCCGATGGAGATAATTTATTTGATCATGTTACGTTTAGCTCGACACTTCTGTGTTCACGAATTAGCTAATTGTGGAAATTTGCATCAGTAGACCCGGCGGGTGAGTTAGTAGTTCGTGACTGTGTTACTTTGGTGGATTGAATATCGATCTGAAAGTCAAATGTTAACGTGTATCGACAGCTGTAAAGTTCAATTTTATCTCTAAATACATATTTTATTAATATAATGCGTCTTGAAAACTAGTGTTAGAGGTTGGTTGGTAGTGATTGGTTGGACGCGTCAACTACTGAAGGCATTAGTCCCGTAAGTGTAGAGCATGTTTTTTCATCGAGATCGATGATCTTCCCCTCCTGAATGTCGAGATCCGGCGCCGACCTACCGTCAAGCGATGTTTTCCCTAACCAAGTCCAACCAGGTATCTCCCACCAGCGGGGCGCCGTCCCAGCCGGGACAAGCTCTAAGCTCCCGACCGATCTCCTGGTATGTGTTGTATTGTAGTGCAGGTTAGTGTGTGTGTGTGTGTGTGTGTGTGTGTGTGTGTGTGTGTGTGTGTGTAAGGCGTGAGGATAGGATCAGGTAGAGGTAGGAAAGATCGCGCGCGGTCCGTGGCCCGTACAGTGGTCCGTACTTGTTAGGGTACTGCTCGGGCATTTGCCTGGTGTTGTTCATAGAAACCGCGGAAAACTACCTATCAGAACTGCCGGCTAAAAGTGTTAGAAATGTTTTGAAAAATATAGTCTATGTAACTAATTATCCATGCTTTGCGTGACGTCAGGCAGTACAGCCGGAGTAGGTGATGCACATTGAGACTTGGACTCCATGGGAAAGAATGAATCACAATACCAACATCACTGTGAGAATCGAGTTTGAACAAATCATGGTTTAAGAGCTCACATGTTCAGACATTCGTTTTACATCCCGTAACTACAGGCATACGGTCATGGAGACCAGAACGAATTTTCAAGGTTATATTTCAATCATTTCCCGCTGTGAGGCGATACTGTTGCTCTTACTATCTTCATTGCTCATCGCATCTATTAGTCACGTCTATCAGTTTTCTGTTTGGATTCATCTGGAGAGGTTCCTGACACTGAACTTTGGAAGCGGTCTCGTAAGTATGTGTTAGTGGCCTCAATTTGTCCTATTAAGACACTCACATTTTACAAATATATTTTTGTTTTCATTTCTTTTATTTCTCAACGTTGGTTGTCTATTTAATTACGTAAAAAATATGTGTTTTTAGCCAATACCTTTGATATAATTGACAGAAGGGTAAGATAATATATAGTAATAAAGCTGAAACTGAAATTGTTTAAATTTGAGCTATTTTGTCATGCCGTAATAAAATATTTTATTGCATTAAATAAAGAAGAAACATATCTAATAGAAATAGTCCTTTTTTACAGTATTTAATTGTTTGGTTTTTGAAAAGAATTTATTGATTTCCAACGGTTCCGTGTTGGTAGCCGATATCTTGTGGTAATCCATTATATGAATAGGGATAATAAAACCGCAATAGTAAAAATAAATAGTATATATTAATTTTTTTGCCCAGAAGTACTTTTCGGGTACAATATTTTCGCATCCTCAGTGGGTCTCTAACCAAGGGAAAATTGAATGATTAACTTAAAGAGGAACAGTGGTGTAAAGAATAAAATAGACAAAAGAAGTGAATAAATAGTACAATAATAGAATTTTGAAAAATAATAAACAAATAAAATAACTCCAAAGGAGTCTCTCTGACCGCATGTCTCTATTAGGGTAACGAAAATCCATGCCTGTAGTTACGGGATATACCACTGTTAGTGAAATCTATATTAATATGAAGTGAAAACTTCACGAAAGCATTGAACACACTCATGCCATTAGAAGATTTCGGAAAGTGACAGAGTAGTAGCCGAAATTTGAAATGTACGATACAAACCAAATATATATATTTTTCTCCTTATGGTAGAGAACTTGCTGTGAGGCACAGAGATCAGATAAAGAATGATTCGCTGAGAAGGGATAGAACTATTTTTATGATAGCGCTGTTCCCGTGAAGCCGCTGAATCCAAAAAAATACGCAACATTGCTTAGCTAGTGCAAATCGGCTTTCATTTGTCAGGAGGCGCTTTGATTTCACAATCCAGTCAAGTAGAAATATGCTTTAGAACTTCAATAAATAAATATATAATTTATATTTAATTATAAAAAAATAATGGAAATTCTTTTTTTCACTTTGAAGAATCTGACAAAATAGTAACTGTAAATTATATATTAAAATACGCAACATAATGAAATAAGGCAAACAACAATGCAGAATTCGATTAACCCTTTGTTTCTTAAGATAAATGTCTTCCAATTTTTACTGACAGTGTACATTTTGTATCCACTAATGTTCGAAAATAAAAATGTACTTTTTCCCATTCTTTTATTATAAGATAATGATTATACCGATTGTATATAGTTTCACTACTTGCAGGTAATGAAGGTTATTTTAATTTTAATTAAAAATATAAATATATTCATTATTAATAATTGCAGAGTATAAAACAGTAACACCTCCCCAAAAGTCATAATTTATAGTTATGAAAAATATGTTCCCAAATGCACCTTTTGTCTTGTTTAAAATTCAGAAGAATATTTCACAATTTAACTGGTAGGTAAATTAAAATGTTTGTTCGCGAAACAAATATCTTCGTTCAGTATAAAATTATTTCCAAAAGGAAATTTTAGAAGTCACAGGCAATATAAAAAATTATCTCGACAAAATGTTCGTAATAACATTTTAATTTCAATTACACAAGAAATTAACGCGTGACGGTGAAACCGTTGGCGAATACAAAACCTTTGTCATTAACAAATGACCAGCAATGTTGATGTTTTTCTCTTAGAGGATATTCCACTTTTTATTGAAAATGTAGAAAAGTATATTTTAAGAGAAAATACTTCACAATTTAAACATTAAAAATATAATTCTGTTTAACGGAAACAGAATATAAAAACAGGATTTTACCAGAGAAACACATTGGGGTGAGGTTCAATCTCAAAATGTACCTAATTCCAATCCATCTTCCCGTTTAGTAAACCAGAAAGCAAAATTCGTCAACTGAAAAGCAGGCGTATCGAAAAGAAACAGACGCAAGTCTTCCCCGGCCATTACTCGAACGCGTCGGACTTCCTCTCCACCTCGGGAGCTCGAAGGAGTTAATTTGTCGCTGAAAGAGCGCCCTGACAATCAGTCTCATTAATCTTGAGGCCCCATGAGAGGGCGGTGGAGGCGGTGCCAGGCGTTGCGTCCACTCCTTCATTAAGAACTGGATGTTCGTCGCCGCCAACAAATGGGAATACCCGGCCGGCAGGCTGCTCCGCGACAAAAAGCGGAAAGCGCGGGCCAGCGGTGCAGCGCACACTGAAGCCAATTGGTCAAAAACCTGGCCATAATTAAAAGCTAGGAATAGAACTCTACGAAAATGTGTATGTTATGGTTTTGGGAGACTCTGATTACGGAGTTCATGTCAAAATTGGAAAATCCAAAACGTCGGATCCAATATGGCGGATCAAATATTTAAAAATAAAGCAGATTCCTGTGGAATTGGGTATTTTAATATTTTAAGAGTTATTGATTACGAATTTAATGTCAAAATTTAAAAATTCAAAATGCGGTTTCATACGGGGATCCAATACTTAAAAATTAAATCGATCGCGTGAAAATGTATTTAAGGATTTCGATTTGCTGATTATATTACGAATTTACTGGTGATGTTGAAATTTAAAAATTGAAAGTAACATTTAATTGCTTTTATTGTGTAATAAAAGACTAAACAATGTATAATTAATGTTATACCTAATTATTGTCACTCTGTATATGACTGTCTGTTGTGTATTTTTTACCGCCAGGTATAGCTTTCAAAGGAAAACGGAGCACCAAGAGACAAATAGCAGCACGCGGCCGAGGGCGCGGGCCGTGGCTCGTCGTATCTAGACAGGACAGTTACGCACTTTAGTAGTGAAATTATGATAGAACGAGAAGAGGCAAATATGTGCAGCTGCAAATACGTACAATTTACTGATAGGGAGAAGTCGGGGAATTCATACAAGCTAAATTTCAAAGTGATACTAAATGGTACAATAGTGATAGATCTCAATATGTAAAATAATAATAATATGAAAAATAAAAAATAAAGAAAATAGATGTGGAAAAGGTTGTGGTACATACTCCTTACTCGTCAAAATATATATAAAAGTAAACTTGTCAGATATTGAACATACCTCAGCTGTATTATCCTTTTGAAACCACAGAAAAATCCCAGCAAAAACGTTAAAAACCCCGTTTTTACTGACGGAAACTTGATTCACAATCTCGCGTATTTTCCACGTTTAGATACCGCCAACTTCACCATTAAATACAAGATGGAAATAAAGTTGAAATTTCTGTCACGCTGGAATATGAGGCACGGAGGATATCAGTAGACGATTCAATGGGATTAACCTCTAAGCACCTCTAAATTCGATTTTTGAAATTATGGCCAGATTTTTGGTCAGTTGGAACCAGTGTGCAGCGCGGCGGCGCGCGGGGACGGCGCTACCAGGTAAACGAGATCACTCCCCCAACCCCCAGCCCCAAGAAGAAAAATGGAAGCATTGCTCAGGAGGTGATTAACGTCAAAAGTACGCTTCGTGGATACGCCATGTGAAATTGCTTCTTTCCGTGTACAAAACACTCCCTGAATGCTCGTTTTATTAAATGAAATCCAATAATTAATCACGTTATAATTTGTTATTATCACCAATTGTTTGACCTAATTGAAATTATAATGGCAAACATAATACACTCAATTTTTAGGGTAATAAAATCAAATTGTTGTAAAAACGGCATTTGAATGACGGGACCATAATTAGAATTTCAGCAATCGAGGGCTGTACATTTAGAAACTAGGTTATATTATCAAAAGTTAATTTCGTATCAATATTGGTTGCCGATTTTTTTTTATTTAAAAAGATTGATATATGATGTCATATTGAAATTAATTTTCTCTTGTACCGGGCATTTAACCATCATCATTGTTTCGTAGTGTTCTGTCTCAGTGACAGCGCTGAATTCATTGCTTCCTTCATCTCACATTTGCTCATTAATCACGTCATATTACTTTGGGGATGTATTATTTTTCACTCTTCACTTTGGGGATACGCTATTTTTATCCGAATGTAACTAAAACTAAAGAGAAAAGCAAATAAAGTACTATGTAATTTTAGAATATATTTCCATTCAAAATCAAATGTATTTTTATAAAAAAGTAAATTAAAAAATTAACATAAAATTAAACCCAATTACATAAAATGAATGCTTTGAAAGTGTATTTTACTCGACGTTAGCAAGCTGCAAGAGAAAAATTTTGCGGAAAAATTTTGTTTTCTCTATAGGATCGAAGTAGGGATGTTTACCTAGTGTACTAGGTAAACATCCCTGCTTCCATGTCATGGATGAATTATTTATAATTACACATTACAAACAAATGTTACTTAATATTAAACTGTTCACTTTCAACTACTATACGTACTACAAGTGTGATTTTAACTTGTAGAGGAAAACTATAAGATATAAAAATAATCACTGAGAAAGACACGCTCATGTGAGATGTAAATCTCCAATGTAGAACAATGATCCTTCAAACGAAGGTAACCACGACACTTCCGCGAAGCAACTTTTGCTCTCCAGGCTTGAAAAGACATTTTAATGCTTCCCGTATGTTCTCATTTTTCGTAGATCGAGAGGAAAGTGCTGATATCACGATTGCCAGCACAGGCGTGCGCATCCTAATGCAATAGAGAGGGCAACTACATTTGTGAGACTATTTGAGACCTCTCTTCCACTCAATTTTTTATTTACATATCAAATTTTAATTAAACATAAATAAAATATACTACTAGGAGAATAAAAATGTAGCTTTAATCATACCATTATTAAATAAAATTAATTTAATGCAGGACCATTTTCTTGGTTGCCAGACAGTTTGGAGCGCCTTCTCCTCTTCTTAAGGCTGAGAGAGCTCAAGGCTTGAACGGAAGGCAGTAGAGTGCTTCTGATGAGTTTTTCGGATCGAGTTCTGGCCTGGCAGGAATTTTGAGATTAGCTTACAGCTAGTGAATTCAGCACTGTCTGGAAGAGAATTCTAGCGGGCGGTTGCTCTGATCGGTAGTTGTCCGTGGTTTCTTCCAGAAATTCCAGGGGAATGCCGGAGCAGCACCCCAAGGAACGGGCCATGGTCAGTGCGCATCTTTGCTTCCTTGTCCTATCCTCACCGCTTACTTACACGTGCACTTACACGAACTTCACTACCACACATGTCGGGTGACTAGTCTAGACCTTAGAGTTTGTCTCCATTGGAGAGCAGCCCCGCTATTGGAAGATACCTTAGTGAAAAAACCGCACGTCGACGTGTAATTCGGCGTCGGATCTCACCACCCACCAGAGGAGGAACACCGCCAGTACATGATGAATACGAAAGTTGTGCATCAGTTCCGCAAATCATCTGCTAAAATATAATGGAATTGAATCATACTTACGAAAGAAAATTAATTATTTGTAAATACGGGGCTCCTTTTGAAATTTTCAGGGTGTCGCGGCTCCCTGTTCACACGCCTACGATCGCAACCATTCTTAGATGCAGCATAGCGTCAATTTCTTGCTCCCTGCCTCTGGAAATGAACATAGCAAATATCAGCCCGTAGAGCTTCAGTTAGAATCATCCCCGCATTTGACTGGAATAGCCCTTCATGTATTTTTTAAATAAACAACGTCTGGCCTTGTTGGAAATTGTGGGAATTGTGATGCGATGTTGTTGATGATATTATGCAAAGATGACCTCTTTTATTTCTTCGCATTGCTGAAACTGATTATTTATCCAAACAATTAAGTCAATTGCGTTTTTCTGTGCCTAAATGCCAGTAATGTTTCGCATTTCCTTTATATTGTGGGCGTGGATGATTGTTAGCGATTGAAAAATCACTTAATATGTATAAAAAGTTTTTTAAGTTTACCAAGAATGCTTAAAAGACAAAATTAGGTGATATTATTTTGTATTTTAATTACGTTACAAACATTTATTTTTTAATTATTTGCATTTTGCGGTAAAATACTTAAGTGCAATTCCTTAGATTCTAAAACTTCCAGAGAAAAAAAATCCTTTGTGAATTTCCATCATGCTGTGAAGTACGTTGTCGGTTTAGGATCATAATCTGACCCGTGCAAGATAAACGAATATCCTTACAAGAGGAAACATTGTTTAAAGAGTAAAATTACTTGTTTACCACGCTCTTAGAAAATTGCTTCAGAAAGGAAGCTAAAGAAACTTCGTCAGTAATTTCCTGGGTACTTCTAAATCGTTTCGTGAAATCAGAAGAAAAGAAAACTCTATTTGAACTCGTACGTCTCTTGACTTTACTCTTCTCAGGGCAGGGGTTCTTGAGAGAGTTAATTAGTTGAAAAGCAAAGACTGACTTTTCCGAGATTGCAATGTGCAAGAATACCCCACTTTACATTTCATAACTACTTCAACGTAAAAAATCAGTGATGATGTTTCTACATTTAGTATACACTACATTATCATACAGAGTAGCAACATAACGTTCGTAATAAAGCAACTAATAAGTACAAGACAACAGAGTTAGACTTTTAATCCATTACATTGCATTTTGCGACTTTGCATCAATATATTATAGGACCATTCATATGTGTATTATAAGAAGATTCATTACGAGTCTAATGTTAGAATGCGGCTTTATTTTTGAGGCTCACACAAGATATTTCACTTCCGTTTCTCAGGCTGTGATCTACAAAATGAAATAATTTGTGTCGTTTGAAAATGTTTTTCGAGGTTTAGGACTTCGGGGTGCGCCCAATCTCTGACATTGGTGGACAGGCACGTGGAAAACGTCAAATTCTATTGTAAAATTCAATTGACTTGTGCAAATTTGTAAACACAGGATTTAGTGTAAGTTAATAAATTGTTTTAATAAGAGCTCACGGAATATACCAGGGGTTAATGATGAAACGCAAGGCACAGACTAGATGCAGAGTGAGCAAATGTTTACACGACTTCAGTTAAAAGAAGATACGTACAGTTCCGTTGTAAGAGGTTTTTCATCACATGTTTATTGGCAAAGAAATATTATCTTAGTCCCGAAAATAACCTGTAAGTTTCTGTTTGTAATATTAAGTATATGGAAGAAGATTTATCTTCGATTGGAAACTGTACATATCGGTACATATGAAAATCATTATGTAAGTCTTTTTCATTACATTACCTGCTACATCCATGCTTTTTTATTCCGGTTCTCCCATCACATGCCTTCAACATTACTAAAGCTCTGATCCAGCCCCTAAATTCAAATTGCCACCCCCAACGCCCGATCTGTATGTGGTAAGTCGTGACTACAAATCCTCGGCTAGAACACAGACGCATGCCGGAGCGCGGCCAGCACACAAAGACCTCACAAAGGGAAGAAGTCGTTGAAGGGAATTAGTGATTACAGGCCGGCCACCGGGATGCGCGATTCGTCCGCCCTCCGCGAGCGGGCGATTGCCAGCTGCTAAATCAAAGGGCGGCCAGTGCCTAATCCGCGGCGCGTTCGCCGGTCGGGAGTGGACATGACAGCGGTCGGATCACTGGCGGATTCTGCGTGATCTGCGCCACGCGATGCGACGCGGCGCGGCGCGGCCTGGCGTGGTGCGGAGCTGAGCGGGCTGCGTTCCCAGGGGCCTACGCGTTGCGCCGCCGCCAGTGCTGCACTAACCAGGAGTCAGCCCCTCCTCGCTCAATAGGCTCTGGCAGCAAGCGGAAATACGCACTTCACAGCTGGGTAACAACGAATTAAAACTAGTGGCGCGACGGCAGCGCATACTTTCGCGCATTGTTTCTAAACTTGTTATTTTCGAAATGTCCCAGAGTTCAAAGGAAATTAGTCCTGTGTCATCCTTTTAAGCGTTCATGGTTTTATCCGTGGAAAGAAATTGAAGGATAAATTTGGAGCTGTTTTGAGAAAATATTTTGTTTCTCTTTTTGCCGAAATTTTAAGCACAATTTTTCACAAAACCTACTCGTCTTTTCAAAATCTTATTTATGACTTTCTTAAAGAACTGATTTTTTAGAACAATTTTTGAAAATAAAAATCCTATCTAGTTTCATAATTTGAGAAAATTAAAATAAAAAATTACCTACATTCCACGCAAAACTATGAAAAACGTTTCATATTAACTAAAAATTCTGCATAACGTATTTTAAGATGTCATTAAAGAACAGATTTTATTAAGAAAAAATATCTATTTTCATTACTGTTAAGTAATTGTAGAAAGATGAAAAAATTGAACTTTTGAAATTTTGGAAAAATCAGGGTTATTAACGAACTGAGAACTGCACCATTCTTTTAGACATTCTTTCACGCTATTTGAGCATGAAGTTTAATCCAAATAATTGAGTATTGAAAAATTTTGAATTTTTACCAAATAAAATTTCCGTTTAAAACTCAGAAGGTCTCAAGTTTCTTCAAATTGATCGACAAATGATCAAGTTTGGAGAAAATCGGCTGGAAGGCACCATCTTTGACCACAGACGGAAAGACATATGGACAGTCGAACATACATACGTTTTGTCGTCAATTGACTTTTCAGTATCAAGTACTCGCAAAATGTGGTTTATGACTACATGACGACATGATTACAACATGTTAAATGAAGTAATTTGTGATGTATAGGAAAACAATTTTTTTCTTTTTCGTTACCTGGGTCAGGTAATAAAAAAAATTTCGGTCGAAAATACGTTGTTTTCCGGCGCACGATTACAATATGTTCTCCTCATACGATGTAAGAGCGAGAAAGTAAAAAATATCTTTAAAATTAAGTATCACAATTCTATTTAAATGACATTTCTTTACTATACGTATCTCTCTTTTTTTACAAATTATTCTCACTCATTACTGTTCATCTCACAATTATGCTTACAATAGACGTTTCCAATGTTGCAACACGTTCCACCTGCATAATTGGAACTTCATCTCGACGAATCGGATCATTCACGTTCGTAGAGCCTTAGAATACCACATTACTCGGAAAGACAATATTCAGGATTCTCTCAATCTCAAATACGACTCTTTAGGACGTGCTAAGCAAATGTTCGAGGTTATTTTAACAGTCTTTCGCACTAGCACACATGTTCTAGTCCCTAAAATTCTCAAGTCTAGTAAATCAGTGATCAGCTGAGAGCCATTGTTTTATTTTGTTCGTTTTTATATCGTTACGCCTTAGTAACAGTGAATTTAGATGTGAAATATTTTACTGAAAAAAGTCAACTTCAAAGTTTGTTTGAAATTAAAAGTATGTTCCGCAAAACCCCATCGGATACTCTGAAAAGTCTTTGGAAATCATGCAAATTCTTCAGGGATGGAGAACATCATTCGATGACAACGACGATGCTAAAGATTCTCATCCTCAACGATTTTTTTCTCTCTAGTGGTCGATTAAAAATTGGTTGCTTAGCGGAATGACAAGGCAGCTGTTTACTCGTCATTCTTTGATAGTAACATTCTCTACTTCCAAAAACATTAATTTTTCTGTATCCTCTCTGTTCACCTGCCCTTACCTCGTGTTCTTTTCCTTGACTTTAAAATTAAATTATGACAGAAAGGAAACCGTTTCAACATAAAATATGAGCAGACTTGTAAGGTATTTATGCAGTCATTAAAGATGACTTTTGCAGATGCCTTAACGCATGGAAAAATCTCTAATATTGTTAATAGAAACTCAAGGAGATTACATTAAAGTAGGTAATTATAAATAAGCGGTTTCATTAAGCAATATTTTAATACAAATGTACTTACGGAAGTGAATTATCCCAACGTTTAGACTGCTCTTCTTATAGTCTTGCTTCCTGAATATTTTGGAAATTGGGTCCACCTACAATATATTTTCTTTAAGTACCGAGGAATATTGAAGTTTTGTGAAGACTCAGGAAGACTTTAGATCACTTATGGAGAATAAAATATCTTATTCGCTTTTAGGTGGATCAAAGTCTCAACATCACTCTTTGTACTCTGAATTCTATAGTTACGCTTTCAACCCTTTCATCAGTCTCTTCACACGTAGAGCCGTTTGACGTTGGAATTGAAGTATTATCCAATAGAAAAAACTGAGCGCACATTTTTCGGTAATATATAAACATTGTATTGCTTGTGAATTGTTTTTCAATTATAACTAGTGTGTTTTTAAATCAGTTAACTAATTCTGTAGTTATAAATAAAAAATACAGCTTACATCTACAATGAAAATTATATATTTCAAATGGAAATAATCTCCCTATATTCATCCGCAATTACGAGAATAACAAACTAAGGGATTATATTAAGAACCACTCACTGACTCTACCTCTGCAACAAAACGTATAGTCATATCAATATTGAATATTTACTCTACTAACGTTTATGCAAAGAAATTTACAAAATGAAACGAAACACGTCAACTATCATATTATAATTCATATTTATCCATTGATTATTTTTATTAGATAAGTAAAACCAGTTTATTAATAAGAACTCAAGTTTTTAAAAAGCCATTGCCCATAATTAGCAACTACAACAGTTTTGTACACAGTTTTGTACTTAAAAGTACACAAGTGTTGTAGACAATCACGTCGTTTTAATAACTTCTATCAACATCAGTCTGTCTCTTTTCGCCAATGAATTACCAAATTCAACGAAAATGTATTTTGAGATGCAAGGGCGTTGCGCAGTAGACGTATAACATACACGTTCTTCATTTCATTCAGAAAAACAAATGCAATAATTAAAAAAGAGAAATACTAGGTCTAAGCCTGATCTGACGTTTTAGCGAAGATATAAAGATAGTCTTAACTTAATATGACTTCCTTTGTTTCTTCATGTAATAACGTAACAATCCCGCATTAGAATTCCCACAGTTCTAGCGGAGAAGGATCACCGCCTCCTTCTGGAATATATCACCACTACACATTTACGACTAATGAACATAGCAGATGACGCGCCGGAAAATAGGAATAAATTAAGAAATCAATACCTTTTCTTAAATGAGGACTGGCAAAGGTAGCTCAGAGCATCAACTGAAGTCTTTGCAGTGTTTTTGATCAGGAGATCCTAGGGCTCGAGTACCGACGGTGGCATAATTTTCGACACTACGTTGTCAACTAGGAAAAATTCACCCGCTGTCTGAAGGAGTATTCTAGCGGCGGGGCACTCTGATCGGTATTTTTTCGTGGTTCCTGCGACCCATACTATGCGAATGCTGGAGCAGTTCCTAACAAACGGGCCACTAACCACGCGAGATATTTTCTTCCTCTTCCTTGTCCTTTCCACACCTACACGCTCTCACTACAATACCACATTTTTCGGGAGACCAGTCGGGGGCGTAGAGCTTGTCCTCGGTGGGGCGGGTGTCCCGCTGGTGGGAGGTACCTGACTGTGGAAAATCCCCGCAAGCCAACGTAGGATTGCGCCGAATCTCGCTGGCCAGCGGGTGAAGATCATCGCCTCCTTTTGTAATAAAAACATGCATCACATTCACGGAAATACTTTCGGAAGCAGTTGTGATTGATTGATTGATATTGATTCCGTCCTCGTCAACTACTTTTGTCAATAGTTCCGTAAGTGTAGTGCGTGTTTTTGCTCGGGAGATGGCGGTGGTCTTCCCCCACTGGATGGCCAGATCCGGGCCGACCTACCGTAGATTAGCCGAGGTTTCCCCAACGAGGTATCACTCACCAGCGGGGCACCGACCCAGCCCGGACAAGCTCTAAGCTCCCAACCAGTCTCCCGGCATGTGTAATAGTGAAGTGCATGTTAGTGTAAGTGTGTGTAAGGGAAGAGGATAGGACATGGAAGAGGAAAGAAAGATCGCGCGCGGTCCCTAGCCCGTTCGTTAGGGTACTACTCCGGTATTCTCCTGGTGTTTATCGGAACAAACACGGAAAACTACCGATCAAAGCAGCCGGTCTCTAGAATTCGCCTCCAGACAGCGACTGAATTCGACCTAGCTGAGAAGCTATGTCGAAAATCCGTCAGGGTTAACCCAGAACTCCCCGGTCAGAGCCGCTGCAGTGTCATCAGTTGATGCCCTGAGCCACCTCTCCCGGTCTAAGCAGTTGTCACTCGGATTTATCAATAAATTAATCAATCTTCAAACAAGCATTATAAAACTTCCGCCAAATCGAATTTCAATCCTCGTGCCGCTGATGTGCCCGTCGCGCCCTCTGAGCCGAGTGGGCCTCGTGGTCGAGGCGGGCCCGCGCGCGCGTCACCGCCCAAGTGCCCTGCATTGCGCGTGGAAACGTCACGGCGAAAGCCCTAATGGCGCGCGACGGTGCTTAAGCGGCGCCGGGATCCGCGGATATGTTAATGGCGGCGCCACCTGCGCTCGAGTGGAGCGCGGCGGAGTGCGCGCCGAGATGGCGGCCGGCGCTGGGAACGATCTGCGGCTCACGGCCCCACCGACGCGTCCGACCGGATGACGTGCTTCTGGAATGGCATCCCGATATGTGCGCGCAGGGCTGTGAGCCTGTCCGGATGCAGTTTGTAGTGAAGCGGCGGGTGGGGTTTTACGGCAACGAACCTACACTTCGATTGAAGGTGTCTAAATATTTTTTTATTCTTTTAGAATTACATGACAGTAGTCACCAGGCTCTGCCTGACACTGAATAATTCTTAAGTAATATTGACAAAAAATTTTGTTTTATGTTATTTTAAATAATATTACTGTAATGTAATATAAAAAAAAAATATTGTTTTAGAAAAAAATAGTTAATAGCATTTTAAATGAGATAAAGCCCAATAAAACAGACATATATTATATAATAAAATTCTTTATGGTTTACGTAGTTTACCACCTAGTATCGTAAGTGGTGCGGGCGGGACGAAAGGATATGCACGTTTATACACAAGAAAATCCGCCTTATTCATTACAGCGTCTGAAATGAGAATTACAATTAGTTTTGTCAATTACAACTGATAGAATAGAATTTTATTATGTAATGTATGCCTGTTTTATTGGGCTTTATCCCATTTAAAATGCTATTAACTATTTTTTTCTTGACTTCTGTAAAAACTGGGGTCCAATTTTTAAAAGAAATGTACTTCCCCGTGGTGGTATTTAATCTGGCGGTATCTTAAGTGTTACGGTCACGTGGTTATTTTTGGATTCTACAGACGACACCAATTTTAACTCTGATTTCAAGCACTGTAACGGATAAGGCGAATTTTCTTGTATTTAAATGTGCATTTCTTACTGTGGTCGCGCACGGAGCCTTAGGGTAGCAGGGAATCTTGATCCCCACACCCTTCCAGGGTTAGGCGCATAAGTCTTTTGGCTGAACACCCCCCACCCCCACCCGGTGCGCGCGGACCTTGGGCGCTGGAAGCTGGACCAACGCCAGGACGCGGGCGCTCTTGGCCTTCCAAACTTTGCCACCCGGAAGGTGGAAACCGTTCTTGAAGGTACGCCAACAGTTCGTTTAAAGCAGGGATCGTCATGTTTACGCACCCAGGATAGCAAGTACCTGACTCTTCGGTGTGTGTTGGCGAAAAGGCTTGAGTGAGAGATCTAGGAGAAAAATTTGATCTATGTCGGAGCTATGAGAAGTACCGAAGAGAAAGTACACGATAAATTCAAGCGTCACCGTTGCGGAATCCGACACATTGCGAACCTGACGATTATCTTATCTCCTTTTATCTTGTGCACATATACGTAAGTATGAATATTTAAGGACAACCAAGAGAGCCTCCTTGACATCTACATTTTGTCCGATATATAGGTAAGCCATTTCATCCGGTAAGAAAACTCAGCTCAGCATTTTCCTCTATTAGATGAACAAATGTTTCTTATGCCATTTTCCTGAGAAATGCTTCGTTAGTACTCAGCAATTCCTCTTCGGTATAATGTTCACAAGGTTGTGCTTCAGGGAGGAAGCGCTTGAAATATTTCAAAATATTGAAAATAAAATATGTCTACTTTTTCGGACACAAACGAGGAAAAACGAAACTTTACGTGTGTTGGAAATTAAGTGCACATGGCAACAGTTCTGTATCCAGCACGCTCATGCAATCGCTATCAACATTGGGCTCTCTGAACCTCAGTCGGGAGTCAGAACTGCAGCCACTTGAGAGATGCAAATAACGTTAGTGATTCCCGAGTCTCCAGACTCAGATATTGAAACTGCAGTGACATAAAATGTAGTGACTCTACATTTCAACGACATAAAGGCTGCAAAAAATTGAAAAACTACAGAAAAGGGCATTTCTTGGGAATCTGTGCTTCTTGGACCAAACAGATTTAAAAAATTATTTATTGCTAAACTTATGTGGGAAACACGCTGGTATGCTTTTCTTGATGAAATGGCACTTCTTTACATTCACTTACTGCCTAACTGATTTTATTCAAGCATTTTGGTACTGAATTTACTCTGGCAACAATAAGACAGATTTGTTTTAACCTGTACCCAACCGAACTTCAGTTACTCACACAGACTTTTACAATATATTTATTGTAATGATTCGTTTCAAATGCAATGAATAAATATGAATTAATTTCTATTTAAAAAGACGTATGCTTTAAAAAGCGATGTTCTTTTGCAGCAAAGTAATTTTCCACACTCTTTATTATCAAAATCCGGAATACGTCTTTCTGTCCGAGCATTACAAACTTTCTCTCTACTATGTAAATAGTATAGAAGAAATTAAAAATAAAAAGACTGTTCTGTGATAACACTAGGGCATTCTCAAATTATAAAAACTATTTATAGATTTTAACATAATGTACATATTTGAAAGGCACTTTACGTTTCGTAGGAAACGTTCGTTCATTGACTTTTAAATATTAAAATGATGTAGATGCGTTTTTAATGGTCAGGCAATTTAAAACTTCCTTTATTTCGGACAAATATTTCCGTCTGTTCTTGTTCTTTTCTTTCCTCAGGAACGAACTGAAGGAAGTTGAGTAGTTTCGAAATACACGTTATCGACAAGGGACGTCACCTAATCACTATTGGGGTTGCGGTGCAGGTCACGACATTTCTTCCAAACGAGCTCCAAAAATATCGTGGAGTACGTAACTTTGTGATTTAATAAAACCAACCAACAATTTCACCACTGCTCTCCTACAAGGAAGTACTTGTAAAAAGGAGGAGGCAGCATTGTTATTGAGGAAAGGGACAAGTTGGCATCGGGGATCGAAGCGACCATCGGCCATTATGAGAAGCCCCCTCCCCTTTCCCTCCGTTCGTTCCCCTCCTCTCCTCTCCGCCCTTCTCCGCCTCTTCCCACCGCTGTCCGCCGCCTTGCTCCACCACGCCCAATCGCTCCATTCGACCCCACCCCCTCACGCGCCACCGTCCGCCCGGGTCCTGCCACCCCGCGCGCCTCGCCGTGGCCAGCCCTCAAACATGGCTCGGGGCGGGGGCGGCGGGTGGGCGGGGCGGCCTATTGGAAAACTCGAGCCCGAACGCTTTAAACCCGCTGTCAATAAAGGCGGGCGGGCCCCGCAACGCCATCGACCGCGGGCCCCCCGCCCACGGGCGGAGGAGGGGAAGGGGAGGGGGAGGACACGGAGGTCGGGACAAGTGGAGGAAACGGCGAGTCAGGACGGTGAAGTGGGAAAATGATGGGAGCGCATGGAAATGCGGAGATTATGGCGGTAGTGATGGAGGACGACCACACGTGTGGTGGCAAAGGTTGGATCGTTGTCGATCGAGAGGAGGGGAGGCGAGATGGCAGGGGGGCGGTAGTGATTAGTGGAAAATTGACGTAGAAGTATGAGGTTGTTTCGGTGGCCATGAAAATGGTGAGGAAACAAAAGGCCCTTCTGGTGTAGTGGAGAAAGTGACATAAATGGCGGGAAGAAGCGGTAACGACAGTACACACTGCAATGTGGATGATTTCGAAGATACAAGCGGTATTGAAATGAAGAAACAGTTGCTCAAGAGGAGGTGGTTGCACGAGCTCGTGGTGCGGGGTAGTTCTTTCGCAGAAATGGTGATAGTGAATCAAAAAAGTGTTCAGCTCTTTTTTCTCGTAAACACAGTATAATGAGTTAGTTATAATGGAGAAAGAATCGATTATTACAAAAAGTAAAAATGTTTTCAGCACACACTTACAACTACATAATTAGAGAGAGAGAGAGAGAGAGAGAGAGAGAGAGAGAGAGAGAGAAGAGAGGAGAGAGAGGAGAGAGAGAGAGAGAGGAGATACAGAGGAGAGAGAGGAGAGAGTCTTACTCAATGAAAAACATTCTTAATTATAATATTTATATATCATTTTACGAACACTTTTTCAAAGAATCAGTAGTTTTTTACGTAATTCGTTGTTCTATCGGCAATATTTTTTTCTGACGTGTTTAACACCTTCATTGATGAAGCTGGAGATGATTTATCATTCCAATCTAATTCTTGAAATTAGGTTTTCCTTTTATTTTCTTCACACGTTTTCAAAATATTTTTGTCACATTATTTGCAAAGTGCATGTATAATATTTTTAGTGATGAAGTGCTAGTAGGTTAGTAGGCGCAATATTCTAATATTAAAATAACTGTTACGAGAGGGAATGTGCTAATACAGCGTCCCTAGTGCGATGGGCCGTGTCATTGCTGGCGCGGGCGATGCAGGGCGTGGAGGCAGCGGCGTCGGGGCGTGGAGTGGTGGGGTGCGGCGGGCTGTGCGTGGGGGTGTGGGGTGGGGGGCTGCGGAAGCGCACGTCGACGCACACGCATTCGGCGCCGCATCGGGGAAATAAAAACCCGAGCGGAGCGCGTCAGCGGAGACAGCAGCTCAGACCAACAGCGGCAGAGGCGGCGACGGCTTTTTGGATGTATCGATGCGGGTGGCGGCGATTCCGGAAAGTCGAAGCCGTGCGTGAGGACAACGCCCTCACGTGGCGCGCCGTTGACGCGGTCAACCAAAAAATGGGGACGTGCGAGGGGGCGACGACCCAATCTGCGTTCACAAGCACGAGGAGCTCGCGGCAATGCTATCGAAATCTGCTGCATGTGAAGAGGTAACGGATGACTGTGTTCACAGAAACAAGAATATATACTGTCTATTTTCCTATTTAAATAGAATTTCTTCTGATGTAGCCATCCAATCAGAGCTTCAATACCAAAAAATTAGTCCAAGTTCCCGATTGGATAACCGTCTAACTGATCAAAAGACAGACGTCCCTCTCTTTAATTTGAAGTTTACTAAAGTAACTTCTAAAGGGCATTTGTAGAGCGCAGAGAATATGCTTAGGGAGCAGCAGTTACTGCTGAACACTGATGGGGGCCGCATTGCAAATGCCAAAATGGAGCAGTGGTTGGGGCGTGATGGGGTCGCAAAGGGTAGGCGCTGCCGATGGGTAATTTTTGTTTCGGCGAGTGCGAGGGGTGACTAAGCCGACAGCAGCAGGAGCGTGGCGAGGCGATGGCGATGGCGATGGCGAGTGAGGTGAGGGCGAGGGTGGCAGCGTGATGGGGTCGAAGTAAGAGGGAAAAATCCAAGCGCTCAGCCGTCGCATTGACAAACGAATCGCTGCGGGGGGCCAAACAAAAGACGAGCCAATTGCGCCGCTTGCGTCCAATTAGCGAAGAGTCCTTCGTTTGCCTGACAATGGCCGGTCGAGCACGCGGCGAGCCGAGCGCAGAGCTGACCTTTGGCGCCGCGGCCGCAGCAACAGCTGCCGTCCCACATGGTTTTTCACCACCACCCATCGTACCTACCACTCCCACCACCTCTCCATCATCAAGCCTACCCTCACCCTCCCTACAACCTCACTTCACCCACACCCCCTCACAACCCCTAACCCTTCACAACCCAACAACCCCTCACAAAACACTCCCTCCTAATACCCTCACAAAACCCTCAAAACACCCTCACAAACTACCTCAACCCTCACAAACTAACCTCACAAAACTACAAACAACTCCAACTAACCTCATAAACTAACCTCATAAAACTGTCCTCGTAAACTACCCTCATCAACATCATCTCACCATCACCACCTCACCACCACTATCTTCCTTACCACCATCAACACAACCACCACCTTCACCACAACTACCACCCACACCACCACTACCTTCGTCATTACCACAACCACCACTACTACTTTCTCCTCGACAAGCACCATTTCCACCCCCACTTATCATTATAAACCGCCTCTACACCAAGTAATAATTTTCGTAAATGTCCAGGTTTTCCACTTTTCTGGCAAACTAAGCTACAGTGTGGAGGTATCCACAAAAGTAAACCACCACAAATGTAACAGAAATTTAAAAAAGCTCATCTTGTAGAAAAGTTCATCGTAAACAACGTAGCTGCGTCCATTTGCAAATAGCAATTCTAGTTTTAAGAATTGAGGACGCATCATTTCCGAATCATCCACGATGCTGTGTTGCGCGTGCGTGTCCATTTTTATTTATACAATGCTCAGTTTTTATCTTATCATTTTTAGCGTATAATAAAAGTATTTGGGAAAATTACAACATTACTTATAATATTGATCTTCTCTTCACATGTCACTGAAGAAAGATTTTCATTTTCACAATGGTGGCGAGAATTACAAAGTTCCATTGTATTACTGTATTGTGTATGTACAGCGTTCTACAAAGAGTTGAAAACTGTTCTCTGGGATGTATTATTAATTACAAAATACGCTCTTTGTAAATTGATTTTAATGTTTTGTAGTAACATGTTTTTCACGTTTACGGACAAAGGCACATTCTTCATTTTCATGTAATTACTAAGAGAATATTATTTTTTCATTATAGAATACCAGAGTAATTAGCTATGGACGGCGAATTGAATAAAATCTAATGCACAAGGTAATGGCGGATCCAGACTTAACAGAGTTCAATGTTCGCTAGTATTTTGTTTCTTGCGATGAGTGATTCAGTAGTGTGTTAATTAGTGTAGAATATTCTTATTTATTTTTGAAGCCATTCTTATTAATGGCATTGAAATCTGATCTATAAAGATGTAAAAAGGTTTTGAGAAAGTCTTGAACACTTTTCGAGATTCATTAACTGATGACTGTTTCAGAACCATGAAGAATTCTTAACGACCAATTGATGAAATACTGAACGCAGGTTAACGGGGCTTGGTCATAAGTAAAAACGAACTACAATCTGGTTGGTTTCCGACGTTTCAAAAAATGTATTTCCATCCTAGGGCTTTCAAAAACAACATGAAAACATAATTAATATATGTGCTGAGATGGAGGAGCATGCAGCACATATATTAATTATGTTTTCATGTTGGTTAAGCCTGAGATGAATAATTTTCGAAACGTCGGCAACCCACTGTAGTCTTACTATGACAAGCCCATAACTGCCTTGAATGTTTCAAAACCAGTGATAAACATGTAAACGTTCATTTCTACTCCTAGCCGTTTTGTTATCTCTTTATCTGTCTTTGATCGTTAAAGCACATTCATAGTAAAACATCAAAGAAATATAAGATCCTAAATTGGGCTCGATACATCAATATCTCAAAAATTATAAAAATATGTTGAGGTGTAAGAAGTAGTTAGTCCTATTTCTTAAATTCATGTAATCTGTTACAAAACAAAACAATTTTTCCCCAATAATATATATGCATATTTCGAAAGTTATTATTTATATTTAAGCATTCTTCTCAGAAAGGAATGCACAGAAATCGAGAAAAACAGCAGAAACTGGTAATAAAATCGACTAGAACGTTTAGAGAATATAGGGACGGCGTGCACTTTATGGTATCCATATACAAATCTCTTTGTCAGCACTGTAAATAAAGCCTAGAAGCGCCCACTGGAGAGAGGACGATGCGGATTCTATATTCGTATCAGTGGGATGCGATAAATATACGACTGGGAACGGTCGGCAACACAGTTTCAAAGCATTTGTGTTATTTGGGCGCGTATGACACACACCTAAATGCAGCATTCTCTGTAGGCATAAAATGATGATATTTGGGTTACAATACGTGCGCAGTATATTGACTTTCTCTAGCACTCGTCGTCACTATAAAGAGTAACACTAATAAAAGATGTTTAGTACGTAGCAGGGGGATATGGTCATTAAATACTAGCGATTGAATATTCGAAAATCAATGTATTTATACGATATGAAATAAGTGTCTGGTACGCACAAATATTATTTTATTCTAAATATACCATCTATAAGATACTTAACAAAAAATTGAGAAAAATTAATAACGATACGAAAAAGAAACCTAGAATGTACCTAAAACAAACGTATGCAAATATTTTACACGGTGATGGAAAGGAAATTTAAATTTTGAAGAAACTGTAGATTATCTCCTTAGATCTTGAGCCGCCTGAGTAAAATTAATTAAGAAACTGAAAGCTATTCAATATTCCATAATTTGGAATGTTGAGAAAATTGATTGTGTGTTTGAGTGAAATAAATGCAAGTAGCTTCAAATCAGTATGTTTCAAAATTCATTAAAGTCTGATAACTTTTCTTGTATTCTTATTATTGAGAAAATTCAGAAAATCTTGTGTTTTAGTGAAATAAATGCGAAATGATTTAATTTAAGTTTCGAAAAATCGCTGATGTTTTCTAACATTTTCGTGTGATTCCCCTTGCAATACAATTCGATTGGAGAGTATATGAGAAACATGAAAGAAAGGTTAATTTAAAAACTTTTAGTTCAATATTTCAAATTGAACTTTTAATGAAAATATGAAATCTTTCTTTAAGGAAAAAAATTAATTTATATACAATTACATTCTAAATTATAATTATTTTCACATACTTTACAAATTTTCATCATTAATTAAAATTATTTCAAAAAATATAAACCTCTACTAAAATAAATTATTTAATTATAAATTGTACAACCATAATTTTGAATCTCTTCTCTACAAAATTGTGATGTATTTTTTAAATGCAACTGATGTTTAAATGCAAATGAATTTTAGGAGAAATTAAAGATTTACAAACTCATGATTCCAATACCTATGAGATAAACATATCTATTTATTATGTGCTTCAAAAACTACGTTGGTTTGAATATTTTTTATGCCTTTTATTTACAGTTTTATCATTTATTTTGCCAATTCACCGAAACCTCACAGACCTTAATTGTTTCTTTAATTATCTCATGGCAGACAATTACTAGAATGCAATGGCCTTTGTATTAGTGGTGAATTTTTATTGAATGAAGCCTGTAAATTCTCACGTGTTTAACCTTGGCACAGTAATTCTTCTTAATGTGACGAATAAATACCATTAAATATATGTCAATACTTTCGCTACAGAGCTTGTATCAGTCCGCCTGGCACTGCCAATCGCAGAGCTACACAATGTTACCGCATTGCATTGTGGGAGGGTGCGGCGAGAGTGCACAATAAAACGAGATGGCTCTCCATTAATGTGCTAACTCTCGTAATTATTCGCGTCGTCGTGGATGTGCGTTGTGTGCTGAAGAGTCTTTGGAGTTTGACAATTCGGATGAGCGTGATTTTACAGCCAATCCTCCCGGCGTTGAAGTGACCCCGTGGTGAAGGGGGCGAGGTCATTTCGATCGCTGTTTTTACCCATCGCCGTTAAATCACTCTTTTCACATTGGAGAGATTCGAGTGTCTGGAGGTAAAAATACGATTGATATCATTCATTTTTGATATTTGGCGACAAAGTGCGGGAAATAAGAGGAAGCGTATGAGAAACTTATTTCATGGGGCATAATTTGTTATGACAGACAAACAGATTTCAGATTCAGTATTTGAACTTTCCACACATCTTGAATTCAAATCTCGTTCCGATACACACAACGTTATACTTTCGGTAGAATGATATTTCCTTTTTATCTGCATCCAAAAGAAGTTAATTAATTTGTGCCTAATTCTTACTGCACTTAATAGCACATTCACAAATGTTCTACAACAGGAATTGAAATTATTCGACTGCCACGGAAATTGAAGTAATCTAAATGAATTACTAGTGTAGTCTAAATTGATTACTAGACCTCTTGAGGTGATGTCGACTGAATATTACAAATAATGATGTAATTTCAAAACCAAACCGTCAAAAAGCAAGCCATAAATTGAAACCAGCCTGTGCGACCAAACCTTGAAGAAGTTAGACTGGCATTGGGACTGACTGGCATTCGAGGTAAAAAGGAAAGTACCCACATAAAAAATCTCTAAGGCAATGCAATGTTTCCTTAAGAGCAGAAAAAACACATTACAACCAATTAAGGTGCATTTTATATTGTTCTACTACAAACACACTGTTTGGAAATAATTTATTCGGAAATCCTTTGCTTTTAGCCATTTCATTAGCATTGTTTCAGCTAAATTCTGGTCGTGGGAGCCCTGGGTTATGGTGCAATAATTTAAGAACGAGGTCACTAAAGAGCAGAATTTGAAAACGATGTGTTCGGAGCACTTAAAACTGTTTTCGTGTCTACAATTTGAAATGAGTTTTGTTTCTTATATCGTAATCTACAAAACACCAATCTGAACGTTCTAGGAGAGTACACTAATACCGTAGTATGAGTGGTCAGGAACGTTAGAAATTTGATCCCACTGGAAAGCTATTTTTACTCTTATTAAAGAGAAGTAACAAAGGGCGCAGTATTTTTGCGACTTATTGATTTAATGTAACATTTTGGGCCCTTCTGACACAAGTCTTCAGGTTCGGCTTTTCTGGGTACTCTGCCTCTAAGCATTTTCACATTTATCCGTCAGGAGAGCCACTGCACTCTCCTCATTGTAAAATTTATGAAAATATGTGTAAGAAAAAATGACTTCAAATAATTTTCTGAATTTTCAATTAAAAATGTAGGAGAAAACGTGGTAAACATGTAGAAAAATAAAGAGAAAGAGCGAGCAGGGAATGTTCGGGAAACGTGAGCAACATTCGGGGCAGCAAGGGCAAAAAATGGAGGGATCATTGAAGGTAATATAATATAAATATTCAGGAAACATCTGCAGATCTTATGAAGAATTTTCAGAGAGACAGGTGTGGTTCGGTATTGTATAAGCTGAATTTTATAAAATGATGGATTTTTGAAAATTAATTTTCATTTATGAAGATTTACCTCTTCTGATCATCATTACACCGTAGTGCAAGTAAAATGAAATGTAAAGAATCTCTAATACTGAGATATACCAAAATTTTCCTCTCTCTCTACATTTATATCTGCTAAAGATCTTAGCGTCCGGCTTGCTGGGTCAATGGGTCACGATATATTATAATCCTTATTACCTCTATAATGGATTATAGGATCCGCCGACTATACAGCGCAGCTGGGAATCTGAAATAGAATGATTCTATTCCTAGTTCATTTCTGTTTGGATTGACTAAATGAAAAAAATCACTTTATTTTCTAAAGAACAAAATTCAACAAAGTTTATTTTTGCCTTTTTAGCAAACAATTTAGAGAATTTACAATTTTTTTAGGCCTTTGATCAAGATCTCTTTCAATTTACAATTTATACCGCGGTTAACTTATCTTTTCTTCGTTGATGTCCCTCGTAGACTTCTCAGTCGAAATATCTTGCGATCTTGCCGTAGTCCAAAGTTCCAAGAAATCCTCTCCTGCCCCTATCCAAGCTGGTCTCCAACTATCAAAATTATCAGTCCCGATTACATCCTATGACATAGTCCCGAACTCGATTACCACTCCCGACAAAGTTCCAATTTATACACCAATATTGCTTCCACATCAAAATATCTGCAATATCATTCACTGTCCTTAAAATTTCACTGATAACCCAATTCTATCTCGATTGTACTCGTTCCCTCTCACGAACATACGATCAGTTCAGAAGCGCGTTTCAAAGCAGAATGAAATCTTTCTGCATGATTCATCCCTCGAAGACTTCGTATTAAACTACCTTCAATTTTTTTCATAACATTTGACCGTCCTTCTCTCACCCAGCCAATCCATACGTTCGTTATATTTTGGTGTAGCTGACCTTTTGATCGTCTTTTGAACTTCTTCGCCCAATCCCAAATTTTCTACTTTCGGCGTCCAGAAAACTCTTAATGCATTTAGAAAAACAAAAACTACATTGTTTATTCACGGTCGTTGCTAAGCTCTAGCTCTCGTGATATTTCGTAATGCATGTTCCACCATATTGTCTACAAATAAATGTTAGTTTATTTTAACGTGACATATCGGTATGACACAATACTGTGTAAATATAATTGACATTTTGATATTCGATGCAATTAATTTTATTAGTTCAAGTTATTCTATTTGTTAGTAATCGCTTAGCAATATGAATCTCTTAATGCTAGAATTAACGTTTAATCAAAGCTATGTCGTTCACTAATCAAGTTTATATATTATAATAGTTAAAACAGAGGGATTACAGAGTTCTAACAACGTGCTCAGATTGTATTTCTCTCCCATTGATAACATACATGCTTAATTATTTTAGTGTTATCATTGCGCCCTTGCTCACAGAGGCATTGCTGTTTGCACCTCTTTGCAACATTTATCGTTAATTTGTTTTTAAATTCTATACAGTGTTATATAGAACAACTCTTTGGAGCACTATATGCAGAGTGCTCCAAATAGTATGTTATGTGTGTTTTTGAAAAGTTGTAGAACCGTTTTTCTGAGCTGCATTTGCCAAGTCAACATCCGTACAAACGAACAAAAGTTTGCTTTATACCGGTCTCTCTCTCTCCGACTTAACTACAGAAATTACTGTTTCTGCACTACCTTTTAAACACGCTTTTAAAAGATTAAAACCCTTTTAAGTCCTGAAAACGACCGAAAACAATTTAGAATCTCATAAGTTTAATTTCGATATTTGATATTTTATTCAATTTTATCACACGAGTACAAGTCTTTCTATTTGTTAATAGTCACATGACAGTATTAAAACTTTTACCCCCCTCCGAGTGCTTGATTTATAATTATATGACGCACGTGTTGCTGGCCTTGCGAAGCTAGGTACTACTATAAAGATTTTACCACTTTGGGAAACTTTTTTCACTATCTGCAGAATGTTCAAGCAGGTCTATTTACTGATTGTATAATTTCATCTGAGCTAAATAATTTAAGAGAAATATCTCGAAAGACTGAGTAAAACACAAGAAGGATTTTTTTAAAGTAATTTAATGGCTATTTTAATGAAACAAAGATACGCAAAGGCTCCTAGGTTCCTACGTTCTTGAAAGCCCCAGTGAAAAATGTTTAAATATGGCGCCTAAATGCAATTGCCGAATCTAAACCAAGAGTTTTAACCTAATTTATGTTGGTAAATAAATAATTATATATTATCTTCATCCAGTATACCAGCGCAGACCTCATTCTCAATTCTGTACATCAAGATTCCCATCTCTGGGATCGTATTCTGAAATGGGTCGAAAAATTTTTCGACCGTATACTATCCGATGAGGCGAGCAGTAGTGCTGAATCTGTGAAAAATTAACACGTAAGTTTCTCATGCATTTATTCTGCACCGTTCCCACGTTACGTTACAAAGTTTATCAAATAAAATGTTGCTAATTCATTTTCCGAATACAGGCCCTGGTCGAGTGTTAGGCGCCGATCAACTCGCTTAGTGAGTGAATAAACACAGACTCATACGACGGACGCGCTATGGCTCCCCTCTGACACAACCATTGCTCCGCCAGCTCTACGTGCTTTGCTTTCTCCAAATAATTCCCCTACACATAATTGCAGTAATAATAAGGAATATTTATAATTAAATTTCAGGTTAACGTGTAACTCGTAACGATTTATTTTACCACGGACCACGTATATATACGTTTAAAAAAGTAACCGTTTATTTAGGGGTGACGAGATACTTTATTCGGAGTCCCTGACTGGAGGGCACTCTGTACTGTGCACCAATTACACCAGCCTAGCTCCGCCCTTCATTATGAATTTTTATTTCATTTTATTAAAGATATTATTAATGTAAATTATCACATGTAGATATATCACATTGCAAACACTTTTTTCAAAATCAAGACCTTTTATTACTATGAATACTCCTAACAGCGAATTATATTATGTCGTAACAGAATAATAAAAAGCGGAAATTTATTGTTAGTAGTTTTCGAAGTAGTTTTCTTAAATTTTGGTAAAGAATTAGATTTCCTACTTATTCAGTTATCATTATTTTAATAATATTTGGGGTGAAAATACAGTTTTCCTGTTAAGATATTTTTTACGATAGTCTTTCTTGAAGTAAATAGAGAATTAGATGACAGTCATGGTAGCGGTACCGTCACCAGGAACTGTCAGTCCTTCATTGAGACTCTTTCTGCTTTCCCTCTTTTCTGACTCCGTATAAACCAGTGCTTTAATCTCCAGATCCAAGTTTGGGGAATATAAGCTCCCTGTTCTCGAGGGAATCATACATACTTCATTGAACATGCAGTGTTAACGCTTGTGCCCATCCAAAGCAACGTTTTCGCCCACTGTAATCCTCCCTCGCTGCCTCTCGGCCAACGAGTTACGGTTTGTTGCCGTTTCATTTCCATGGCATCATTGAGGCTGCGGAGGTTTTGCATCGGAGAGAGCCTTGCTCGCTTCACCGCTAGGGTCGCAGCGATCGCGGTTGGTCGGTCGTTGCGGCAGTGTGGTTGTTAACAGCCCGAATGGGTATGTAGATTCGCTGGAAGTAGATTGTGTAAACGGTGGCGATATTTTCGAAGCGAGATTTCTGTTTATGTAACTCAGTCGATTCTCGGAGAAAGATCTGCTGTTTTGAGTGACAGCTCTGTTAAAGCTTTTAGAAAATGGAACAATAAAAAGGTTTTCGTTCACTTTACTGCTCCTGCTAAAGTTTACATATTGTTATTGACCTTTGAGTCACAAAATAAATAATAAATACACTAATGAAAGGCAATATTATTATGAATGAAAAATCGTTTTTAAGTCAACTTTAATTTTTAATGGAACACTGAAATTTAGTTTTGGTAATTCGCTGTCAGAAAAATTGCAAGAAGTATCAAAAGCTAAAGGGTACATAAATATTTCAAAATATAAATGAATTACTAAAAGTTAGATCTTGTTAAACTTTTAGAATATTTTAAAAATAAATACTTTAACAACAATAGTATTTAAGAATACTGCAATGACATACTAGAATAGTATATTTTAGTGGAAACCCGTGCTATTAAATTACACGGCGTGTTTCAAGCCAAATTCTATTTTATTTGCTCGCGCATTCATCTATTCAGACATGAAAAGAAACAGATTCTGCCTATAGAGTATTCTCGCCCTGGTATGGCTTGTTTTACGCCGAATTGCCTAAATCTTGGTTACTTATGCCTCCACCAGATTGTGCTTGATGTGGACATTTCAAAAACTATTTTTATGTAGCTTATACAAACATGTAAGTCACACGTGCAGTCATCAGAGACTACCAGCTTTCAAGCAAAACCTTTTTTGCTGAGAAAATTTAGTAGTTCATTCGGAAAAGGGGTATTTGTGTAACACGTTTAATAAATGGTATACACACAGTAGAACGGATCTTTTCCTTCCAAGAACCTCAAGAAAGTTATTGCCCAATAACCCAATATTTTAAATAATAAATAAATTACCAAAAATATATTTTAGAACATTTTAAAATATTGAAAATAAACTTTTCTATTTAATTTTTATATTGATATTGAACAAGAAAATAAATTATTCTGTTGAGTGCAATTCTATATAACTAATGGTCTGCCGCGAAACTAATGCAATTGAATGAAGCAATCCAAAATGGTTTCCCAAAAGGTGACGCAAATGCTAAAAAAATACACCGTATAATACCAAAATAAGTTAAAAATTCCAACCAAAACAATGTTCTAAACACTCCAATAACTAGTGTAGAATAGTGTATACAGATACACAGTAAAACTGTTCTATACGTACAAAGAATATTGAAAAAGTTGCATGTTTCTTAGGTGCTTTAAAATGTCCATATTAAAAATGCAGGAAAGAGAAGGATCTATTTATTAGCAAGCGGTCTCTTCTTTGAAATCGTGCGGTGTCATGACGTCAGATGTGTCGTGAGTAGGGTCGCACTGAGTATGAGAATTAAGTCGACTACTGTGCAATGAGAGTAAGTGGAATAACTCCATCAAAGGTTTGCCCTTTTCAATCAAAATCGAAAATGATTCTTTATTTTAAAAGTTCCTGTACCGTAGACACTTCTCACATGGCCAGAGTTGTCTTTCAATATCTGCTCACATTTGAAAATTAGTAATATAGGTTTTATACAAATGTTGTTATGAAGAGAACGTTCCTTTTACTCAAAGAAGTATAAATAGGTAGGTCTATGTACAATAGAAGATGCCTACCTGAATCCGTGAGAATATATTGCACATCTTCTAGCAGCTTTAATCTTCCCGTTAAATCGTAGTCACAAACAAAAACAGATATACTAGTTCTATACAACCATAAATATCAGTACTACATGTGAATATACATTCTTTTAGCATTGAACAAAAAAATTGATTTAATGTGATTAAGTAGCACATAACGTGAAATGGTAAAATTTGAGATTCAACAAATTTTGGTAGATTTAGCATCTGCCAATATTCATTTTGTTAATATATTAGCTGAAGCAGGGTATATATTATTTAGCACGTTGTACGTCCAGATTATGAACTGTGCTGTACTACGTAACACAAGTTTGATGTTGTATGTGAGTAAACATTTAAGCGTTTATTAAAAAAATTACGAGCGCGATTCAATCACTCTTAAAATCAGTTTCCTACCACATAAAATTAATAATTCTGCTCATATTTGATCGATTTGATTGATGCAACGGAGTGTGACTTCTCTTAAGGTCTAAACCAACGAAAATGTAATACAAGGTTAAAAGAAATTTATGTTCTATTTAATGTCCAAACAACGAAAACTGTTCACCCACCTTCGTGGACCTGATATGCCTACAAGAGCATTCAATCCACCATTTCAAACTTGTCAAATGCGCAAGAGAACTTTGTAATTTTCTCTTAACATAAACGTGATTTATTTAGTATAAATGTCTATTTATGAAACGACTGAGAAACCATATTTCTAAATTAATTTCATTTGAAAAGACTCACTGGATATCAGAAACGAATAAGGTAACGTTAAATGAGAAATATATTCCGCCGATAAAATGATCGGTGGTCTTTCTTTGTCCATCTGTGTTGATGAATGACTGTAATAATGATCGAAAAGCATTTAAGCTAAAAAATAAAAAACTAGACAAATCGGATCTTTCTATTCACTCTATGAGAGATATTAAGTACTCCAACATCTACTTATTAGGTCCAAATAACGTTTTTGGCAATAGTCAATAAATTGCCATTCTAAAAATTCCTTTTCTAAATTTCAACAATAAAACCATCAATAATATGAAAAATACATGAAATAGTATCAAAGAATTTTTATTAAAGTTGAATAGGCTGAAAGCTCTGATGTTCGAATAACCTTCAATTATCAATGAAAATTTTAAGGCACACATCAGACAGAGGTTCTTAAAGTATGTCATCTAATTATATCTTTCATATGTTTAGGAATAACATTTCTAAAAAAAAGAACACAATTTTCATGGAAATATTTTTAAATAGCTCATTTGATATAGATTACAATTTACTAATTAATAAGGGAAATAAACAGTACTACTGAAACAAGAGGAATGTTGGTGGCATGCTCTAGTTAACACAGTTTAATTATCTTTACCACCGACAATAGAAGCCGTATAGCAGCCCGAGATTATCCGCGCGCTGCCGCGCAGTTCGTTTGGAAAGAGGGTGGGTCGATTCCTCTTATTTCCCTCTGCAGTTTTGCCCCCGCAAAACGACCCACGAGTGCTTTACTTGCATCGTTGTTCCTGACGCGTTGCCCTGCAGTTGCCAGCGAAAAACTGCTCTGTGGGCAATTACCGCGCGCATCGCTGCACCATACTCGCCCGCGGCACCTGCAGTGGCACTGGGCGCACAGCGCGACAGGCACCACGCCCATTGCAGTGAAACCTGCAGAGCGCCAGCACGAGGCTCCAATGGGCTCGCGATAGTGCTGCTTTCTGGTGTTAAGGGTAAATCGCTTGACATTAAAGGGCGTAGTTGTACAATTGTCTGTACTGAGAGTAAAATAATAGGAAGTTCACATCGAAAATACCCAAATCAATGATTTTGTTAACTCCGCGCTCCCTGTGAATTGCCTCATTTTCAATTACACGTAATATTGAGTACTTTTTTACTTTTCACGACCTACACGTTTTGTAAAATAGAAGATATAGATCCCAAAATCGGCAATTAATCCCATACTGTTCTGATTGTATTTTAATGAAGAGAATTCCTCAATATACTAGAATGTGTTTTGATTAACATATTTTTAAAAAATACTATGTTTAGCAACAGAAAAATGATTCAATAAGAATTATATTGATTAATAATTTATATAATATTAATTGATATATTGAATAATATTGATTGATTAATATTGACAAAATCGTTGAAAACATTGGAACCTGTACAACATACTAACGATTTTCTAATTTATTTTTTTAATTTTTGAAAAATTAAATAGTATTTTTAATTCGATTTTTCCTTTATAACTGTTTTAGGTGACCACTTTATTGAAAATTAGTAGGAAATTGTGTGAAATATGCTCCTCTTGCAGAAATGTCAGTAGTTTCCTGATAACTTGAATGTAAACTTCAGCTAAAGGTAACCAGTACATACACCTTCCTTTTATTTTAATTGGCAGATAACTAAGAGGAAATCAAAAATTATAAAACTTTTAATAAAGAATACTCTTTTTTGCAAACTTTTTCGTAACTCAATAGATGATCAGACAGAGGGTTTTGTGATTGTAAAAGATGAAAATATATCAGTGGCACATAGGTAATAAGCTATGTATTATTTTGAATGTTCAGAATAAATTGTGAAGAAATCTGCATTATTTTTCACAGCCACATTTTCATATTTTTACACGAGTCAGATCGTCTGTTGAGTCACGAATACATTTATGAAAAATTGAAAGATACTACAAAATGTTTGTAGATTCTGCCTAGCCCAGACAACTGATAAAAAAGCCATGAACTTCTTATAAGCTATCTTAATAAATCTGTTACTGGACATGAAAACGGCACCATTCAATTCTTTACCTCTCCCTCACTACTCTGTTCCACATTCATGAGAATTTGTTTCGGAATACATTGCAGGACGGACATCACTTAAAAGAGTCAGTGGCCCACTTCTGGTGAACACACACGCGCGCGCACGCGCACACACACGCGCACGCACACCGCACACGCGCGCACACACACGCGCGCACACGCGCACACACCACGCGCGCACACACGCGCAAACACACGCGCACACACGCGCACACATACGCGCAGACCCAGACGCACACACAGACGAACACCGTTCAGGCAATTTTGTCTAAAATTGATATTCCCGATCAATTTCAATGAAATAGAGGTGATTTAAATGAACTCTCAGTTTGAAACGGATATTTTGATTTTTAAGTGTACTTTTCATGAAGCTTAATAACATTTTTAAAATGTTCTAGAGTGGGTCTATATTTTTTGATTAACCTTTGTCTTATGATACATAAATTTAACCTTTAATTCCTTGTTTAACAAAATTCCAACGTTCAAGTTGTTTCCGGGTCATTCATAACTACAATATTGAATATAGAGATTTTCTTCTTTAATGAATTTTCTTTCTCTTTCTTTAATTACAGATTTGAAATAAGGCGACGCACAATATTTCTAAATGTGAGAAGTTTCCGCGAAATTTTGCGTTCTGTTTACACCACTTTTTTAGTTGTTAAGCTGTAAAATGATACATCAAATCTTATGAGATTCAAAAAGAATTACAAAGAATTTATTGGAATTCAGTGTAAGCATTTCGTACGTATTGTGAGAAACTAATATGTTACGAGTCGAAGAAAAATAAGGTAAAAATCAACATGCATGTAATGGATCTCTTTATTACTTCGATATCAACGGAGCTGTGCTAAATGCAAATACAATCAATGGAGCGACAGGGCTTTTTGCTTTACATTTTTGGATAAAAGTGTATTTCAGGGAAGTACCTCTATGTTCTCTCTTTACATCCGAGTTCGTTAGCAGAGCACCTTTGACGTGAGCTCAGGTGTTGCATTGAGGCCAACTCGAGGTTAAGTTTCGAAGAAAATGTGGGCTACTTAATTTATATTAAGTTAAAATTGATATGTTCCGTCAGATTAGCAATTAAGTATGATGATATATTTCCTGATCCGATTACAATTTACTAAGATTTTAATAAATATTGGAAATTCATATTATAAATGTGTACAATTTTCTTGACCTGGAGAATGATTTTTCTGGATCAGTGGTTGGAACTACGCGCCGTTATTTTGACAGCATGTTTTTCTTAGCGGAAGAGGAAGTAGTGGCTCCACGAAAATCCAATTAAACAGTGGACAATGTTGAGCGCTTAAGCTTTGTTTCTGGTTGGTTTGGTCCTGATTTTATCTTTCCGTGAGGGAACAAAAGATCCTCCTCCTCTCCACAGAGACACAGAACTTCAAAGGCAGCTCCGCAGGCCACGTTCATCAGAAACAGCTGTGTAAACTAAGAAACACAATTGCTTTCAAATGCGTGGGAGCGATAATATTCTTTAAAATGCATTCTCTTTCCTCGCGTTTCGGCTACTACAAAAAATTTCTTCAAATTTAGGCTTTCTTCATTTGTATAGAAAATCACATAAAATCTATGTGTCCTTTACACCGATTCTCGAAGAAAATTTTACCATTTAATAAATTACATAATAAACTTTTGAACCGTAAAACACAGGTCGATAAAACATTATCTTGTTGATTGCAAATGAATTAATATAGAAGAAAAATTTTGCAATTTAATTGCAAATACTTTGCAATAAGCAATGTAAAATGATAGGTAAAAATCGAATACGTTATAAAGCATAATTTTTAGAGTGTGTTTACATTTTATTAGTAAGTGGAAATATCTCTACCAGCATCCTAAAGTTGCACGCTACTCGAATCATTTCAAATAAGTATTACCATTTAATACCTAAAATAAACTTGCATCTCACTTTCCTGAAAACTAGTGTTTTATGACTTTTAGCTCTCATTCTAGAATTTGTTAGGCCGGTTTGGTTCGGAGGAAGTACTAATCCTATTCTGGTGCCGAAAGGGCTAAAGAGCTCTGAGTGGCTTCAGTGCGGAGGGCAGCCTTTGACCGAAGCCCGATCTTCCGCATTGCCTCCGGGTGCGGTGCGTCTGAATGTGCAAGCGGCGCGCAGCATGAAACAGCCTCGCAAACGCAACCAGACAGCCCCAATCATTGCTGGAAATGAAGCGCTCCCAGCGACGGTATCATCAATCACTCGCCGGCGGCGACGGTGGCGGCGGCGGCGGCGGCTGCGGAGACAGAGGCGGCCCGACAGGGCGGTGCGGTGGGCGGTGACACCACGGCGGGCGCATTCATTGGCGCGGGCTCTGGCGGCTAACGCGAGGGAGAGGGCGGGTGTAAAGTAGCAGCCTGAACGGCTCGCTCTGTTCCTCGCCTTCCCGAGTCGCTGGCACTGTTTCAGTGCCCCGCGCTTCGTTCCTCTCCGCTTCAGGCGCGCAAACTTGACAAACACGGGGATGGAAGGGAGTGGGGGGAAAGGCTGGAAAATTAGAGAAGGGAGGGGATACGAGTGGGAGACTGCGAAGTCGGGAGTGGGCGACAGGAAGGAAGTAATTTGGTAGTAGAGAGATGGATGAGGAGGCGACAGAGGCGGCAAATGCAACGTTTTGGAGTGGCAACATCACGTAGGCAATGATAGAGCAGGCAGAATTTATAGTTTCTTTCATTTGTGCAGCAGCAAATATAAATTGGAGGAAGAAATTATTATCATATGCTACGGGTTCTTCGTCAGAATGAAGTTACGAAGGTATGAGTGGAGTGATAGATTGTGAGTGACATAATTAGTACCTGTAATTAAACATCTTTGCGTCACATCCGTTCATAGATCCGAACATTAAGCATGAGAGGAAATAAAATATTAGAATTCATACAATAATGGCAATAGGAGATCCAGCGGAATTAAAGTGAAACGCAGGAAGCAGCACAAGTATTACCTGGATTTGCGACACTGATTCGATGAGCAGAGATATAGTACACATACCTGAAATTTGATCAATTGTAGACCTCTGATTTCGAAGAGGTTGTGAGGCCGGGGACGGTCCAATTGCGGAATGAGCAGCACTTGTGTGCAGAGGGGGCGGGGCTGAAGATTCGCAGCAACGCCCGGTTTCGCGAGCGGCCCTCAGTTTCCTGCAGTCACCGGACACGTCGCGAGGCCGTGCCGTCTGGAGGAGGCTATTCTCAGAGTCATTAGTAATGGAAGCGTGGGGCCGCGCTGAGCCGCGCGCTGCTCCGACCGGCGCCGCCCGCCGTTTGATTCCATTAGGTGGCGGGGGTGTCGGGGCAGGTAGGGGCGGAGGGCGCGGCGGGGCGAAGGAAGCGGGGAGGTGGCGGGTCAGCGGGAGCGGCAAGGGCTGTGAGGTGGCGGGAGCTGGTGGCGAAGGAAGCCGGGCTGCATGGGGCGCGGGGAAGGGAGTGGCGGGGATCGGAGGAAGGTGATGGGGCGGCGGGGGCGGCGGGGGCGGCGAAGGAAGCGGAGGCTGCAGGGGGCGCAGGGACGGGGTCGGCGGAGACCGGAGGAAGGCAATGGGGTGCAGAGGTTTGGAGGGCGGCGGGAGCGGCTCCGCTGCAAGCTCTGCGTGCTGCTGCAGGCGGCCGCAGCGGCGCGCTCGTTAGTGGAAGTTTCGACGGCGCAGCGCGGTGCGGCGCCGCGACACGATCGGTTGGCTCCGTGGCGATGTCTTCGCCGAGCCGCCGCCGCCGGCTGCTGAGTTACCGGCAGCAGCGGCGCGCCGTGGCAAATTACTCACGCGCAGCACTTGCACAAATGAAGTCTCCCCGGAGCGCTCATCCGTCAGATAAGAAATGGAGACACGGGCATTTATTTTAGATGATGATATGAAACGGTAGAAACGGACAGAAGAACGAGGTTAAAATATTATTGAAATTTGTAATCCGAATGATCGTGACTTTTAAATAGATGATTAGTCCGAATATATATTGAACAGGAGAAACATCAACATGCTTTTCTGCACCACCACATGGCAACGGGATTTTGTATAATTGAAGGTCTTATTATTATTGTTGTTATATAATAATAATAATAATAATAATAATATAAAGAATTGACAATTAAGAGATTAAAAATATAATTTTCTGAGTTTACAATGTCGAAAAAAAAATTCTTTAACAATTGATCAAAATATTTCTAAGAAGTCATTTTAATCACGTTAAAATTAAATAAATAAAAAAATCGTCAGCTTTTTTAAAGGGTGTTTTTTGTTTCTTTTTCATGGCTCCTATATTAGAGAGTGTAGATTGTATTCAATCTTTAACATTTTAAATGTTTTTATTTATTTCATATTATAAAAGAATTCTTTTGGAAAGTAAAATAAAAGTAAAAAATATTTGCTGTTTAATAAAGAAAAAAATAATTATTGTTATCATTTAAAAGATTTTACTGCTCAATAAAATGAAAACAAATGTTTTGTCTTAATCTATCTCATCAGGTAATAATTCGAGGCACACAAATAAGTTCTCGAAACATTTTTTATATAGGTTTTTTTCAAAGTCGAGGGTGGAAACTCACCAGGGAACATCATGTCAATATTTCGGTTGTTGAAGTGATTAAGAGCACTTTACAATAGCACATGTGCAATTTTTTTTAAAGCACAGTTTCCTCTAGTCAACGACGTGCTTAAAATTGGAAATGGTTGTCCAGTTTAATAAAGCGGGAGTTGATTTTCCTGCTAACAGCACTTCAATATTTTGATGAATTAAATTGAAAACAAATATATACATGGGAATTTCTCTTCGAGTAGGCGGGGCAATGAACATGTCGCCATTGACGTTGCAACACAACACAAATACGACACGAGTGCAAACTGGGTCGCAAGAGAATAACGGGCTCAATATAAGCACGCGTATGTTTCTGTGTCTCGTACATATAAACAATCCTTTTATTATTTTGCGGTTATTTCTTGGAGCAATACAATAGTCTAGATCAATAAAACAAAAAAATGTGAAGCAATAAATCGTTTCTATTGCTTTTATTTCGTTATTAGTTACAATTAACTGCAATATTAACAATTAGTTATTATTACAATAAATAAATATTTAGATTACAACACGGACATAATTTGCATACTTATTTTTCCTAGATGCCTTTCTAGGGAGAACTGAAAATCTTTGCATCCTTCTATGGCACGGTATTGAGAAGTCATTGATTCATTTATTAGGATATACTCTGACTCTTTATGCAATCTAAAAGAAAATTTATTTACCAATACGGTCAGTTCTCTTTGTTTTAAAAGTGCAAAAGAACTTTCACGATACCAAGCATTCAACACCTTTTTCTCAGCTAATTTTATGAAAAAGGCAGATATTTTACATTGTGATGACTTGGACAGAGTGCAAGCATTAAGGCACAGTTATTTCAAGGATCTTTCAAAAGTCAGTAATTCAACAGGATATTCATGAATAAGGCGTTGCCTTGGTGTTCGTGAACACTGATTGGGGAAAACTGAAGAATATTTCAGTATTTAGCACTTTTCATTGAAAACATTTAAACACCACTAATGATATACAATGCATACGCCATATGGGTCATACACCAATATAAATAACCTTCAAATAATACAAACCAGACTCCTCAGATTAGCTACAAACTCAGTGGTTTATAACGAATAGATAAACACAAAAGGAACTAAATATAACATACATCCCCAAAACGTCTACGTTTCTCGTAACTTTTATCAAAACATAAATTAATAGCGTCCAACCCACTATCCCCTCACAACTAACATTTTCCCCCAAAAGAATCAAAAATAGATTTACAATCATGCTCTCCTAACATGTTTGCTACCATTTTGACCCTTATCTCCCTGATTATTTTTAAAAAATTTCATTAGAGCATTTTAACATTTAAAAAAAATTAATTTTTTTTCTTTTCAAAATGTTTAAATGCACGTGAAGACTCCTTTTAGCATGAGATGGTAAACGGCATGAAGTTCAAATTGCGTTTCTGCTATCTTTAAGGTGAAAGTTTGAACTACTTATAGGTTTGTAATACATGGCGCCCGTACGTGCACGCTAGGCAAATACGTAGGGTCTCTTCCACCAAACCCTGTGAGTACTATTAGTTTAAGGTAGTATTGTAAGGAATATAATACATTTCTTACACCGGAAATATAAAATATATACCCAGCATATTATACACGCGGAATATAAAATATATCGGTGTCCCATAAATTACGGGCCTCTCTCATCACTTCAAAACCTTTCATGATATCGAAATGCAGTTTTACATAAAAAAATTGTGTCATGGAGAAAGTGCCGCAGAGATACTGTTTGTAAAATTTGTTACAAACAATTTAAAACACTTGAGTACATAAACATTGGTGAGCGTGCTCGTTTTCCATGACGCGTCCGTGGTATTGATTCCCGGTCGGGGAATATTATAGTGTGGGTTTTCCTTGCAATGTAAATGTTGCTGTGTGACGCTGAGAAAACTCACTTCTCAAGATGAGAAGACTAGAACAGGTATGCCTACGAGAAAATCACACGTACCCCATAACCCATGGCCGGGACGCCGCTGGTAGGCCCCGGCTTCGTCAGAGGTTATTACATCAAACAACATGCATATATACCATCAGTACACCAAATAACAAAACAAATTGCGATATACTCTTAATGAAAACAACTTTGTTGATAATGGAAATAAATAAACATAAGATGTAGGGATCTATAGAAAATTAGAATAGAATAGAATAGAATAGAACTATGAATATAAATTATTTACATGTATGATCTATGTATCGCATATGGGAATAAAGCATTCTCACAGTCGTGTGTGCATGTGCTGACAAATTGTTTGCTGCGTTTTAAGGCACTATTAATCTATACGTGTAGACTCATAACAAAGTAGAGGATAGAAAAAAGTCAAGAAAAACAGAATCAGATAAGATATAAAAATAAATAAGTAAAAGAATTTGGAGAGGATTTAGAATTATGCAAGACAAATTCAAAACAAAATAAAATAAAAAAAAATTGAATATAAAGACGCACCGTCAGAAATGAAATAAATTACAGCAATAATCGACAATGCCAAATATGGGTTATAAAATAACTGTCTTCGCTTTCCCCAAAATTACTTCTAACGAACAAACTGCCATTATCTCTTTACTAATTAATTACTAATTTCTAATTAACTGCGAATAACTAAAACATTATATCATGCGTATTTCGCATTTCCACGAATGCTTCAAAATATTATTGTATAAAATGTGGCGAAAGATACACAAAACGGCTCCATGTGGTGGCAGTTGTTTCCGCCCCTAAACTTACACCACATAGTTTTATCACAATGGTGAGTTGATAGGCCCTGCCGTCCACTGGTATCATTAGGTCGTTGGGCCTAACGTTCATTCGCGCGAGTGACGGGACGGCCCGGTTCGGAGCGTCGCGGCGCGGTACAGTCTTTTCCGCGCGGCTGATTAAATATGTGACGGAGCGATAATGGAGCGATATTTCAGGCGGCGACAGGCGCGCCTCTCGCGGCCGGCGGGCGAAGGGCTCGTCCGCGTGATTTGCGCTCCTCGCCGCGAATTTAGTGGCGGGCGGCTGTCAGCAGCGCGCGCCGGGCGGCGGACGGCGCCCGCCCTTCCCCGACGCCCCCCCCGCCCAACCACATCGTCGTATTGGATGCTGCGGCCTCGCGGGCGACACCCTACCTCCATTGCACAGCCCATCGGCGCCGCCCGCTCCTTGTTACGCGCTCTGCGTGGACAGCGGTGACACTGGCAGCTCAGCTCAGTCTCCGAGCTGTGCAATCAAACAGGTATACACATCTTATTGAGGCAACGTACGTCGAAAAATACGTCTGATACTGTTTTGACCTGCTAAAAATACGTTAATACCGTTTGACTTCTTATAGCGTGTGACGCCTACTGGTATTTTTAAAGATATCTGGAGTAAAGATATGATGGCAGGATTTTCGATACTCGCCAGTAGTTAGGTCGAGTTCTGTCGCTGTCACAAGAATTCTAATGGTCGCCTGCTCTGATCGGTGGTTTTCCGTGGTTTCTTCGATCATCAGGTGAATTCCGAAGCATTACCATAAAAAGCGGGATACAGACAACGCGCGTTCTTCCCTTCCCATTCCATATCCAATCGCCTTACTTACACACACTATACTACCATGCACTACACTGCTACACATGCCGGGAGACGGGTCGGGAGCTTAGATCTTGTCCCGGCTGGGTCGGTGTTCCGATGGCGGGAGATATGTGGTTGGAGAAAACCTTACCAGCCTACTGTAGGTCAGCGCCGGATCTCCCCATACATCGGGGGAAGACCACCGCTACCTCTCAATGAAAAAACATGTACTACACTTACGATAATGAACTCAGATTTGAGGAGTCCGGAAACACTAATCAATCAATAAATCAAGTAAACTTAAAATAGAGGTAACTTTTTCTATCTCGGTATAAGTAACTTTACCGCTATAATTCCGGTATTCGGTCCTTTCTCGGAGGGCCTCAGAATGGTGGCGTTCGTTGTTCTCTTCGTTGAGGATCACCTCTCGAATATCTGCCGCCCTCTCACCTGGTTGACTTTATTCCTCAGCAATTAATCTGACTCCTTCAACGTCTCTCCACCACATACGCCTTGATCACCTACCCAAATCTCTGGAGTTTCCCCAGAATACTTTTTTGGGGGCTATTTAATTTTCATCCAATTACGTTTAATTTACATATCGCTTAACTTGATACACTTGTCTGTAGCAGAGCTACTTCTGGGCAAATCAAGAAAACTTTTGTTTGCCTATTGGGTATAAGTTTCCAAAAGTCTTGTAATCCCCTTTCAATATTCCAATTCGTGTCTTATTTTCTTGAAATATAAATCGAATTTATTCTTCATCGGATACAATGTCAAATTTATAATATATAATATGGATTTCTAGAAAACCATTTTATTTAAGATAATTACATTTTTAAAGAAGTCTTGACGAATGGCGTCAAAGTATTCAAATATCAAGATATTACTAATTCGATGAGTCTATTAAAACGTTAATTATATGCGGTTCCAAGTTTAGCCCTAATTTGTAACTTTTGCTAAACATGTCTAATTGGAGCGCCATTTTCAATCGTTTTGTATACGAATTAAAAATTTAATTTCATGAATCCTATTAAAACCCCACTCTTTAATTACTTACGTTGTTGAAAAATACTTGCATGAGACAACGACCCATCTAGTACAGACTGAGTACACCCTCAAAATTTATTCTGTTTAAAACACGATTGGTCTGCGGGATCTAATTATTAAATAAATCAATTTTTTCTTAATAACAATATTCACATCATTTATTGAAACTCAAATGATCGTTATTTTCAACTTTAATATGAATTTACCTAATTTAGAGCTCATTTAATTACTTTTTAGCATGCTCATTATAACAATTTATTTAGTTTCTTAAGGTCTTTAAAATGTCATTGATAATACGTTTTTTTGCAATGATTTCATAATTTTGACTGCAAGCCTTTTTTGTGGATCTTGCAATTCGTTGAGATGATGGAGATTATGATGACACCGAGACGAAATTCCTTCTTTTAGAATGTTCGAACTACTTCAGGAACCGGGAGACGTGCCTCAGAGCATCAACTGATGTCACTGTAGTCCCTCTAACCGGGAGGTCCTAGGTTCTAGTCCCAACGGTGGCAGGAATTTCGACACTAGCTTGTCAGCTAGGTCGAATTCAGTCGCTGTCTGGAGGAGAGTTCTAGCGTCCGTCTGCTCTGATCGGTAATTTTCCGTGCAATGGATGGGTTACGTTTTCTATTTTACCATTTCGTAAAAGTTAATCGCGTATTCGCGCGGTTTTGCACGATGTAGAGCCATTTATGTGGAAATACGATTTACGGACTTTTTGACTTGAGTTTATTTACTTTTTAATTTCCTCGAAATTTCGTTTTAAGGCATTCGGACATCAACGTAATGACTCGAAGAAAATTATTCTCACAAACAAATAAAGCAAATAAAACAAATTTTCATATTTTAAATCCGATAAGAAACGAAAGTGGTTCGTAGCACATACAAATGATAATGTGTTTGTGAAACAAAATTCTGATTGGATCAATGGCACATTCAAAGTAGTACCTAAAGTAGTGAACCGACCATGGAGATCAAAGAAAATATTTTCAGATTTGAGTGACAGAAGCAAGAGAAGAACACAAGATTTACGACAAACTAGAGATTCCGAAGTACTGACTAATTCTACTTGGATGACATTAGGCGTTACAGGAAAAGGAGACGCTTCTAAAATAATGAAGAAAAATACATTTTCTCCTAAATGATAAAAATAACCTAAACAATAGAAATAAATCTAAATATAAGGATATAAAAATCTGAATATAATCTAAATATAAGAAGATTGTGATAGTTTAGATGATAGGGAAACACAACTAGTCATTAGCTTCGTTTGTTGAAACTGATCTTTCTAGGTGGCAATACGAAATAATACGAGGCTGCTGAAGCTCAAAATAAACATTTTCTCCTTTACCGTCAAAATTACGCAAGAACATTTTCCACGATAGTTTGCAACCTAGATGCGCTTAAGAGACTACTGTTAAGTTTTTAACCAATACCTAAAAATCAAGAGTTTAAAAAAAACCTTATCAAAACATTACTTTCAACTGAAACTACATATCTGTATCCAGATGCTACTCAATCTGAAGATCATAAATCTTCAGATGAAGAAGAGTTATCTGCGGATGAAGTACCATATCTTTTATAATGATATGTTCTATCACTATTTTGCAAAAATTTGTGTTGTAGGCCAAACTAAAATTTTAATTTAAATTATCAACAAAGAAATTAGTTAAATTGTATTACTCTAGATCACTGCATATTACCAAAGATACAATACAAAATATAATAGCAGATGATTTTATTTTAATATTTCTTTAGATTTTCACGCCTTTTCTTTATTATTTATTGTATTTCTGATACTTTATTATATTCTTTATATTTTATTTTTTTGTTCATATTATTGTTAATAAAAGTATTATATTATTTTTTATATTTAATATAGCACACAAACATATGGCATCCCTAAAATTAACTCTGTTCTTGGGGTTGTATTTATGTACAAATAGAAAATTCAAAACATCATTTTTCATAATACAAACTGTTTCACTTTACCTCAACAACCACAAATGAGAAAGGTGGAACATTTATATACAATTTAACAGGAGAAATAATTTTGGCCACCATAATCGGCCAAATACTCCACTGTGCGACGTTAGGTCGGCACCGGATCTCGCCAACCACCGGGAGAACTCCGCCACTTTCCGAGAAAACATGTAATACACTTACGGGAGGAATGACCCCTCCAGTAGTTGACATGCCTGGAATCACTCACAATGAATCAATCCTTCAGAAATCTTTGATTCTTTTCTCTTGAAATTTAAAATTGTCACCCATCCAATAGAACTATTAATTACCCGTTATATTACTCATAAAAATGTCTTCTTCTTCTTCTGCGAGTGGAACTACACCATGCGGCGTCTCTCGCACCCAAGCTTCCATCTTCTTCTATCTTGCCAATCATCATCTTCGATGTGTCGATCTCTCCTTGTCTGTCGCACACCATCATACCACGTGAATCTTGGTCTACCTCTCTTTCTAAGCATTGGCACCTGCCACCTCCAAGTTTCTGCTTCCTTTCAATTTTCCCCAAACTTTCGTATGCCGCTTCATGTATGTACTCTGTACATTGCTTTTGGAGAGGAGTCATCCACAATTTGCAACTTCCCACTGAGCCTTAGCTTATACAAGAACAGGATTGATGGGTCTGCTAGTAAACTCACTTTGTACTTAATATCTACGCCTTTTCTTCTAGAGTCTTCTTCTTTTATTTGATTTTTACTTTTCCATTTTGGAAGGGAAAAGACATTTGCTCATAAAGGAAGTGGTCAGATCCTCACTCTGCACCTCTATAAACTCTACATTCTTCCACTCTGGTCTTATTACTCTGTTTACCAATAATGTAATCAATTATAGAGTATAACTTCCTTGGTGGTTGAGACTAGGTATATTTATGGATTATTTTGTGCTAAAAAAACATTCCATATCTTCAATTCATATTACTCGCACCCATCTATTAGTCTTTCCCCATTCCCGTTCTTTGCATCTTCTCCAAATTTCCCTACAACATTTCTTCCATATTGTCTTCCTACTTTTCCATTAAAGTCACCCATTAAATATATTTCCTTCCTGTTTCCAATTTGGTCCAGAAGGTTCTTCAAGTTGGTAAAAAATTCAAATTTTTCGGTATCAGTTGCACTGTCCCTGGGCGCATAGGCGGCAATTAAGATCACATCGTACCCCTTCAAATGCAGATCAACTCGTAGTAGGTTTTCATTTATTCCATCCTATTTGTTTATGTGATGTTTTAAAGATTTGCGTATTGCAATGGATACTTCTTTTTTTGTTCTGCTTTCTTTATTTACTCCGCTGTATATGTGAACGTAATTTTGAATCTCTTCCAAACCCTTCCCTTTCTTTTTAGTTTCAGATAGGGCAGCAACATCTAAATTTAACCTGTCTAATTCTCTAAAAACGTCGGATTCCTTTGTGGCTATGCCTTGTACATTCCAAGTTCCAAAATTCATATACCTATTTCGAAGGCCAAGTCGTCGTCGTAGACCAGCAGGCTATTGATTATGCTTATTATATAGCAGGCTATTGATATGAGACTTATTGCTTGGGAATCCTGCATGTTGAGTTTGTTCTGAGCAATGGGGTGCAGGCCCAACATCTCAACCCCCTAACTTGTAGGACCAGGGATTTATTCCTGAGGTTTCCTTCCTCTAACCTTTTTGATGAAACATCATTATCTGAAAGGTAGTCGTTTTTTGAGAAAAGAGGTATTAAAGTCTTCCCCCTCTTCTTTCGTTGGAGAAATGTCAAGCATCTCTTCCTTCTTCAGAGCCGTTGCCGATCTCTTCTTCCTCTTCGCTGGTTTTGGTTCAACCCGGGTATTTAATGTTCCCGGTACCCACCAGATATGTCTGGCCGGACATTCCCCTATCAGCCACCTGGGGAGGCGCCCACTGGGGGACCAGCAACCCCACACGGGACAAAAAAGTAATTATAGAATAAAATTATTTAGAAGTTTAAACTTTTAAATCTAATAATATTAAGAATAACAACTATTTACACCTGACTGAATCCGCAGATGTCTCTATTGGACGTTTCCATTTTGACCTATTTAACCGTGTTGTTTAAACGTCCTGATTTCCTAACACTACCATTAATTCTTTGACAAAACTGGACATGAAATCACCACTTCCATTAATTACACAGGTCTACAAAAAATTGTCACCTTTTTATATCCAATAATTGATTTTACTTATTTAAAGGGCAAGGATTACAGAAATGACTTCCATTTTCACGTCTCATATCAGGTTTAAAAATACATTTAAAAATATTTATATCACCTTCAACTTGAAAATCTGGAACATTGCTTGATCAACACAAAATTAAGAACTGAAATACAGTTTACCTTATATTGTTTTTGTTGCCGCACTTAATTACCAACAAAAAGTATTTTTAAATATTTATTTCTTCCTACTAATCACACTTAATGCTTTTCATTGATTTTAAATCCAGTGTACCCGCCACAATCATAATGCACTGTACTGAAGAAAACTCCACAATGCATTGTCCAATTTTTTGTCAAGATTGTGCATGTTTATCTATTCAATATATGTTTTCGTCAATGTTAAGGCGATACTAATAAATTAGAAGAATATAAAATGTTGAAAAATATATCGTGTCACCAAAAATGTGTTGATCGTATTCAAACAGGAAATTAACTTTTTATGATCCTACTATTGATCAGTATTTGTATTGAGAGAATCCTCTGTGTCTGTGCTCTTCAGGTAAAAAGGGTTTGCTTTAAATTACCACGTATGTACGCCGAAATGAAATTATTACCGCAGTATTTATCGCGCTCACCTAGTCTTTCTGTGTACTTGAATTCAAATCCAAGTTAATCTCTGCGGAATTTCGGATGTACCAGATGTCCCGTTGCCATTCTATTGAATCCTGGGATGCGAACAATGGTATCAAGTGCAAGTCCCGTGCAGTCTCACGGTGTATTGCAACATATATGTAATCGAATAATAGTTTTGGGAGTTATCACACAGAGATAGAGAATTTTTACAATGATATTTACTTGTAAACGAAAATCATTTAGTAAGTCTATTGAAATGATCAGATAATCAACAAGCCAACAAACAATTGTTTTTACAATCTGAATAGAATTAATAAGTTGAATGTATGATGCAATTTTAAAAAATTAAGTTTTTCATTAGTCAAATGGGAACCGTGAGAAATTTGTTCAGGCCATAATTTAATTTTTACATCAGATAATGGAAGAGATGAGTATATTATGAGCAGATAATGGAAGAGATTATTTACATCAGATGGAAGGGATTATTGAGTATAAAATGAAAATTGCTTCTCACTGACTTTTCCACCTGGTTCAAGAACATTCAACTTTCTCTGTATCATTATCTATTACGCGCGCATTTAAGATTGCTTAGAGCTATCCAAATTTTACTTTCTTCCCATACTTACGTAGAAAATAGTATTGGTATGATGCAGCGGAAAGTGTCGATTTTTCGTGATAAAAACGTATTTCGGGACCCTTTAATAAAAATGGCTCTACATTTTTTCCACGCAAAGGGCAAAAGTTCTTAACTTGTAGAGTTGAGGAAGTTGAGGAGAAGCAAAGGAAGGGTAATTACTAGCAGACTTCTTAATATTTAATGGAACAAGATTATTAGAAACAAACTAAGAGACAAATATACAAGACAATGGTAGAGAGTTGTGTGACATACGGATCTGAAATTTGGGTTAAAAAGATGAAATAAACTCGGTTAAATTCTATGTAAATGTCAATATACCCTGTTTGATAGAATACCAAACGATGATATTAGGCAGATAATGAAGATAGAGAGACAAGTGATCGAAAATGTAGAATCTAAACAACTCCAATGGTATAGCCATCTAATGAAAATGCATTCAGAGAGAATACCAAAAATTGTCTTTGAATGGACCCCTTTTGAAACAAAAACGAGGAAGGCCAAAAAGATCTTGGAGGTACGTCATCGACTCAACAATGAAGAGAAGAATAAGAATAGAGGAAGATGCTTGGCGGAACAAAAAGCCATTGGCGTGTAGAGTGCGAGAAACGGTCATTAGAACTGTAAATTACTAACTTAATAATAATAATAATAATAATAATAATAATAATAATAATAAAAGAGTAAAATAATCTTAAAATATTTTATTTTTCTATAAATCTCTGAATTTTCGAGAATTGCAAAAGTTCAAAAGCATAAAACTACAATATTGAAGATAGACATTTCTTGAAAGACAATCTTTAAATAAGGTCATTTTCAATTTTTCGAAAATACGAGAAGTTTTTGCGTAATTTTGTGTGAAACATTTTTTACGCAATTGTTTTCCCGAAAATTACTTTAATTTGTTTCTTAAAATTTTTACCTCAAATTTCAAAACTTTTGAATATGGCATAGGTCTCATTTTCGTTAAGCTCTCTGAATGTTCGAAAATTGCAAAAGTTGCCAATAATGCAAGAAACTATGGGCTATTGGAGCATCAGTAGTTCTCTCTTCGCAGGGAGCGCGAGATTGGTGCGAGTGAGTGTCGCCAGAGGCGTTGTGATCGCCCTCAGTAGCCGCGTTGCGTCGTTTCGCGTCGTGTCGCGTCGCTCGTTCAAACACCCCCAGTCCCCGCTTCCGCCTTCGCCTACGCCTTCTTCGCCGCCATCGCACTTGTGTCGGCATTCAGATTACGCCACTTCGCCCCACCCCACTCTACCCCGCCCCGCCCTCGCCTCCGCCTGGCCTGGCCGCCGCAGCCAAGAAAACAAACGCGGCTTCTCCAGCAGATTTACTACGCGGCGTGAGATAGAGTAACAGTCGCCCGGGAGAAGATCCGGGCTTTCCCGCTGTACGGCCCCGAAACAAAAGGCTGGCGGCCGCGTGCGATGGATGGGGCGCCAGACCCCCCCCCGCATACCCCTCCCGCGGCCCCCTGGTCCACACCATCCCTTCGGGCAGAGCGCCTTCCGGAATTCTGGCACCAGCAACCCCCTGTTCAGATGTTTCGCTTGCAGACGCACACACATTCGTTCGCCGCTCCAGAGAAATAACTTGTACAATTTACACATCGTTTTCGCAGTTTTTGAGCATTGAGAAAGGGATATGCTGGCCATAAAATTTAAAGAAACTGAAGCATTTGTTTCATAGGGTTGTGGAATGTTTCTCCAAAGTGCATTAATACTTTCGAAGGAGTTTTCTGAAACAGTTGTATAAATCTCTTAGAACATTTATGTGATACATGTCTTTTTAAGTTTAATATTTCTATTACGTACTACGTAGAAATCAAGGCAAAGAGAAGTTATGCAAGCAGTAATAGTGAAATATAAATGCTCAAAGAAAATTTTGACATTAACTTATTTTTGAACATTGGAACTCGGAGGTGGAAATATGAATATTTTTAAAATTTACAAGTAGGATAAATTGTGTCATGATTGTGGAGATGAAAATCACAACGAAAATATTACGATACGAATTTTTGGCCTCATGTGTGCTCGAGCTGAAAGGGACGGTAAATATGGAACGTTGGATACTTACGATAACAATTAAACTCATCATGATTTGGGATATGCCTGATTTTAAAATATATATTTTTATTAAATTGAATCATATGAAGTAATGAAAAAGAAATATACCTTAAATGGTGACTGGTTTTAATGTAGTAGTGTTGGCATCAGGTAAGGATAGTGACTGTCTTCAAGAGAGTAATGTCAATGATAAAATTGATTATGGAAAGTTAGAAAAATCAACTGAAAACGGAGGTGAAATATTTTTAAGAACTGTGATTTTGTCAGACGCGACTCAGATAACTGATTCCAGGTTCCAATAACATTATAAAAAATCAGCTTAGTAGATCCTGACAAAATTGTTACCTACCATACTCATTCAATTGGCGTTAAATAAGCAATTTACTATGGCACTGGATAATAATTAAAGTTCTTTCAAGTACCTAACAAACTAATTTTCAACCAACTCTGAAGGAAAAGTCCAAGAAGGTATGTTTGTAGGGCCGCAGATCAGAGAACTAGCTAAAGATGAACATTTTGAAGCATGTATGACCCCTTCGAAAAGGATAATTTGGATTGGTTTTAAAGAAGTAGCTCATAAGTGCTTGGGAAATTATAAAGATCCAAGCTATGAGTATTATGTAAACAATATGTTGAAAAAATATGAAGCCTTAGTATGTAACGTGTCTGAAATAGTGTTGCCGTTTCGCATATGGGCTTTACCGCTAGATTGCATCTAAATGTCCACTAACAATATGCAACACAGAACTCCTCGTCTCCCGCTAAAAAAATTGAAATTTCTCTAAACATTATAATTATTAATTTAAATATTTTATATATATGTAAATTTTAAAAAATAAACTTTATTCAGTATATAAGCAAAAATAATACATTCTAATACCTTTTAAACTCTATATTTATCAATTTCTTTTTAATTTTTATTTTATAAACAAATAAAGAACCAAGTGTAATCAAACGTTCTTATAAATCCAAATTAAGAAATATATCACCGTCATTTTCATCACTAGTCTGTTGCAATTGTCTTGGAATTGTTGGAATTCGTTGAAAATCTTGACTCTGGAAAGTAACTGTAGCAACATTTACTATTTCTTCCTAGACCAAATCGTATGGTAAATATTGCAGAAACCATAGACGATTTTATTATATTTATGTGCCTTGTTTTCACAACGTTCATTTGACTACAAATTCGTTCTATTTCTGCATTCCAGTGTGGCAGCACCAACATTTGAATGGCAAAATCAGACAGTTCTCGAAATGAATTTAACCCGAACGCATATTGCAATTTGTAGACTTCTGTCCAAACCAATTTAGTATTTCTAATTTCAGTCCAATTAGTTAAATTGAAACTTCGATACTGATTCTCAAATTTTGGTATTAAATTTGTATCTAATCGAAATACTTCAAGTAGAGAGCAAAGGGACTCCTTTACAGCATTAATGAATTTGATGGCGCCACATGTGATATTTTTTGAAGTACTTAAATGTTGCTTAGAAGTCTTTGCTGAATCTGTTTGAATAAACATGTTACAAACTTAGTTTATAATTGACAGAAAAGATGTTCATTGTTGAACGTTAAATTTTCCTATATTCTTTAGTTCGGCTATTTCTTTCCGGCAGCATAACCCGAATAAGCATCCTATTAGTTATTATCCACATCTGATAAAAACAAACCGTTAGTTTGGCAAAGTATTTTTGAGCAATGGACTTTATTTCCTTTTGTTCTATATTCTTTAGTTCGGCTCTTTCTTTCAACTGCTTTGGTCATTAGTCCCGTTAGTGTGGTGCATGTTTTATTTTCTCGGAAGATGGCGGTGATATTTCCCTGCTGGATGGTCAGATCCGGCGCCGACCTACCGTCGTCTAGTGGGGTTTCCCCTAACCAGGACTCTCCCACCAGCGGGGTACCGCCCAGCCGGGACAAGCTCTACCGGCCTCCGACCGGTCTCCCGGAATATGTTGTAGTGTAGTGTATAGTAGTGTGTGTGTGTGTGTGTGTGTGTGTGGTGTGTAAGGGTGAGGATCGGACATGGAAGAGGAAGGAAAGATCGCGCGCGGTCCGTGATCCGTTTGGTAGGGTACTGCTCCGGCATTCGCCTGGTGTTGATCAGAGAAACCACGGAAAAACTACCGATCAGAGCAGCTGGCCGCTAGAATTCTCCTCCAGACAGCAACTGAATTCGACCTAGCTAAAAGCTAGTGTCGAAAATCCTGCCGCCGTCAGGACTCGATCCCAGGACCTCTCGGTCAGAGGCTCTGGAGGGATATCAATTGATGCACTAAGCTACCGCTTCCGGTATGGACTTTATTAATGTAGATAAATCTTGCAATAGTTTTTTTGGGGTCACTGTAATTTGATTCAAAGGACTTGTTAACTCTTTGTACGTCTGATAAAACTGGTTGAAGTGCTAACAGATAGCAAAGGTTATCCTCACTGTCGTATAAACTACACGACAATAATCCGACGGGTCCTTCGTTTGTTCGTCTTTGAAAAGCCCTGGCAGCTAAACTGTCAGCAAGATTTTCGCCAAAACTGATATTTCGCGATCGATGTAGCTGATGCCATATGAATTATTATTATTCATCAAAACGGCGCTGATCCGATTTTTGATAAAAATTAAAATTCTGAAAATCGCAAACGATATAAATTCTGGAAGAAGTATGAGCATCTGCAAATAATAGCACAATTAGTTAATATGACAAAGGATATTTTAAAAAACCGGAACATCTCCTTTTTGTTCAATGGTTATTCCATTTGATATGCTTCAGAATTAAATGTGCTCTCCTCACCATCTCAGAAAATGTTCATATTTTGTTTATAAATTTCGTTACGTTTTGGATGTGCAAAACCGTTTTTTAAAAAGATTCATTTACTTGGTTCTGAAAAGGCGGCCATTTTTGTTAGAACCGCACGCCATTTTTTACTTTACAATTTTATAAATTACTCAGCGCTAGTTTGTGGTAATGCAGTAGATTAAGTACACTCTGACCTGTAAGTCAAAGAGATATCTACCTAACATCTTTTTGTTTCGGTAATATTTTCAACCAAACCTCTTTAACGCGAATGAACAAATTACGATCTTTAGAGAGTAATTTTTTAAATATGCATTTATCAGACATGTCCGAGCGACGAGTACCGGACCGCTTAGAATGGATTGACCCCCAAGTATCTGAATAAGTCTCATTTTATATTGACAGGTGTTTACAACGTAAAGGATCGCTTTCCCACAACTTCAATTCCTGCATTGAAAAAATATATATTTGCTAGATTAAAAAATTGATGTACTTAAGGACGGTGTTGTCTACTTTTAAAATAATTCTATATTTAAGGACGGTGTTGTCTACCTTTTAAAATAATTTAAGTCCGAGTCCTTTGTAATGGAATATTTTGTTACCAACCTTCACAACGAAACCTGACTCCCCCGAAAGGAACATGAAACCAAAATTTAGTCAATATAACGTGCACATAAACGTTTTTGATAGTATTTGTAAAATGATCACGTGAATGTTATCGAGAAGTAGTTTGAGACAAAAAAACGAACTTCTGTACCATTTAATTCTATTCAGGCATTCGAATGAGGAAAAAAGTTTTATTTGGGAGTGTAATTTATAGGTTCATTTTATCAGGTTTTCCATAATTGCCTCTTCCAAGATAAGCGAGGTGAATGTGAATAATGTTATCTTTTCTATGATAATGTTATACCTCGTACTTAAGACAAGTAAAAAAATGACAAATTGCTTCTGAAAATGTGTCTTGCTGTAGACTTAGTATTTATATACAAGAAACTACAGAGAAAATCTTTATTTACCAAGCCATTGATTTCCTATACAAAACCCTACTTAGACACGTTGGACAATACAAAACGCCCTCAAATAGATCATAAAGAAACTTCAAGAGACTTCGTCCGCAGCACCACCGTTTGCATCGACTCCTTGCCCTCACGAATTCATAGGTGGATGCTCACAGATCATCCGTTAAGCCATGTTTTTGTGAAGACGCGCGTCGAAATACTTCTCTTTGTTCCCGCTGCAAGCCTTTACTACACATCAAAGCGGGAACATGGCGCATTTTCTTGTGACCCGTCGTTTTATCCAGAAAAGAGCCATTTAAAGGCTGGCAGCGCTAAGAGTTCATCCTCCCCATTGTGCCCTGTCACCGCGTGGGGCGCTCGACGCCGCTCGTCCTTTGTTCGCCTCTGAGAACCATATCTTCCCTGAGAACAGTGACGTCAGAGTACGCTCTACGAAGGAAAATGCAAAGCGCTCGTTAGACCTTTTTCAGCCTCTCACACCGTGTCGGAGAAACAAGACACTAATGTGAAAAAATATAATGCGTGGTAAGGAAAAAAAAACTATTTTTTGTAAATAATTATCATCATTTGTTGTTTTTAAAACTATAAAATATTCCAAAATTTAGTTACAATAAAAATCTGTACTTTTAAAATGATTTTTATCATTTCGCTCTTTAAAATTATAAATTAAGTTAAGGATTTAATAAAAATAATTTTTATTAATTTATATAAAGCCTATAACTATAACAAACTTCTAATGATAGAAAACCATTCTATTAAGATGTAAACAAGAAAATCAGACGATTTCAGAAGGCAATATCACTTTTTTTAGAATCAGATATTTTCATTCTAGACTTTGTTGAAGAATACAGAACAAGACACAGAAATGCGAGACACTATGTTAATACTATTTAGTAAAAGAGGAAAATGTATTAAAATACTCACTAATCGTCTCTAAAATCACATGATAATTAAATAATATTTTCGGGATTAAGTGCAAATATTTATTTACTTCCTTAAACAATTTCAGAACTAAATAAAACCCACATGTAAAACAAGGACCAATCTGCTCATGGTTTGCATGGCTATTGCTCTTACGAAGAGAGAAACGCAGCTTTGACCACGCTTAAACGACCGACTACAGCGCCACCACTAAAAACATCAAAAATACAATAAAAAGAAATATTTGACGAGGGGAGCTGTCGAATGCAGCGCTGCGCGGCGGGCGCGGTGTGGCGAGGAGTTTGATGCTGACGCGAAGCGACAGAGTAGAAATACAGGCGGCCTGGAGTCCGGGCGGCCGTTGACAGGAGAGACGGCAGGCGGGTGAGCGGGCGGGCGAGGGGGGTTGTGTGGGTGTGTGGGTGGGTGTGTGGGTGGGTGGGTGGGTGGGCTCGCGGGCGTACGGTCACGCGGGAGGTTTAGTGAGAGAGGTGGGTGGGTTGGTTGTTTGGGTGGGCGGGCGGCGAGACGTGTGTGGTCTGATGGCTGGTCGGGGGGGTGGTGGGAGGTAGTGTGTGGGGCGATGGGGCGGAGAGTCCTGGGCGACTCCGAGGGGCGCGCGCTGTTTCAATTTGCGAGGGCGGGGCGGCGCGGCGCGTCGGCGGCAGCGCGGACGGGCGGCGCCGTTTTTGCTGCTCTGATGAGTTGACGCGCGACGCGCGCGGCAAATCACAGCGAGCAGCTGACCGACGCACCAGCGCGCTCCGTTACGCACTCGACACACTCGGTCCGCAAGGGAGGAACACCGACGCACACGAACACTGAATAGCTAAATAGATAAGTAAATAAAATGTCACAAAGTGACTGCCATTTACAAATTCAGGTGTATTAATTGAAGAAGCGAAATGACGCATTTATAGGAAATAAATATAAATAAATAAATAATAAATAAAATGTCCTGAAATAGAGGGGAAATCGAAAAAATTACTTGTGACAAAATAGAACAATTGATTTTAAATGTTTTGAAGCGTTATACACAAAATGAAACGTTTTTAATGTTTTACTAAAAGCCAAATATCACAACCTGCCATGATTAAAAAAATAAATTCAATATAAAATTGGGTTTAGAAAAACGCTGGTGGAAATTACTAAATAAGCAGCAGTGGGCATGTAGGTGAGCATGCAAAATGCAGGTGGGAATTACTGAATAAGCAGCATAATTGGGCTGACATTAACTAAATAGAAAAGGAAGATTTGTAGTTTTTATTTATTTAAAAATTGACTAAAACTCCAGGATAATCCCGTTTTTATTCCTATTTTGTTTCGTCCGCTCAGTTATTTGCTTGCAAGAGACAGGTGCTTCTACGCTTGGGGGCTGATTGCCCGCTGTGACGCTGCGCGACAGGACGCGACGCGAATGCTCGGCAGGTGGTGACGACGCGGTGGTCGCCGCATCGCAACGCAGCGCCGATCACCCGATACCCAGGCCGCGCGCAACGCACCCTTCACCGCGCCTCTACCCTCTGCCATCACCACGCCCCCAGGTCCCAATCCGTCCGCAATCCGCCTGCCACTAGCCACTCCATACAACTTGTCACCGACTGTTCCACCAACCTGCCCTGAAATATCAAACAGAACAAACGTCATTCAGTGGGAGACGCTGGAGCTGCTAATGGCTTAGATACCTAATGCAAAACGCGAACATGTGTCCCATCGCTCTAGCTCTGTGTATGGACTGTTAATCTGTTCTCGCAAAAGGGAGAATGGAACTTTGCGTAAATTTCTTGTTCTATCTCTTTTAGTAGCATTGACACTGCTCCTTCAAATTTACCAGATTTCTCAGTTTGCTGTTAGATTAGCAGAGATAATTAGTGGAGATAAAAATTATTTCTCACGTCAACCCTATGATCCAATTTTAAAATCACCTCTTCGTTTGTTCTCCAATCCTACCATTTCGTTACGTCTCTTCTTATCTTTGAAAATTAGAATCACATTTACAAATTGTGCAGAATACATTTCACGCCGCAAAGGCTGCGTTAGTAATTATTTTCAAATTCATAAAATCCCACACCATACTGCCCACAAAACGGAATAATTTCGTGAAAATGTACATGATAGTTTCAATGACAATTTGTTCCTCTGAAACTCGTAAATGAACATATACACTTGGAAATGCAAACAAACATGATGGTGGTGATGAAACAGCCAACGCAATTTTACGTTTTGAATACGGGCACTTACTATTCGGAGAAACGTAAATTAAGCCTGCATATTAATTCGTCTCTATGTTGTCTCTCCCTGACACATCATCATCATGCTCATATCTAGTTTTATGACTCCAACCCGTGCCCACCATTTATTTAGCGGTTTATTATCAATATAATAGAACCTTTCTGCAAAGAAACGTTAACCGATAAGAGCTCTGTTATTTTGTTTTACATGTTTTCGAAAATAATTATGTTAAATACAAGTGGCTTATTCACAACATCCAATAATATTTGAATCACTTAAATTTAAATAACAATATTAAAGTTGAATATTATTTTATCTTAGGTAAAAAACAAATTGATTATCGTTTATTTCTATAATAGTTTATTTACATGTATTTTATTTTAGCGTGTATTTGTTTCCAATAGACAATTTTGAAAAAAGAACAAAGATGAAAATAAATAATACATTCTTTAATTTAAAAAGGTACACAATTTCTATGTACATTTTGGTCTTCATTTAATATTCTGACGCAAACAATTTATTGGATGAAGAGGAGAAAAATATTTTTTCTCTAAACGTGTGTCGTTTCGAACGTCAAATTTTTTTCTACTCTACAGCGGCCGTCGTTGTCTTTGCCTGCGTCGTCACAAGTATTGCGGTAAACACCGTTCCGTCTTCGCACTTCGATCGCCAGGTTCGTTTCCACACACTCCCAATCCCTCCTCGCCCCACCCCATCCGCTTCCCCTTCCACTACGTTCACCCCCGGCGCCACCCGCATCGCCTCCCAGCACCCTGCGATCCCGCGCCCCCCCACCCCCCCGCCCCCTGCCCTCAGCCCTGCCCTCAGCCCTGCCCTCAGCCCTGCCCTCAGCACTGTCCTTAGCCCTGCCCTCAGCCCTGCCCTCAGCCCTGCCCTCAGCCCTGCCCTCAGCCTGCCTCAGCCCTGCCCTCAGCCCTGCCCTCAGCCCTGCCCTCAGCCCTGCCCTCAGCCCTGCCCTCAGCCCTGCCCCAGCCCTGCCCTCAGCACTGTCCTTAGCCCTGCCCTCAGCCCTGCCCTCAGCCCTGCCCTCAGCCCTGCCCTCAGCCCTGCCTCGCCCTGCCTCAGCCCTGCCCTCAGCCCTGCCCTCAGCCCTGCCCTCAGCCTGCCCTAGCTCCTCAGCCCTGCCTCAGCCTGCCTGCCTGCCTCAGCCCTGCCCTCAGCCTGCCTGCCTCAGCCCTGCCCTCAGCCCTGCCTCAGCCCTGCCCTCAGCCCTGCCCTCAGCCCTGCCCTCAGCCCTGCCCTCGCGCTCAGCCCTGCCCTCAGCCCTGCCCTCAGCCTGCCCTCAGCCTGCCCTCAGCCCTGCCCTCAGCCTGCCTCAGCCCTGCCCTCAGCCTCCTGCCCTGCCTCAGCCCTGCCCTCAGCCCTGCCCGCCTGCCCTCAGCCCTGGCCTCAGCCCTGCCCTCAGCCCTGCCCTCAGCCCTGCCCTCAGCCCTGCCCTCGGCCCTGCCCTCGGCCCGGCCCTGCCCTCAGCCCTGCCCTCGCCCCTATCCTCGCCCCTGTCCTCGCCCCTGTCCTCACCCTCACTCTCACTCCTGCCCTGCCTCGCCTAACCCTCTCCCCCGCCACTGCCCCCGCTCAGACCATTGCCTCGCTCTCGCCCTCATCCTTGCCCCCGCCTCCGCCTTCACCCACGCTCTCATCCTGACCCTCACCATCCTCCTCCTCGTCCATACTCCGCCCTCGTTTTCAAAGCCGCCGCAGTCAGCGGCGGCTGTGTGGGCGTGTGTTTGGGCGTGGGCGTGGGCGTGAGGGCGGGCGCTGACGGATGCGGTGCGGCCGTGGCCGTGGCGTAGCCGCGCGTGGTTGCGGCCGCCCGTTGTGGCCGGATCTCACGGAGAGCGGCCGGAAAGCGTAGTACGCGTCGCTCTCAGCTTTTGAGCGCACGATCGACTGCGTGTTTCCGTAGGGAAATTTTATTTGGAATGTTTTTTTAATTGCAAGTTCAGCTTTCGATTCCTTTGCGTTGAAATTTTGCTTCATTGAATTTGTTTCAATGCGTGTATTACTAGTAAATTTGCTTTCATTAATTGACTGAAAGGAATGTACCTCTGAATGAAAAGTTTACTTCATTTTCAGTAGTGCTGGGTCGAAATAATGATCTAAATGTGGGGGACATACGCACTTGAACGAAGAGTAATTTTGTCGATAGAAAAGAGATATCCTTGAAATGAAGTTGTTCCGAAATCGTGATCGAGGAGAAATGGCAAAATATCTCAATTAGTGCAAACAATGGGTTTACATTGTGTGCCTACACAAATCCAACCAAAGCAACACAAAGCAATGTCACCAGCGTTCAACAAGGATGGTTCTTGGAATGCGCTGGTCGTCATGAAACGGAACACTGCACTTTAGCTTGTGCAATATTAGAAATCTTGTGCACAAGTAAATGGTTCTGATTGGGTCCAAGAAGTTACTGTCAATGAGAACAATATTTTTACTAGAAAATGCGAAATAATGTTTAATAAAGTTTATATTCTTTTTTAAAATTCCACAAAATTTCAAAGGCTTAATGTTTGTAACGGTCCTACGTTGATCAATTTACTTTCTTTTCACTGCTAAAACTTAGGTGCTGAAATCTTTTAGATACTGAATCTACACTGGAATTTTTTTCAAATACATGTCGCAGAAAACACGTATTTCGACAATTTAGAACGCGTATGTAAATATCGCGGGCAAGATAGCTAGTTTACTAGAATTCGCGAGTCTTGCTCCCAGAACAACTGCCACGAAGTTTAGAAAGAAGAATGATATAAATTGCTCAAGAGATGGGATATGTCAGTGGATGCCTGCTACTTAAGAGCCTTCCGAAAAATTGGTTGACTGTTATTGTCACAAATTTTGCCAAATTAATTTTCATTTTCTTTATTAAGCAAAGAAAGTATTCATTTTAATTAAATATATCACTCACATATTTTGAAGTTATCAATTGAAAGTAAAATTGAACATTTTGAATGAGGAGGATGGTTAATTCGTAATAACGTTTTCTTAAAAGTGTAATAATTGCATTACGGTTCAGGATAGCCAAAAATATTTGATTGTTGGCCTCTAATTGTGATACATAAAATCTAGGAGATTTTACTAAAGAAGATAGACTACCTAGGGACGTATTACAATAATTTACATCAGACTTTGGATATAATAAGTAAGTAACAACAAAATTAACAAATAAATTATTTAAAAAAGCAACACAAAACGAAAACAGATCATTAATTTGTCATTCAAACATATTCCGCTTACTTGTGAAAAATAATTATACAGGGCAGGGTTTAAAAATAAAATAAGCACGAAATCAGTAACAATAGAATGTAAATATAAGACAAATCTCAGTAGATAGACCAAACACCGGGAAAATATTTTTTCATGTGTGCCAATCACCATTCCTGACATTTAAAGCTTGATTTGCTCTGTTTCCCCACTACACTTTGAGCGTGTGCACACTTTCCTGGATTTTGAGGCAAAATGAGAGAAGATTCAAGGGAAGTTTTCATGCCTTTAGGGATTCCTGGCTTCCCAAGCGTGCATGTAGTAGCTCGTGAGGGCACATTTTGACATGCCTACTTTAGAATAAAATTGAAATATGTTTACGACAAAATTTAGTTAATTCTATCCCCGGATAGTGCTCAGTACAATCTTTAGGTAACGAGGAAGGTACGAAAGCTCTGGTAATTCTGATGCCGATCAGGTAAAAAGTGTGGTAAAAAATTCCACAAAAGAAAGAACAATGGCCAGTTTGGTGAATGAGTGGTGAAGATAATGAAAGGCTGAGAGAAATGAAACTTTCACATATTAAACGACTGGGATCAGCGATGTCATGTCAAACGTCTGTTTAAATCAATATGAACGGTTGTTCAGGGTATATCAGTATCAGATTGTTCGTAAATAGTAATGAATCATTGCTGCCTGAAGCGAGAGATAAAACCTTCATGAAAGTAAAGAAATACTAAATAGTTAATGAAGGAAATGGTTGTAATTCCACAAAGCGTTTGCCAACTGAATTCTTGGTAGTCTATATTTTTGTTTGGTATCTGAAAGAAGAACCTTTTTTACTTGAGGCATTGTTTGCGAATACCCACTGTTTGTAAAGTTTCTGCTTTATAAATTAATTAGACACAAGATTGATAATTTTGTGTTTGATGGTGCATCAACTGCTATGGTTATTAGCCTCGTAAGTGTAACACATTCTTGTCTGATTTGTGGCGTGTGCTTAATTCACTGACTGCTAGGAGGATACTACAAACAGTGACCGCTCAAACTTCCGTCTCACATTAATTTCATGTCACCCCTTTGGGATGTTCTAAAGTAGCCTACAGGGGGGTTGAAAGAAACAGTTTGCACTCAAGTAACAAGGACACAAGTGGAGATATTCTGTTTAGGAACCTCCACGAGGCTGGACAGAAACCAATTGCGAGAGGGCGTTCGAGCCCTTAGTGCAAGAATCAATTGCGGCGATCTGTCAACTGAACACAACATATATTTCAATGAGACCTTTTTGTTTTGAGAATGTGCGCGTGAAAGAGATTAGCATCCTGCGACTGTGAATAAAGAAAAATAATGGCTGGCCTGTCGTTCTACTGTAAAATTCATGCAGTACAAAAGAGGGACTTAAACCTTAGCTACAAGCATTATTTATTATTTATTTTACGTCACAAAATAGTTAAAACTCTTTGACGAGCTATGGGGAGAAGTGAATTCTGTGCACGTTTTCAAAATTCTGTGGTCCCTACACTAAATAATATACTACTGGAAGTTTGAATTTAAAAATCTCCCATGTAATAAAATCTGTTTTCAAGGATAAATCAGCAATAAATTTTGGGCTCTTATCCATGATGTCCTTCGTCAAGGAATAATGCTTTCTGCCTCGACAACATGGAAACGATAATTTGAATAACTAATATTCTATTTCTACTAACAATATTAACCACTGAATTCTAGAAATCGTGCACAGATCATGAAGTTACATTTATGTTCAGAAGCAAAACAAGGGTCCATCTCAGCATTTGCTCAATGGATCAGGGAAACTGGACGAAAACCTGATCGAGATGAGTGTCATTGACCCAGAAGCTGCGATACATTATAGAGAGAGGTAACTTAAAGACGCCACGGCTGCAAAGGATTGTGGGCGAGGAGAGGGCTACGATTCCAACAGTTGAGTAACACGACGTGGCACATCACGGACCACGACGCTGCTCCGGAACACAAGGTTCGTCCGCGCTGTGCTACCACAAAACGAGCTTCGTCCCCGCCCCTGTTACGTGTGGCTTGTATCAGTGATGCAACGGCCAGAGGATATTCATGCACGTGTATTTAACAACTCAAAACTTTACTAGTTTATTACGCCGCAAGCCAAGCAGCAGCAAGGCGCAAGTACACGAACGTTACTCCAATATGTGTGCCTACGTCCGTATATTACACTTTTGTTTATTTAACACAATTATTGTAACATAATTTATTAAATTAGAAAAACATATTTTTACATTTCTTCCGATAAATGTACTCAACATTAATGATACTAATGTTTATCAACAAAATATATGAGTAGCCATCTTTTTAATATGTCAGTTAGATCAACAAAGAAAGTAATTAATTTTAACATCATTATCTAACTTAATTAATGATTAAATTTAAAATCAAATAATTATGTATTTACTTACTGGATATCCTACCAACTAGGGGCAACTTCTAAACGGATCACGATATCCATATGCATTTTTCACCCAGCAATTTGGAATAATGGGGCAAGTAATAAACTGTACAAGTATTGTTCGTAATATTTTTAGCTTTTGATTGATTGATTGTTAGTTATACCGGGCGCGTAAACTACCGAGGTCATTAGTTCCGTAAGTGTAGAGCATGTTTTTTCATGGAAGGTGGTGGTGATCTTCCCCCACTGGATGGCGAGATCCGGCGCCGACCTACCGTCGACTACCGGGATTTTCCTCAACAAGGTACCTCCCACCAACGGGACCCACCCCAGTCGGGCACGTTCTAAGTCTCCGACCGGTCACCCGGCATGTGCAGTAGTGTAGTGCATGTTAGTGTACGTGTGTGTGAAAGGGGCGAGGATAGGTCAAGGAAGAGGAAGGAAAGATCGCGCGCGGTCCGTGGCCCTTTGTTAGGGTGCTCCTCGGCATTTGAGGTAGGTATTTGATAGATTGATTAGTGATTCCGAGCGAGTGATTATTGACTCAACAGCTGAGGTCATTGGTACATGTTTTTCCTCGGAGGTGATGGTGATCTTCCCCCGCTGGATGGTGACATCCGAAGTGTGTGTCTATGTGTGTGTGTATGAAAGAGGTAAGGTCAGGACAAAGAGGAAGGAAAGATCGCGCGCGGTCCGTGGCCCTTCTGTTAGGGTGCTTCTCAGGCATTTGCCAGGTATTGATCGGAGAAACCACGTAAAACTACCAATAAGAGCAGTCGACCGCTGTAATTATCCTCCAGAGAGTGACTGAATTCGAACTAGCTGACAAGCTAGTTTCGAAATTCTTTCCGCCGTCGGGATTCGAACCTAGGACTTTCCAGTCAGGGGAACTGCATTAGCTTTCGAGAAATTTATTCTTGTTTGATTTTTTAAATAGAACTATATATTTTTCTTACTAGCAATTGATAGATCTTAAAAAGGAATACAACGATTGAATCGTTTTTGAGTTTTGATAGTAGTTTGACTTAAGATATACTTCTTAATATGTGATTTTAAATTAAACTGAGAAAATTTAGTGCAATAGCAACATTAGATAATTTAGTAATTGTATACTTTCCCTACATTATTATTACAGGAATGTTTGAATTAGTAACTGAAGTAGGTAGTTTTATACTGGTTTAGGATCAAGATAATGAAAATTATAAAAGTATATTTATTTCCGTTTGGAAAATAGCGATGTTTACCGGGTTTTTATTAATCTCATTGCCGACCAGCATCACAGACCGGGAGAGGTGTCTCAGGGTATCAATAGACATCACTACAGTGTCTCTGACTTGGAAGTCCTAGTTTCCAGTCCCGATTTTCGACACTGGCTTGTCAACTAGGTGGAGTTCCGTCGCTGTCTGGAGGAGAATTCTAGCCGCCGGCTGATCTAATTGGTTTTTCTGTAGTATCTCCGACGAATACCAGGTGAATGCCGGAGCAGAACCCTAACAAATGGGTCACAGACCGCGCGCGCTTTCCTTCCTCTTCCTTGTCCTATCCTCACCCCTTACACACACACACACACACACACACACACACTAACATATACTACATTACCACATATGCCGGAAGACCGGTCGGGAAATCAGAGTTTGTTCTGGGTGCAGTGGATCCCCGTTGATACTTGGTTGCAGAAAACCCCTCTTGCCGACAGAAGGTCGGTCGGATTTCACTATCCAGCAGGGGAAGAACACAGCCACCTTCATAGCAAAAAACATGAACTGCACTCACGAGAGAAACGACCTTACCAGTGGCGCCCCGAATCACTAATCAATCAAAAACCGAATCACAGACTAAAAATAAGGACCGAAGTTTTTTCAAGCCTCAACGAAAATATATTGTGTACCTTTCTTCACCTGACATGATCTTAAGCTCTTTGTAGTAAAATTGAGCGCTATTTATTCACGTGTACGCTGAATACACAGACGATCGTTCTGGCAGACGACAAGTTTTATTTTGCTCTTCAGAAGAGATGTTTTATGTGCCTGATTAAATGTTACGTGTCAGCGTTCAGGACTCGAAGCAGAGAGCGCAAGGGAGGTTCGTGAATGTTTTCAACTCGCAGTGACTTTTAATATTTTATGTTCTTTCTACGCATGAAATATTTCCCAGTATTGCTCATGAAATGAGACTCGCATACGTCAACGGTCTAAAGCGCAATATCTGATACGAACTCCCATCTCCAATGCAACCAATTCCAACACAAAATATGAAAATATTTGCGAGGAAAAAAATATTATAACTACATGAAATGCTATCTGTTTTGATTTTACTTGACATGTCAAATCTCAATGTTTTTGAGTAAAACAATATTGATTCCCGTTGAATAATTGTATATTACAAAATATCTCATGACAATATTAGTTGTTTTATGAATTCTTCATATATCTACATTTGTGCGTTGAATTTGAAGCGGATATTACGGTAAGAAATACGTTTATACTTTTATAAAATTGTATTCTTTTATTTCGTGTACCAGTGAATCACGGCAAATATTGTATATATTGCTGACGTAATTACACATATCAAATTTCATCTATGAAGATCGTGAACACTATTGACGGAGTGATAAATATTCAGAAGTTTTGATCTTTTGGTTTGAATAATCTTACAGTCAAAATTATTAAGTTTAGTTAACTCTTCCAGATTCTGCAAACATACATGTTCTTCAGATATACTGCGTATCACACATTAAAAATTTAACTTTTAATATTGACTTGGACAAGCTTAAAATAGTTTTAGAACTTGTTAAGATATCCATCAATATTTCGCATTTTGTACCAGGTAAATTTTTCAGAAAGTATCTTATGATATGTAAATTGAAGACCGCCTATTAAACATAAATATTGAAACGCACCGCGTTTCCACCCAAAGAAACGGCGAGACATCAAGCAAGAACACGGCAGAACGGTTGCAAGAGGGCACTCGCTAGCCAAGAAAAACGGTTACGAGCGGCGAAGGGTGGTCGGTTGGCCCAGAGCGTGGGAACGACGCCGCGAGGCGGCAGTGTCTGGCTGGCCGCCGGCGAGGAAGGACGTATCTGGGGCTGCTCCGCGATCGAAAAGCAAACTAGTATCGCGAACGAACGAGTGCAGAAAGATTAATTGACGGACAATTTGTGCGTGATAACCATCAATAGTCGATCGGACATATTGCCAAAGTGATAGCTGCTATTTGGAGTAACACAGATCAAAAGAACTTGCGTGCAGAGGGATACACCACGAGACTAGTGGCCCGATGACGTGGTGATACACGTAATAACAACTGTGGTTTGAATATTTGTGGTGTTCATCAACTCGCGGAAGGTGACGTTGAGTGGTCGGAGAATTGGAAAGGCCCAAAAAGTGATAGCTGCTATTTGGAGTAACACAGATCATACTTCGAAAGCGCAGCGCCTCACCTCGGCTGGTCCCAAGTGAAACGACCCCGACAGGCAGCGAAGGAGCGCGAGGCAACCCGAGAGTCCCCGAAGCCGCCGACGCTCGTAGGGGAAGAAGTAAACGGTAAATATTTCTTCGATCGATATCAGATCGAGAGACTAACAGTGATTCGGGGTGATATAAAAGAAAAGGGTAAAGACCACCATAGATATTGTATCATTAGTGATTTGTATAGAATTAATAAATAGTTCAGTTTATTTTGTTCACGGAACAGTGGTGTTTGATTAATAACCCCGAGCCCATTCACGAGAAAGAACACCTGTCCCTTTACAAATAAATTTACTGAGAACAAGCCGGCCTACCCGGTACGTCACAATATATATGTTTTCTACATTCCAATGAAGATGGAACACTATATGACGTTGATACCCTGGGTTATAATGAAATTAATTCACTGGCCCCGTTTCATTTACATTACAAATAAGCATAAGAAGATTCGATTATAGTTATCCTAAACCTCGGCAATAGTGATCCCAGGAAATCCAACGTTTGGAAATGAATTTCCTTGGAAAAGAATATCGCCTCAGAACCAGAAATTCAAACACTAGGCGGCTTGGGAAAAATATCTTCGGGCAAAGGTCATAATCATAAAGTCACCCCTGATGTGTATGCCGTGGGACAAAGCTCGTTGAGTTCTACGTAGGCGACAGAAAGCACGCGACTGCCACAACTTGGCGATATCCGCCGTGCCGCGCGGGGAAAAGTGATCAGTTTCATTCCGCTTGCACCATCCTGCTACTGAAAGGATGTGTAATAAAAGAGCCTTCGGAGTTTGGGACGTCCTTACAACAGTGCAAGAGGCATTGAAGGGTGTCAAGACTGCATTACGATACTTAGGCACTGAGGGCAAAGCAGAATCAAGTATAGAGAGAGCACTCTGAAGAGCACTTGCACTCTGCAGAAGGATCTAGAGAAATTACTAATAAAAAATGTTCGAAAGAAAAAATTAAAAATAATTGATTTTTAAGAACAAATAAAGTTATTGAAATTTTCAAGTAGTGATGTTAACGTTGTTTTATCTCTGTATTAATAAAACAATCATTATAAAGAAATTCTATTTAATTTTGACATGATCGGATATAGTGGACCGATATAGTGAATCAAAAATGTTAGTTCCCAGAAGTTTACTATAACTAGAGTCGACTGTACATGAAAAAAAGCCCTTGAGTATTAAACCTTTTACACCTCCAGTACCAACCCCCGCATATTATTGTAGTGAATGGTCTCCGAGGGGACAGTTATGTTCTGTGCACGGGTATTGTTCACGCTCATGAAATGAACCATTATTTCCCCCACGTCAGCGAAAATGTTAACCTTTTAGTGTTTATTCCTCATTAATACACAGTCACAGCAATTTGCGTAGTGATAAACACACAAATAAATGACAGCACACTAATTATATCACTCAGTAATAAAAGTTAGTTCCAAATCCTTTATGATTCTCTCTCATGTTATCCCATTAAAACAGCTTCACCTGTTCCTTTGTGCTCTCCCCAAAATCATCGCGATAACAGAATATCCAAAAATATTTATGGTGTACTTTTATTAAAACACATAATATAGTGATTTCACAAATTACTGGATATATATAAAATGCTGATAAAAAGTTGTTTAAAATTAATACAATATAAATACTATGAAATAAATTTAATCAAATGAAAATACTTTATTTTTTTCTTTCACATATTACTCATCACAATTTCAAAACAAAATACAAAAATAAAATAATCTTAAAAGTAACAGACAAAATCTTCGAAACTACTGAATTTTATTCAAGATTTTAAGTAATTTAATTTGGCAGTAACTGTGTAATATAGCCAAATTTGGCGGTTAATTCTAATTCATTGTACCATAAGCATATCTAAATAAGTAGCTGAGAAGTACCATTACTTTGAAATGTAGTGAATTGGAAAAGGTCAGTAAACAGTACATACTGGAAAGAATTTGAAGGAGATTGAGCGTAGCCAGGGTTGTCATTAGAAAAGTCAAAAGGAATTTTATTATTATTATTATTATTATTATTATTATTATTATTATTATTATTATTATTATTATTATTATTACTATTATTACTATTATTATTACACCAAAGAAAACTGTTATATGAGAAACCTTGTCAAGATTTATTAGCCTCGGTATAGTGAATTTCTAAGGGTCGTTTTCGCTCCTGAGAAAGCAGGAGACGATCGTCGAATGAAATGCGTGAATTGATTATTCATGCGCGTTGCCATTGCCTCTCGCATTAGGGACTCATACGAGGACAATACCCATTGGGAGGAACGTGGAAGCCTTGATTCGTGCAGTGCGGTTAGTGCGGTGGCTTACTACGCCATCTGGGTCGGCAGCTCGTAAGTACGAAATCCATTTCGCGCCGTGTCAATTGTCAGGGGATAGCCGCAGCGGCCCTTCCATTACTAAGAGCTACGAGCGCAGCCGCTTATCTGGCACCTCTCACTCATGCGGCGCTGCCGTGGCCCCGACCGATAACCCTCCAGCCCTCCGTCGCCCCCCCCTCCCCGCCGCCTTCCACGCTCGCCCACGCCGTTCTCCTGCGCCCCGCCACCTTCTTCGCACTACGCCAACTCCACCCCCGCCGCCATCCTTCGCCAGTCCCGCCCCGAAGAGGCGACGAGGCCTCACGTGGAGGGGCGGGGTGAGAGGGGATGGGGCGGGGGACAAGTGGCGGGGGACTAGTGGCGGGGGACTAGTGGTGGGGGACTAGTGGCGAGGAACCAGTGGCGGGGGACTAGGGGCGGGGACTAGGGACGGGACTAGGGGCGGGGGTGGGTGTTCCGCTGTAAGCTTCAGAGGAGAAGGCAATCGCTGCTAGCACTGAAGGGCGACAGATACGGTGCCTCAACGAGAACCTGAGAGAGAGGCGGTCATCAGCGAAATGAAGCACTGCACCGCCACAAATAAGAACAGAGAATGTGAGGTAATGTGAGATGGGAGATGAGTTTAGAAACGAGAACCCGAAGCTCAAAGATTAAGATACGAAAACCAGTTGGGGCAAATGAAGATGAAGCCCATGTGTAACACGTTAGGACTTCTCATTCACGTGACAGAGAGTGCCATCAGCAAAATGGAATGGCTTGCAACGTTTAAGTGTATGTACGTGTGTATAGGGGGGAGGAGAGAGAGAGAGAGAAGAGAAAAAGGGAATGAGGTAGAGGGAAGGGGGGAGGGAGGGAGGGAGAGAAAGTGAGGGTGAGAGGGAGAGAGAAAGAGGTAGAGACACACAGAGTGACACACGTAGAGACAATGAATTGACAGAGATATCGACAGAGAAGAAACAGACCAGGAGAGCGAGGACCGAATGAGGGGGGAGGGCAAGAGAGAGAGAGGAACAGGGGGGGGCGGGGAAAGCCAGAGATTGGGGCGGGGTGAGCGCGATGGCGAGCCGGGCCTGGACGCGGGTCCGGAGGGAGCAATTGAGGTCGTCGGATTACTTGTTCAACTCCGCCCGCCGCGTGTCGTGTTCGTGGGCCGCCCCTACCTGAATTGCCAGGCGACGAGAGGTGATTTGGTGGCGCTGAACAGGAGAGGTTCGCGTGTTCATATATACCCTGTGTAATTTAATTCAACAATAGATATGCGGGAAGGTCACCAATGAACGACATTTTGCCACTTGCTAGCATTTTACCGACAACTCGTTAATATGTATAATTGTCTCTACTTTCTGCAAAAATTATTTATTTTCAAAGTGGGAAAAATATGACATTACGAGCTAGCGGTCATGAACAAACTACTAACTCGCACATAACGGTATATTTTTGACGTGTAATGTACAACGTATTACCTTATTCAATCGTCTTTTTAAGATTTTGAAATATTTTTTAGCGGCATGTCTATATAATTAATGGCATTGACTACGACGGTAAACGATAGTTCTCTGACGATAGCAATCATGTGGTATGCGACATTTGCCCTGAGCACTCATTCAAAGCGGGAAACGGATGATGCGCAATGGAGACAACTGAAGAAATTCCTGGAAGTATTAGGAAGAAAGAGAAGAAGAAGAATAAAATGAAGAACAGAAAAGAAGAAGAGGAAGAAAAAGAAGAGAGAAAAGAAAGAATAGAAGTTGATAACATAATAATAATAATAATAATAATAATAATAATGATGATGATGATGATGATGATGATGATGATGATGAAACACTTAGAGTAGCTTCTACATTGTCAAATATTTATTGATTACAAGTATAATTAGTATTATAGGCAATCATAAATTAAAACAGGAAAGAGACAACACATGTTATAATAAAAATCACTTATATTTATGTTTCTTTCTTGGAACTTGTACAACGTTCGCGACTTTTTGTGTTGCTTCTTCAGACACTGTCTGTGAAACAAGAATTTTACACTATTTTAACTATAGAATATAAAAATAAACATATAAATGTAAAGAAGAAATACTCATAAGTACAAAGTACAGCGGGGTTTGTGAGGCTCAACTTGTTTCATCGCCACAAAAATTCCTTTATAAAAAGTTAATGATAGTTAACAAAATAGTTAATACAATATTATAATCTATTATGTACAGACAACTTAAATGAGCCAAGGGGACCCATCGCCTCACCTTTTTCTAAATTGGACGACCAAAAGTCCCAGTCTAATCTAATCTCTCTGGCCCTGGCGGCTCAGATACGGTGACGAGGTTGGGGTCAGTTTAAGGGACTTTCAGTGGAATAAGAAGAGAGATCAGTGAGGTGTGGGGCAAGGAGAGAAACCAAGAAACTGAGGTGGGAAAGGAAGAAAGGAGGAGGAAACAAGAGGGGAAGTATAGAGGAAAGAGAATAAACAAACGTTATTGGGAGTTACCAGTATGAAAATAACAACACTAAAACAAACTGAAAAAGTAAGATTCCAAAATAATAACATTAATATTTAGACACGAGGAATAATGCAAAATAGAAAGATATGTAAAACTAAGACTGATATAATTATATGATCATTTTAAAAATGCCATTCTAAGCCTTGGTAAATATATTACTCTCTAACATTGAGTTAATAATATTATTTATCTTAGTGAATAATATTACATAATTTAAAGGGGGTCAACGGCGGACCACGGAATAAACTGCAATATAATTGAAAGAAAATTTTTTGTATTTAGTAACAACTTCACGTGTATTTAGCCAAGTATTAACTCATTTTCTGCAAGTTGGGGTTAAATTATTTTCGCTTTTGGAGATATGATACTGATATTAATTTTGTACATTTTCTGTTCTTGGAGTGCTTTCAGTGGGAAAAACAAATGACCACGTCCTGTTTCTGAAGAACTTGATAAAAATTCACTATATTGTTTCACATACTCAACTGTTTCTTACTTCAACAGAAAGTGAAATGACATTTTATCGTGTTTACGAGCAGGCTTGACTGTAAAATATGCCGCAGTTTCCTCGAAGTGTTAACGAACAACGACTATTTCGAATTTGTTTGAAAACATCCGACAAACATTGAAAGTCTAAACTATGACAAAAGGTTTAGGAAGGTTTTAATAAACATGATGTAGTTTTAATAAACATGAAGTGGTTTCATCTTCCTAACAAAGATATAAGGAAAATATATTCCAGGGTCCATCATTGACCTCTCACTGGTTTAACTCTGTTAATAACACATATTCATTAGGATTCTATAAAAAAATTCACGAAAAATCCTTGATGCGGACCCAAAATCTGTCCATTTCTACTTTTTTGCGGAGTGAAATTCCCAGAACAGAGTACTAGAACTAAATTCCCGTCTCATCAAGATTGTGCATCCAACAGCAAGTATGTGATTGCGAGGTGCTTCCCTAAAAGAGTATTTCCTGAAACACTTGCATCGCATTTTCGCATATACGTGTACAATTATTTTAAAAGATTTAACTGATAGTAATTTTTTATATACCTACGTTCATAATTCATTTTTTAATGCATTAACGTCACTTATTTGTGGTACTCTATCTGCAGTTCTTTACAAGAATACTTAAAATGTGATATTTAATACTTAACTAGTGACGAATGATCTCTAATGCCACTGAGGAAAAATAAACGCATAGCTCTCTTTTCCAAGTTTTCTGCAAGAATGAAGTTTGTTTAACTAGTGAATAACAATTCAACTCCATTCTACGTGACGTAGATAATTAATCGTGAAGAAAAAGTATGGAACGAATAGTAACCAGAAATTTACTCAGAATATAATAAAAATTATATTATTTTCATTTTACATATTAATTACAAATCCTTTTATTTTGTTCTTTATAATACCACTGTAATTGTGAAGAGTTGTCAAGTCAACATGTAATGTAAAACCATAATGTGTCTAAAACTTACGCCGTCTCACCGGCCGCATGTCATTGGAAATATTCGAAGGTGTGTCATTAATTATCGGTTAAAATGATTTTATTTCACATTTACTTTTTCCAGAAAAATCACCACGATATTCTCCGGTAAGAAGAAGAATGGATGACGGCCTGAGGCCTCTCATATCAAAAAAAATTCTGTAATGCACCTGGCAAGCTTCAAATTTCCACTCTCATGTGAACCGAAATCGACTACGTGCTTCATTCAATAGCAAATTCAATTTATTCCTATTGGTATTCACAGAAAGCAAAAAATTGAGAACCACGTTTGTTTTCTTTATCCATCTCTGAATCTTTATTTTTTTCCGATAACTATGTTCTTTTTGTCGGAACGAACGGGTTATGAGTTGAAAACTTCGGTATCCCTTTGCGCTCAGACAAATTTAAGCAATTTCAAAGCAATATGAAACCACAAAATCGAAGTAGTTTGATTGCGAAACATACAATTGAAACTCTAAAAAAAAAAAAAAAAAAAAAAACAACATTTGATCACGAAGGGAAAGCATAAGTAGAGAGACACAAAAGTTCTCCTAAATAATTCACAAATTCAGCACACATGAGAATGACATATAATTATTATGTCAAGTAGTAATTACATTATTAATCTCCACATCGTGACTCAATTTTACGAGTTATAAAAAACAGATAATTAAAAGATTGCGGTTTAAACAAAATAATGGGGTAACAGATTTGTAACATTTTGAAACATGTACATTTTTAAGTAATTCATAATCGTTTTTTAGTATCTCATGTATGAAACTTTAGAAAGTAGTTAATGCAATTATTTATAATGTTAAGCTTTATTGCATGGGTACATGTTTTGTAAACAGTGACGTTAGGAGCGATTTTCAAATTTTTACAATGTAATAAAGCAACATTATAAACGAGTTGCATACGCTATTTTTTGTACAACAACATTATAAATTTATAAGAGAATCAAACTTAATTTTGCCAAACAACTTTCTTGTGACGTCTCATGTATTTGTCATTGGTGGGAGAAAACACTGGGCGACTGTTCGTTTGCCGTTACCTCCCCACAATTCTCCCCCTGGGATTGGCTGAATATCAGATGACGCAATCATTCGTCCGTAAAATGCTAATACGTCATCATTTGTGCCGTAAAAAGCTGATTTATGAACGGTTTCTTGCATCGGAAAAGGTCTTTTTTCAATGTTGATACTCAAAAAACTATTTTGTTGAACTCTAATAAATTAAAATATATTTTTATACACATTACATCTGGTATATAATGACCTCATCTTTATACGCCAAAATATTTCAATACTGGTTTAAGGGTATTAAGGAAGCCGGGCTGGAACAAAATAAATTTAATTTATAATACATTGGTGAAAGTTGGTTTCCAGAAAACTGGGTTTTGTATAAATAATTTTTGTTCAAAACAAATAACATTAAACGAACATTTCATTAAACGAACAGTGGAGGTAACACGCCTTGAGTAGGATGATAAATTACTAACCCCTTGGTTCCAAAACTCCATGAAGTGTGCCATTGAAAAGTACAAGATTAAAAAGCATTTTACTCATTAAGGTTTAACTATTGATAACCAATAACAATGATTTTTAATGATTTGTACATTTAAATGGTGTATTATTTTTACCTGCATTTTTTAACTCACATCTCCTCCAATTGCACGCTCAATGGCACAATGTAGATAATTAAGAGAGAATGTATAAAAGTAACAAACAAAAGCAAAGGAGCATATTTCAGTGCATAAACTTTTCAGGCGACCAAAATTAAACTAAATTAAAGATGGCACACTTGAATTAAATATTGATTTTTAATTCCTGAAAGCCATCACAAAAAACTATAGAGCCAAAAATTCGCGTTCGTTCATATCGACGTAAATGTCATACCCTTGTACTTCAAATGTTAACTGTAGAGAGAGAAAGACAACTCGCGAGTATCATCTAACTCTGGGCGTATGTGCGAAATATCCCGTGGACAAGCTTTCGTTATTTATTTCCGTTTGGAAAAGGGAGAGATTCCAGCGCTGAGGCTGTCCGCTCTCCACGGCACAATATTTTGCACTCGCGCCTCATGTTTGTCCGTGCGATTTGCTTTCATTTGCATGCGCCAACGCCGCGTCCGTCGCGTGTCCTTTATCAGGTGGTGCGCTTTGGAAAACGAAGCTGTGCAGCGCTGCTCGCCGGTGCCTCCGCGCCCAGGGACGCACAGTGAGCCCCAATTGCTAGACGCGCGCAACGTTCTTCCTCGTACTTCCTCGTACTTCCTGGCCTTACAGCGACCCGTGTAGTAAATATGGAGTAAAGGAGTGTAGTAAAGGAGCGTAGCAAACGTTGCGTGGTCAGACGGAAGAGCGTGTATAATGGCTCGAGTCTCGCCATGTAAAATAAAGCATTAACTAAACTAAACTAAAGACAAAATATTTTAATGCTTCTACACAAATCGTCGATGTTTTTGACAGAAACAAATCGTATTGTGTGTCCCTGGTAACGCAGTAGTGGATAAATCTTGTTATTGTATGTAAAAAATTACCTCTTACACGTTGTGGAGTCAGATAAACGTTTTGTGGTCTCTGATACAAAAAGAAACGATTGATGGCAAAACTCCGCCTATCTGTCCGTAGGCAAACCAAACGCTTAAACAGTTCATACAAGTTTATTCAAAATTTATATTCTCCCATTTTATAAGAACTAAATTGGGGCTTTGCGAGTTTGTAATTGAAATTTTGAGTTTTATTTTCTAGAAAATTCTTAGGTTATTAGCTTAGGCTATTAACTTATAAATAAAAGAAAACTGATATTAATCAGAATTTGTATCTACAGAATTGACTACAATAGACTGACTAAAAATATATAGTCTATAAATATCTATTGGAAAAGAAGTCATCAACCTCAAAAGTTAAGGAAAATTAGAATTAAACGCCATAAAAAAGAAGAAAAATAAAAAAATATGCTTGTAGATGTAGATGTTATAAATGGACGGATTCAACTAGGAGCCAAAAAAACTCGGTACAAAATGGTCATAAAAATGAAATACTGTAAAAGACGAAAGAGCATTGGAAAGAGAAGATAAAACTAAAAAAATAACAATAGCAAAAAAAAATTTTATCTTGATATTTAATTCTTGTCCACTATTTTGTTTTGATAGGAAGACTTAATAAGCTTTGACAAAAAAAATTGATCATCCTCCGCAAAGAATATTTTTAATGTACTTCCGTAATTATTTGAATTAACATTGACTATTTCCTTCCAAAGTATCTTTCTGTAAAGATTCCGTGTTGAAAAAGTAAGCGATTGTAAATTTTACATATCGTATCGCACTTTTCTATACCGTATTGTAAAAGCGTTCATCACACTTTCGAAACCAATGCATATTTCGAGAAACGGGTTTCAGCAATCTTTGTCTCTCCTTTGGATTATTTTGTTTTTATTCTTTGTTTCATTTGTTTGTTTTTTTGTTTCTGCTAGGCATATCTTTCTGCCTACCAGCCGCTGTTATCCACGTCGACGGTGTCCGGGGATGACAAGCAACGCTCTGCAGATGGCGCCACAAAACAGCGAGTGGTCAAAAACACCAAAAAAGTTATTTTCGCTCGGTCTTTCAATCCCTTGCAGAAAGAGATGTTGACGATCTTTTTTCTCAAAGCAAACATGAGATATTCCAACTCGCATAGTGGAGTGAGGACCATTGGATCCCGACTGCCAAATGCTCTCGAGATGGAGGGGGGCGAGTTCGATTATTTTTGTTATGTTTGAAAATATGAAAATACATTTCTGAGAAAACGTACTTGAAAACTGTATTTTCTGTTTGATCTTTGGCCTTTTTTCTTTGTGATCTTTGAAGGTATTGCTAGAAGTATTTCGAATTATACGTAAACTTTGAAGTTGGATAAATACGTGTTACAATGAAACTCATATCATCAGAAAAACATTACTTTTCCTCTTCATACATTCTACCATGACAGTTATCATAATTGATTCTTTGGCATTTTAAATTACGGTGAAATATGACAATATATTATAATTGTGATCAGATGAATGACTCTTTGAATAAAATTTATTGTTTTATGTATATAATAAGTAGAAAATGCTTTTCTCAATGATTCAATCAAAATTTTAATTAAGATTTTTTTTGTGGATTTTTCACTTCTATATAACTTCAAGGTCTTCTTTTAAAGGTATACATTTTCTAGAAATCTAATTCCAAACTCGTTAAATTCGCTCTCTGGTACATGCCATATGTTTTTATTGACTTTAGTAATTGCATTTAGATAGCTTTTAATCAAACTTTCTCATCCTTGCACCATCGCCAGATGGAGCGACGCGAAGCGTGTTGCTTTTGTCAGCGGCGAGCGCGTTCTGGCGGCCACTCTCCGGTCTCAGCTGCGCATGCGCGGAACGCCCCGACGCGACGGCAGCTGCGGTGTGGCGAAAATCCGCCCAGCGAGGCATTACGGAGTGACAAGCGCGCGTTGCCGCGACAAGACACAGCGGACAGTTTCATCGCGGACTTGGGAGCGGCCTTCTGTCGCGCGGAAGTGGCGAGTGGCTCAAGCTTTGTCACGCCACTTGGCAGCTGCACAACAGCATTTGCGGATTGTAAATACGCGCGTTGCATGTTGAGAGAGAATCAGGTTACATGTCGTTTAACAGTCAACATATTCACTAGAATTAGCAAGGTTAATAGTTAAGTTTTTTCATCAGAAAATCTAATCGCTGTTAAAAGTACATGGTGTTTAAGAGAAATAATGATAATTATAAAACTACTAATTAACAAGTAGATCATTCCAAAGTTTGTAAAAAGCGTTTTATAGAATAAACTTCCAATATTTTGTTGGTGAACACCCAGGACGTTTATGTAGTGAACAATTTTATATCATAATTTTCATATTCGCATATTCGCATTCATTATTGGTCCCAATCAAATGATTCGAAATTTTTTTCGGGATATAAGAAAAATCAAGCAGAGAGTGAAAGTTCTTAAATGACTGGGATTGGCGTACATTTTTTGCATGTATAGTTTTAAAACAAAACAAAAATTGTAAAATAATTTTCCATATTCTCATAATTCTGCATCAATCGGATGGTATTAATTTTTACGTGATTTTATATTAGATTTCCAATGATTTAATCAGTTGACTGGGGTTACACGAATTACGGAAAATTGCATCAAATTATGCCATGGTTCTTTATAGACTCTCCAAGCCTGAAGATATTCTTGAATTTTAATAGACGACGAATACTAAATAATGAATAATAAATTTAACGCGAGATCATAAAATTCTTGGGAAGTCCTGATAAAAAGCTGATGGCAATTTTACAGCTTCAATAGGCTTATCCACAGCAATAAAGAGATACATATTCATTTCAGAACAGGGATATCACAACAGTGTGTGCGTATTGCCTGACCAACATCTCAATTTGAATTTTTAGAATGGATGACGAGGTGGCTGGAAGACAATTGAGATATCTGAAGAAGCGAAAAAAGTAGAGATATATAAAATTATGAGGATACAAAGAATGTTTATGCATCTATAATCTACAACAAATCTAAAGTAAACTATCTTAATTAAATGCCAAATTTGTCGAAAGTTCAAGGATTTTTAGAGAGAAAAGGACTCACAATAATATTAACTTTTCAATTTTCTTCGAAGAAAAATTTATTAATTCACAATTCAAATGAAATTTTGAAACATTTTTTGGAATATTTTAAATGCATATAAAAAGTTTCACATCTGTTTCTCAGAGATATAAAATGTTCCTTCCTTGGAAGATTTAATATAATATAACCTTAGGACGTGTGACGATATCAGATTAATAAAGAAAGTTTTCGGATTATGTCCACATAATTTCTGACATTCCAAACATTATCCGTTTTTAACACATTCAGATAGTTGCCTTAGCACGACTTTTTTCCTCCCACAGAGCGTACGATTTTGGGTTATATTTGACGGGTCATATCTTCTAAATTAAAAAACCTAGGAGCAAGATTGTTTTACTTTAAAGAAACAATCTTGTACTTTTATAAGAATTTTGTTTACTTTAATAATTTAAAATATTTGTTAATACAAAAATGCAAGAAATTGAGTTCAAAAAAGTTTAATATGTCTATTTAATTAAATTCTAAAAATTCCGATAATATTAGAACATATTCATAATGTTACATTAGTTTTTATCGCATTAATGAAAAAGCATTACTTTCTATTCATAATCATTGGCTTCGGTGCTGTGATTTTGAAGAGCCCTCCGTAGGTGTCTCTGCGGAGAGCATGCACATCCTTATATTCCAATGCTATTTAATACCACTTAAACAGTAGCAAACGAAATCTCGAGTTTGGTTTGGTTTTCGTGTTCGGGCGCGTCACTGCTTGGTCATTAGTCCTCTCATTAATCCTGCTGATGGCGAGATCCGGCGCAAACTCATCGGCTATGGGATTCCTAACAGGACTCTCCACAACGGCACTGCCCAGCAGGATAAGCTAGCTCGACCGGTCTCCGGAATATGTGGTAGTGTAGTGCATGTTGTGTGTGTGTGTAAGGGAGGATAGGACAAGGAAGGAAGGACAGATCGCGCGCGGTTCGTGGCCCGTTTGGTAGGTGCTGCTCCGTCATTCGCCTGGTGTTGATCGGAGAAACCACGAAAACTACCGATCAGAGCAGCCGTCCGCTAGAATTCTCTCAGGCAGCGACTAATTCGACCTATCTGATAAGCTAGTGTTGAAATCCTGCGCTGTCGGACTCGTACTAGGACCTCCGGTGAGGCGCTGCACTGAGCTACCGCTCGTGAAATCTAGAGGTGTTTTTAGGTATCTTGTTGCAGTAAAAATCTCTATGAATAGTCAGCGAACGGAAAAATAGCATAATAGAAGCACAAATCTCGTATGAACCGCGCGGCCGTAGATTCTACGGGCTCCGTAATTTAAGGCGACTTGTCGGCGCCCGTAGATTCTAAAGGTGCGTGTCCACTTGAGAGCTACTCTCTCATGAGTTTGGGTCGAGAGCGTTTCTCGCCAATGGACACAGTTCTGAGAGTGGGCAACGGAGAGTGGCGTGATGCTCGCGGAGAGCGGTCGCCATCTGAGCTACTCGCTAGTGGACACGCCTGCGCGAGCACTCGCACCGACTTGCTCTCAGCATTCGGAACGTGCTGGAAGTGACTGCGAGCGCTCGCGACTATTTGATGTTTGTTACCTCGACATGGCAGCTACCGAGCACAAAATTGCACTAGAAATGGAATGTACCATTGAAAGTAAACTTGAGATGTTACATAATGGTACACTCACTCTAGTGCGTACTTCACTCTAATGTTGCACGAAATTTAAAGAAAAAAATTGGAGTTATCTTTGAAGAAAATGTTGAAAACGTTCGAGGGTTTCACGTAAAGTACCTCCAAAATTTAAAGAATGTTTTTCGCAGAGCTTCGAGTCGGGCCAGATTGACCAGGGAATATTCATTTGGGCAAAAATCGTAGGAGTAGTTTAGGCACTAGTATTGTTTATAGACGACCGAACAGGCATATAGACGGACATTTTAGTAAAACAACAAAAGACAATACTTTTTCGTCATCAGGGACTCTAAAACGTGAATTTCCTTTGAAATCCCGAAATAATTTTTCCTCAGCATTTCATAACTTTCTCTATATTATGTAAATTACTCCATTTATACAAATCTATTCGAAAAAGTATAATAAAATTCACAATTTCCGAAATCAGGTAACAAAGAATTACTTGAGGCTCCAGTTGTGTGATTATTTATATTTAATATTCAAGTAAAACGTTTAAAAAGTAGTCTACGAATAGAAACTATTCTGCGTGATCATGAAGTTTTGAGGTATGATAATCAATGTGCATTGCTTACAAATTGTCTAAAATTTGTGCATTCTCTATTTCAAATACTTTGACAAGTGTCGAGCTAGCACTCATCTGTAGTCGACGATCAATATATATGATCACCCATATACTTTTCTTCTTTTGCAAAGAAGATTACTAGTAACGAAAGCCTCCGTCGCTCTCTTCTTCGCCTCCATCTTAACTCTCGCATAGCATTGCGAGCCTAATGCTCTTCAGTGGACAGGTATGTGAGAGGTAATCGCGAGAGGGCGCGGCGAGTGCAGGCAGGTATTTCTGCGAATCTCTCGCAGGTGGACAGGGTATTGCGAGCTTCTGACGACTCTAGCTCGCGCTAGTTACTCTCTAATGGACACGCACCTTAAGGGCAGAGACCTGAATGTGTTATTTATCAAGTACAAATGCAATACTATCAATACATTTATGATTTGCCCTTTTATAATTTTTACAATAAACAAACCTGGTAATGATTTTTTCTTTAGATTCTTTTGTACTACTCGTTACGTCATAATGAAAAGTGATCTTTAAACAACTAACATTTTCAGTACAAACATTTCCGCCAAATAACAAATCATGATATCTATTTCAATGTCATAAAAATATAATATTGTGTGAAGTTATTCCGTGCATTTGCTGACTAATAACAGTTTCATTGGCAAATATGGCCATGACAAATATGGGTTTGTGTGTTTTAAATCTGTTTTTCGTCATTCACACGCAGGAAATAAAGTAGGCTTTTGATCGAACACGTGAATTAAATAGAAAAATCAACATGCAATGTGTGTGCTGGCAATTTCCAACTGTGTATATTAGCAATAACATCGGGCCAGGATGAGGTCACGCACGTTTAAACAGTTGTATTCATTTCAGTTGGTTCTGTAATTCTTTTCGGTGTTTGTGGGGTCATTATTTAGTACAAGCTATTACAAATTGGTACAAACTGTCATGGAAATATGTCGGAAAATGGAAAGGAAAATATATTCGTTACTTACATTAATTTGTCAACTTTGTTTTTACTCACATTGTTACACTTTTTTCATTTGAAGTGAACGGATATATCCTTTAAGAATTAATTTAAAAGTACAAAAAAATCAGTTTGTTATATATTAATTCATGCAATATAGCAATCAATAGGCCTCTATCACTTAGATGCCATACATAATACCTGGAATAAGATTGAAATGTATACCCTACTGTTAATTTTAAAACTACAGCAAAAAAAGTGAATAATGATTTCATATTAAGCTTTTTCCATCCAAAAGATTAACTAGCAGTTACGTTGCAAGCAAATATTGTTTAATATGTATGCAAAACATCTGGTGCAAAGAACAGTAGAAGTTACTATGTCAATATTGGTTCGAGATAGAGCAATTATCTGAACGAGATAAAAAAAAGATTTTAAAAGGTAAATGTTTCATCAGAAATAATTCTGAATCAAATTTGACTGGAATTGTTACAACTAATATTTGCAAGTACTTTTGTGTACAAAATATGTATTGTGATATTTAAATTAAATATATTATTTAAAAATGTTCCTGCAACAGCAAAAATTTGCTGACCCAAATCACTCAATCTAAAAAAAAAATAGTACGCACACTGCTCAATAACAATAAATAAAATCGTCATATTACACTATAATACATTTAATTTAATTTAATAAATACAGTTTATCAGAACTGCAATAAGTATATGTAGTATAGTATATATAGATACACATTTATCAGTTCTTAACATACACGAATACAAAAATATGCTGTTCTATATCGTAACATACGTAGGTAAGTCAATAAATATGTCTAAAAACGTTAGAGGCAATATGAATAAACGTAACTTCTTAAAATGTATTTCACATTTCTATTTATCCTGAACATTTAGACCCTTGTCCCATTTCTTTACAAGTCCTTCAAAGCTGGCAGCAAAGAAGTCGTTTAGTTGCAGATGCAACAAACGTGTACCCTTTGCAGTTACAAAATAATCATTTTCAAACTTTCGGCCACCTAAATGACATTTTAGGGGACAGATGAGATTAATGTCACAGGAGGCTCAGACAGAACTATAGGGTGGATGTTCCAAGCGTTTCCAATGAATTGTGTGTAACAGCACCTGAGTTTGTCTGGCTGTGTAAGGGCGACCATTGTCATCCAGAAGCACTCCCTTTGGCAGGAGGCCAGGTCGTTTGCTCTCCATGATAAACACTTATCATGCATGGGGAGCATTTTGAGATGCACTACTTCTGCGAAAGTCTTTGGCTCATAAAACACACGACCGCACGCTATTTTACTGGTGTACACTCTTGCAACCCGCAGTATACACGCTTGCAATACACACCGCAGCACACTCACTGCAGTACGTACGCAGTCTTGGTGCAGAACTGATCCTGGCCGCGACCATGATGACCCGCGCCCTCTACACGAGCTGCTATGAAAATATGCACACATAATTCTGGGGTAACCTGACGTTTGAGACTTATTTACTGACTTGCCCTCGTATTAATAGCTAATGTTTAATGGCAGGCGGCATTTTCTTTTAACCCATGCGATCGCACGACGTGTCGTAAGCAGTGACGCGTGCGATCGCACGACGTCTCGTAAGCAGTGACGTGTCGTAAGCAGTAAGCAGTGAGCACGGTAATTATCATACTCAGCGCGTCAGTGTCGCGTGTTGTAAGATACCAAGGAAGCCATGAAAATTTAAAAAAGCGAAACAGGGACGATTTTGACAGTCTTCATTCAGTTCATTTTCAGTTTTCATTCTTATATTGCGTGAACCGACTGGATTATAATTCAGTCGATGAATTCAGTCGACGAACCGATTGAATTAAATTCAGTCGGTTCACGCAGTAAGAAAATTGGCGGAATAAAGGAGTCCATTATTAGCATTTTCAGTCAAAATCGAAACTGTTTCCTTTTTTTAAAAACTTTTATGTCTTTCTTGGTATCATATGGTACCATAGACGTCTCTCTCTCTTATAACGAGAGATTCCATTGTTGTTTTTTTTCAATTTCAATAATTATTAGAAATCATTAATATAGATAAATAATTAATCTTATTTTATATTCATTTAACAACATATCATAAACTCCGCCGCCTCCGCCTCCTCCGCCTCCTCCGCCTCCTCCGCCGCCTACGCCTCCTCCTCCTCCTCCTCCTCCTCCTCCTCGAAAATACGCACTACACTTACGGGACTAATGACCTTAGACGTTGACGCACCCGGAATTATTAATCAGTAAATCAATCAACCAATCAAAGTGGTTACACGTTAACTGTTTCTCTAAATGAATTCAATCCTGAAAGTGAATGTCAAATGACAGTATTGCAACCAAACTCTTCACCAGACCAGAAACGTCTTAAACGATACCGAAAGATTCCGAAGTCGATCTAGTGTAGTATTCAACAGCCCCTACTTAACTCACCATTCAATTACAAAAAGACTCCTCGTGAACTCCACATTCAATTTCCAATCCGCTCATTAGATTAAAGAAATCCTTATTCACTTAATAGGTGGACATAGTTCAACATGGTTGTATTATATATAGCATGGTTTATTTTTTCTATTATATTTTGTTCGTATAACACTAACAAATCCATTGGCGCATTAACGTTCTTCGGTCTGTAAGCTGTTTATGCCTACATAAGTGAGGTCGCAGCACTTGCTGAACAGGGGGAAACATAGTATTTTGAAAAATTTAATATTATTCATAAGAATGAAGTTGAGCTCGGATCATCATACAACTTAATTTGATAAATTAATGAAAGCAAACTGACTTGGGATTTTTCATTTTTCTGTACCACAAAGCGTCTTAGTGAGTTTCATTTGTATACCAACAAAACAAGTTAAGATCATATTTGATGATTAAGTGTTATTTTTGTCTGAGTATCGTGATTTGTAGTTTTTTATTAGGATCATCGTGAACATTGTGGAGTTTTGATATATATAAAACTATTGAATACTTCGTGTTTAAACAAAATAAGACACAGAAAGTAGAATTAAAAAAACTCATATTTGCAATAATATTTTCTTCACATTAACATTTCTATTATTGTGTTAAAAAACTAGTTTTATGCTCCTACAAAAAGATATTGATTAAAAATTTAACTGAAAAATCAACTTCATTTGTTTCAAATTGTTTAATGTTTAATGTAGTTTAATGTTTCATTTGTACTCATATGAATGTTTACAAGTTACATTATTGAAACCAATGTGAAAATAATACAATTAATTGTTGAAAATAAAAATGAATTTTTTTTTTAAAACCTTTTGGTTTTGTGATGTAATTTGGTTTGGAAAATTTATCTCATTTATTAATGTTTGATGTCTGAGGGCACAAATTCTGCGTTCATTAATCGCATTAGCGTAGTGAACGTTTTCTTGCGGGAAATTGCTCCACCGCTGGTCTTCCAAAATATCCATTAGTTTAGTCCAGTAGTGTAGTGCATGTAAGGGTGTGTATGCAAGTGTTAAGGCAGACAAGAATGAGGAAGGAAATATACTGCGCGAATAAGTGACCCATTTGTTAAAGTACTGCTTCACACTCCCTGGTATTGATAGGAGAAATCGCGGAAAACTACAGATCAGAGAAGTCGACTGCTAGAATTCTCCACCAGACAGCATCTGAATTCGACCTAGTCCAACATCCGCCAGCATCAGGACTCGAACCTTACTCAGCATCGCAGCAGGGACAGCAACATTGCTGGATCTGTGCTAAACCCCGCCGGTCTCATTTATGAATTGGGTGCATATTTTGATGCAGTGAACCTGCCGGCCTCTGCATCGTGAACCCTCCCAAAGGAAACTCAGGGAAAATCCTGGCGCTACCGCAGCGACCTCCGTACTTCCGGCGGCGCCCCTCGCAAACAACGCCGATCAACGGTTCGCCGGCGCCAACTGCGAGAAACTCGCGCTTTCGGCTGAGCCTGATCCCGCGCCTGCGGCCTTCGCGGCAACTTGTCCGAGGCGCCCCCAGATAGCGGAATGTTAACTTTGATATCTTTGCGCTCCACCGCCTGCGCGGATTTGTGTTCATTCGCAGAAGACCGGCAAGGCGTGGAGCATGGCGAGGAGGGCGGGGAAGGGCTACGGAGAGCCAACAAGGAATAGGACGAGAAAGCACGGAGCAAAACGATGCGAATCGGGTCGAGGCGCCAAGGAGTGGGGAAATACTATACAAAAGGGATGGGGGAGATAGTTGACATCAAGACAGCGAAGCAGCAAGGCAGTGCAGCGTTAAGTGAGGTCGGGTATGGTGAGCGAATGGAAGAGGTGGGTTGGAACGAAGTGGGAGGGATGGAGGGTTGAAGGGGAAAAGAGGTGGGATGGAATGGCGAGGTGAAGTAGAGAGGTAACAAGTGAGATGTGATTGAGTGCCAGGCTAACGTGTGGATGGGAAAAACTGTGCTGGGATGGGGTGGCGAGGTACGATAAAGATACTGGGAGGATGGGATGGAGTGGAGATGGAAGGTGAGGCGGAGTGAGATGGAATGGGGCGAAGCAGAACAGAGCAGATTAGTCGCGCGGGTGAAGTTTGCACTCGGGAAAAGCGAGTGGGCTTGGGATGCAAGTGCGCATGCGAGGTAGGAGGCGGCGCTGTCCTCCAACTGCAGTGGATCAGGTTTTAGTTAAGTTTGTCACTCCAACGTGCCGCTCTGAGTTGGTGAGTACATTTGTTCTTTTTAGAAACGGAAACAACAACACGTTTTCCGGATTTGCTTGTACACTTACTCCAACTCTTTTGGTGAAGAATGTCTTTTGCAAAAAAAGATCCAGATCAGAGCATGCTTACTATTTGTTCCGTTTGGTAATGACGAATTTCCGGTGGTTTTATTGAAAAAACTTAGTGCCAAACGTCTAAGAAATACTCTATTATCTCTTCCAATTCAATCTCTGTCCGGGCGTAATACTCCCATTGGACTAAAAACGAACAACTTCGGGTACGACTCATGGTAAAATCTTTCCCCAAAAATCTCCTCCTCTTCTCTTTCATATTTTAGTAATATATATATATATATATATATATATATATATATATATATATATTTTATATACGGTAAATGGTCGGTTTGTTCTCAGTGAAATTCTATTGTAAGGACAGGTTTTAATCTGAATAGGTAGGTTTTAATGAAACCAATTATCCATTAAACAAAATAAACCTGGAAAAAATTTATTTTTATACAAATCACAAGATACAATTAAGGGGTACTTCTTTTGATAAAACCCAGAATCACGTTGAGCCTCACACTCGTATACGATCGAAGAAAAACCTGTTTATTTTTCGAGTGTCGGCTTTGGCCAATGCAGGATTCAATTTGTCTCAGCCCGTCTTACGTTGCGATATTTGACTTGACCACCGCAACGCTCTTATCCTCGAATACTATCATGACTGCCCAATTCTGCGATCCATTGAGTTCACTTCGCGGTTATGCAAGCACAAAATAGGATTCAAACCACCGTTGTTTTGAGTGACATCACTCATGAGGCCCTAGTCTCGAGGTGTATCCCTGCAGAATTCTTTTTGATCTGTTTCTCAAAAGAACTATCACTTTGACACACACATATCACATATTTAAAATATTATAATATATATATATTATATATGTTGCGTTGATAAATAGACGGAAGAATATTCTTTTCCTACTTTTTGTTACTAATTTTTTATGTTTTCATCCTGTTTTCTTGGTAACTTTTATTTTAGATTCTTTTATTTTATTGAATATCTTCAAAGTTTTGTTTAAAGTTTTTATTTTCAGATGTAAGCATGTCTATTAAGTTTTATTAAGCTTACACGCTTCAAGATGCGCGTCAGTAACGCGTGAAACGTCCGAACATGCAAATCAATTTTTATCGAAAATCATTCTTATGGATTGTCAAAAAACGAAAATAATACCTGGTGTTTAATTATTAATATTGTATTGTCAATAATAATCACCTCATATTTTTATTTTTGTAATGATATTCAATCAATATGAAAATCAGATTTCGGCACTTACAAGTGGTTAGTCTCAAACAAGAAATACTGCGTACTATTCATACCTTCGATTGCTTTTGGTAAATAAAAAGGAAAATTTCAATATTCATAAAAGAAAAATTACATCAAGTTAAAACATTATTATATTATCAATTTTGATCCGGTATTGACTAAACCAATAATTACAATAAAATTCAGCACAGGTAATTTTTTAAAAAAAAAGTATTCTAAAACAGGTAAATTTTTTTCATTTCAAATATTAAACTCAGTATTTCTTCATTTTGCATGACTTTTTCTGCTCGCCTCCCACTCGCAGACTTTTCATCCATGAACTAATTCATTCCGCTACAGTTGCGCTGTAACAATGGCATTGAAACCAACTTCGTGCAACGGAATATCCTCTTTACTCCGAAGTAACCCGTTGCATAGTAAATAATATTCAGCGAGACGCGCGCTTGGGGAAAGCGTGAGCTTCCGGCCTCTTCTTTATTTAAAACGTTTTCATTCGCAGTCCCCGCCCGCGGCCGCCGCGCTGCGCCAGCAGCACCGTCACTGTACGCACGCTGTTTTTTGCGCTCGCCACATTTCCCCTCCCCCTGCCCCTCCCTGGCGCCCGTGCGTTTCCCGGTCTCTCGACGGCTGCTGTCTTCGCGTTGCCGCAGCGGAACCTTTGTTTCCAGCCATGTTTATGACGTCGTCCGCCAGCGGATGGCTTCCTTATGGTTGGAAATTTCCACCTTTCTCCTGCGTTCTTTTTTTCCATTTTGTTGACTTCGCGGCCCACGGGAATCGATTCTGTTCGGAAAGAAATGTCGACGAATCTTAGTGGGACTTTTGGGGATTCAAGACAAGATGTTAAATTTTGATGTTATCCATTATTCTTTGTCAATATTTTTTAGGGTACTGAATTCAGATATTCCTTGATTATTTGCTGACTTAAGTATCACCGTCATATTCTGTTTAGTAACCTTAATTTCTGGAAGAAATGGGTTATCCCAAATCCTAAAAATACATGTTGTAAATATGTGATTTATCTAAAATTGAAAAGTGTGCAGATAAAGAAAATTTTTATTACCTTTTTGATATTTTCAATTTTTAAAACAGGGATCAGTCCCCTGCAGAATATAATTTTACTTACTCCTTTTCTTTTTCTTATTCACTGAAATTCTTCAAAATATTGGAAACTAATAATACAGAGTATTCATATACTAAGTATATGGAAACATTTACGTTCAGTTCTTACAATATGTTATTACAAGATATAAATGTTATGTCAAGTAATTTGAAAACATGTAAGAGACTGGATGAAGTACATCATGAATCAATGATAATTCTTTTCCCCTCAGAAAACGGAAAATGAACGGAGTAAACGGTTCATTATGGATAGTTCCCGGGATTAAGTATATTTCTGATAAAATCATTTAACGGAGAAGTACTAAGAAAGATACAAGTTTCTGTATCTACTGCGCAAGTATTGTTTCCACTTGTAATTCCCTTTTGTGCTGGTGTAGAAGCTGATTTATATCCGAAAACCTTAAATAAAAGAGGGTATAATATTGCAGTCATAAATTATTCTCTTCAGTCGCATATACCATAATTTAGTACGTCTGATATGGAGTACATCTTGTGTACAAAGAATTATCTATGTGACAAGAAATACTACTTAAAGTGTTTTATTACTCCAGCAAAGAAACTCCGAAGCTTTACTTGGCCATTCCTTCTTCGTTTCATGCACATTAACACTCATAAATGTGAATTATGAGCACAGAAATCGTTGATTTAACACTTCTGAAGTATCCTCGAGGAAATATGAAATGTATGTGCACTCTTTGCGAGTTGAAAACGTTATTTACGTTTCTCTTTAATTACGCTTAGTCTATGAGTACTTTCCTTGGCAGACACTTCAAATCGAAAACATCATAACTGTCGAGAGATGCATTTTAGAAACATTCCTGCACTTGCAACTTTGCGTCCTTTGGGTACAGATTTCGTTCGTAACTTTGAGAGTTGAAAAGCGATTTGGAAGTAAAAGGATTGCATAGAAAAATCTCTCCATTACTTTATGAGTGGCAATGCGCAGCGAGTTTTGTTCATAAGTTTTGGAACAAATATAACACACTGCAATAAACATTCTAGGTTTTTTTATATGGATGTCTTTCGTTTAAGCAAGAAATGTACTTCGCTTGAAATAGACCATGTGAACCCTATACTAGAGAGCAACTAAGAAACGGTAAGAATTAGAACCGAGCCCAGCATTAGAAGCCCCAACACGTTTGGGATCGAGACCATCAGTCGCCAAAAGGAACTTCCAAACATGACAATGACTTGCGTCGAACGTGACAAATGTGTTTTCCACCTTTTTCACTCCAAGGATCACTGAAATAGTTTACAATATTTTGAAATAAAGAATATTTTTTCGAATAAACATATTTTACATATACATCTTGGCGGAAGGCGTACCGTTTTAAAAATTATAAAAAAACCATTTCTGGATAATAAAAACAACGAATTACTAATAATTATCAGAAGTAAGAAAAAGAAGAATTTTTTTTATGAGTAGTAATAATTTAAAGTTTTTATTATTTATGAATTCTTTGCCAATCCATATTTCCTTCTCAGATCCCCCAAATCAGCCCATCTGCTCGTATGTTCTCCGACTTTTGATTCTAGCTACACATTCTGCATAAAAAACACCAGTTCCTGCCATTTAAAAATCTGTGTTACCCACGCAGTCCTTTCTGTTCCTTATTCTCGCGGCCCTTCATTCAACATTATCTCGCGCGCGAGTGTGTCGGCGCAGCCACGTTGCCTCTGGACGCGCTACATCCGTTGCAGCGCGCAGGCAACGCCCGGCCCATCGCCCTGCTCGCACAGCGGTTGCGTCCCGTCAGCAGACGCACGCGCTTGTTTTGCTCTCAAGGAGCACAATGCTTCTCCCTTTTTACACCGCGTACGTAAAAAAGGAGAGCTTGCGTTTAAACCGAGAAGTGCGAGACCTATTCGTTTCTGTCAAATTTGCTGTTTGTGAAGGTCCCAAAAGATGGAACACGCTTAAATGCAGTAATTAAGTCAAATGTCGTTGATAGTTTCGCTGCAGAAAGTTTCTATCGTTTTTTTCGAATAAACAGATTTTTCATATATTGTAATATGTCTTTCTAAAACATGTTCGTCATTTCTGTTTTTAATAACGTTGTTTTTGTGACACTACATACTAGTGAACTATTCGATAACATAAATTCGTTTTCTAATGAAATGTTTTTTTTATCAATCGTGACATTTTTGCATAAAAACAGGAAGGTTATAAAATAACAATAAATTCATTTTTAATATTTATTTACACAATACCTGTGATAAATAATTCTTCGAAAAATAGAAATGGCTTGAGATTCCAAATTAAACTATTTTCAAACGTTGTGGAGTTTTATTTACTTAATTTTTTATCTTCACTTTCGTGTGTGACAATTAACCAAAAGTTCAAGTGTAGAACCCAGATCCCTCTCACAGGAAAGTTAGTTTGGTATTCTGACCTATGTGAAATGAAAATAGAAAACTATAACCAGATGGATGTTCCAAAAAACTAGCAGGCTGAACGTCGCAATTAAAATTACATCTGGGTGTTATTCAAAATGTTGAATTTCGTGCTGAACTAATTGCACTTTTCAAAGAGTCCTGTAGGAGAAAAGTATTATTATTATTATTATTATTATTATTATTATTATTATTATTATTATTATTATTATTAGAAGTATAATTTATAAACATAATACACTCATATAGAGCCCCATCTATTTCCCTTCAGCAAACCCAACTTCAAAAACCTTAGCAGGATGATGAAACCGCCGAAACTCTTTCAAAGCAACACTATCTAGCGGGCCGATGGATCCCGGCACCAACCACGGGGGCTGTCGTAAGCGAACTAAAAACGCGCCACCTCTCTTCCTCTCCGCTCGTTTTTTGTCTGCTCGTTCATTTGGGACCTGCTCCGCCCGCGCATGGCGCACGCACCTGTGCCCTCAGCAGCGAATTTGCGCAGTGCCCAGGGCGGGCGCGGCCGAGACGGTTGGGGCGGGGCGGGGCGGGGCGGGGCTGGGCGGGCGGGGGGGGGGGCGGGGGGGCCGGGCACCGCCGGGCGAGGACGCGAAGGGCGGGGGCGAAAGGCCGGCGTCGCCGGGGCGGCGTGTACCGCCACCGAATCCAATTTGCTGGCGGCGCTTTCTGTCGCTCGCTCCGCAGCGCCGCAGGCCGCCGCCCCCCCGGCCGCCCTGCGCCAGTCTGTCCCCGGCGTTCTCTCCGCCTCGCGCCGCCTAGCGCCGTCCCGCCCGCGTCTACTCTCCTCACCCCTCTACCCCGCCTCGGGCAACTCTCTCTCGCGTCACCCTAACCCGTTCTCCCCACCCGCCCCCTCCCACTCCCCCACCTCCTTCGACCTGATCTGCATCGATCCAACTCACCCAGAACCCTCGACCCAGAACACATCGCCCCGAGCCATCCCGATCCGCACCTTTCACAAACGGTACCAATCCACACCATCCTTCTCCTCCCCGCTCTTTCCCAACCCACCCCAACCCGCCCCCACCCCCCCCCCTCCCCCCGACCTCTTCCTCCCTTCCCCGCCAGCCTCGCGGCGCCCGGAACCACACCCCCTCTCGCCCTACAACGCCCCAACCCCGTTACACCCACCTCACGTCCCCCCTTTCAGCTTCTTCCGTTCCTGCCCCCCCCCCCCCGTCCACGTCGCGTCGTGCAGCGCTGGTCCACACGCGTCTCGCCTCTTCTCGCTCCCTCCCACCCTGCAACGCCCCGACCCCGATCGCTCGTCCCACGCCAATCACGCCGGCCTCCCGTAACAAGCGCCGATCCTCTCCGACGTGCTCCCCCTCCGTCACACGCTCCTCTTCCGTGCTTTGCGTCTCTCTTCAGGCAGACTGCTGTCGTGTCACGGTGCTCTCTAATCATTCCTCGAAATTATCTGCCTCTTTCTTTTGCCTAACTCGTCGCATCTATTCTACCTTTTCATTCTTCGTCTGTAATTCTCGTTCTTTACTTTCGGTTGTGCAGCCTTGACCTTTCGTACAGCACCGCGGATCACCCTCAGCAGCCCTGTTTGCATCCGCCTCCCTGCCCTTGCTGAGGCGTCCCCCCCTGCACTTCTTCTCCGCTCTTTTTCGCCAGCTTCGCATCGCGCCCCCCGGCCCCCTGCCGCGCCCCCCCCCCTCAGCGTCTGGCGAAATTCGTTACTTGTTGCTACACTCCCTCAAATAAAACAGTCCGCGTTGTTATCTTTTGATAAAAATCTGTGTAAAAGTTACATTATGAAAACATTATTCGTTCTCCTGTGAAAACATCGCTAGGAGAGTAAGGGGACTGTGTGTTTAATTTGATGAGTTGTGTAACACATTTTTTTTGTTTGGAGTGTACGTACAAATATCTGCTTCGTTCTTCTGGCTTGATTACGAAGTTAATGTACATCTGTATAGCAACGTACGAGTATATTAAATCGTATATTAACATACTTTAACATATTAATATATGTTAAAGATAAATTACTAATAAAATGTATGGAAAATCGCAAATATGAAATATTCATTTGCGTTTCTGCAAAAGGAAATTCAATTAATTAATCATATGAAAGCCGTATAATTATTTATGACGGCATATAAATATTTCATTAAAACACCTTTATATTTTGAAAATATGTGAATACATCCTTTCATAACATGCAAAATTATTCTTAATATAAGCAAGAACGAAAAGCGGATGAAAAATGTAATAAGTACATCAAATGCTGTTTAATACTTAGGAAGCAGAATGATATTTTTCTCAGACAACGATTTTCAAACTGTGGTACGCTTTTAGTGGGTAGGTCAGCAGGTTCTTTACGAAGGTTTGAATACTGAACCATTCAATATAAAAGACCAACTTTACTCTGGTTAAATTTTCAAGAATTTGAAATGTCAATTATGCACGTGAATTAGATTCACGATCACAAAAAAATTCAAGTTTTCAATATCTGCTCTTCTAGTTTTTGTAATTATTTACGTTTATTTAAAGTATTTTATTTGTGTTCCTCTTTAAATTATATAATAAATAATTGCATGTAATTTGAAATCAATGTAAATCTTTATACCTTTATACCGTCAATTACATAAACCTTTCTTTTAGAAAAATGTCACAGTGAGAGTACATTAAAGTTTTAGTCATATGCGAGGAATATGATCGTAAATCATCTGTATAAAATACTATTACCCAACGAATAAACTCGTCTACAAATAGCTTAACATAGCTTATATTTATGTGAAACAAATTTTTGTGTCTACAATTAATAACAAAAAGAAATTTTAAATATAATACAGTTGCCTAGCTCGACTACCAAAACAGAAAAAGTATCAAAAACAGTATCAATAGAAATACCTTTTTAAAATTTATTCGTTACTATCTTAGATTACACTGAAAACAATTTGGACGTACGGAATCCAATTACTGAACACAGCATGCATCTCAAACATTGACATTCTTCAAATATTCCAATCTAGGATCACTCGTACTATCGCAAACGCTCCCTGGTATTTGGTCACCTATACTTTGCTCTGAAATCCAAAACGGTAGCAAGACGTAATCAACTCCTTTAGTAAAATATAATAGAAGTGGCTTAATCATTCAACGATCTACCTGGTCCATACCCGATCTACCTGAACTTTGTAGAAAACAGCAAACTAGTGCGCGTTTTCAACACCACCATTTTGCAAGAATGTTTACGACTAGATAACAGCAAACAAGTGGAACGTCTTGAACACCACCATCCTCTGATATATTGACATCAGTATTGCTGATGTTATCATATTAGTAATTTATGAATAAATGTAGTAAAGAATAAATTTATTTTTGAAGTAATGTATATGAAGAAATTGCAAATAAAACTAATATTTAAAAAATACAAATTTAGTTTTAATTATGTCAACCTGATGAATCACATGCTAAAGATTCATGTAATTTCGCAAAGACAGAATTGAAATTGACAGAATAATCTCTGCACATATGCAAACCGTCGCACCGCACTCCCTACCACTTCTAAAATACTATAATAGAAAAAATTTATTAATGTTTTAATAAAGTCTTTAAGTGCCTTAACTACCTTCCAAAATGCATTGTAATTGTATACAAAAATAAATAGCACTCTTTTTGAAAATTCTCTTAGAATGATGTAGAAGGCTTCCAAAAAATGTTAAATTCGGTCGGACGGGCGGACGGACACGCAGGTTCCCCGAAATTAGAATTCTGAAGGTTAAAAGTAAACAAAAGGTCTTTGAACGAATATAATACAATAAAACGAATAAAATGATCATGCTAGTATTTGTTCATCATTGATACGAGGCAATATATCGGAATTGTTTGGTAAGACTTAAATTACAAATACCTCACTCACATCTTGGAAAAAGTAAACAAGCACCGTTACTTAACAGCATTCCTCGAATTAAAACTTTGTCTTTTATTTCTTCTTGGAGGTGGATGATCGAAACTTGCTTCAAAATGGGCTTCGAAAGCGCGACAAGAGTTCCCGCCACAGCTTCACTCTCCTCCTTGTTGGTCCATCGCCTTAGGAAGGCATTGCTAACTTGCTCGCTGCGAAGTGACCAGAAGTTATCGGAGGAGTGTCAGAAGGATCCCACAAAACGCAATTACGAAGATTGAAGAGGCAACTTGCGAGCGGAATGGGAGCGAGGGAGGGGGCGGCGCCTGCGGTGGTAGAGCTGCGACGCTGGCGCAGTGGGCGGCCAAGGGCGGCACAAGCCGGGCGGGTGGGAGGCGTCTTGGGGGCGGGGCGCCGCGGGTGCAAAGACGAGAAGCAGACGAGACGGCAAAGCAGCCAAGCGCGGACGGGTTGCTTCGCCGAATCGAATTCCCGAAGGGAGAGGAATGGCTTATTGGGAAACATGACTTACATTCCTGTTTTTCAATAGTTCTCGATGACCTTCATTTTTTTATGTACGATCTCCTTGTGATTTATAGGTTTTATTTAAACATCTTCCAGAAATTTTGGGGCACATTTCCCTACTGAAAAAACAAATAAGGCTTAGTTCTTCTAGCGTCCTATCTTTCCCCTTGTGTTCACATTTAAAACCTGTGAATTTGAAAATATGTCAGAGTTTTTGTGTTTTTTCTTCAGAATGTTTTAATGAGTTACGTTTAAAATAGTACAATATGTGAAACTCAACCTGTAGATAAATGTAATGGCATATACATGCAAATTTAAAGTACAATTTTCATTGACCAAGTTTAAGAGCTATTAATACAAAGTTACATACAAATAATAGAAGTGTATCTCTGAGTAGTGGATGTGATTACATGTGGTTCGGAAGAAAACAAAAACATTCAACAGTTTTTAAGAATTTGGATGTGTAATATGAAATAGTTGAAGCAATTGCAAATACCTACCCTCCCTCTCCCCGTCTCTCTATCCATATCTCTCTCTATCTATCCATATCTCTTTCTATCTATCTATATCTCCTTCTATTTATCCATCTCTCTCTCTCCCTCTGTCTCTCTCTATCTCTATCTATCTGTCTATCCATACCTCTCTATCTATCTATCCCTATCTCTCTCTATCTCTTTCCACAAATACAAAACAACTATTCTTCAGGAGACGCACACGTATTGTCGCAAGAAAGACTTATTACATGGAGAACGATTTACAACACGTTACAGGATTTATAACACGTTCAAACAAAATACAATTATCATTTTGTAAATTCTTCGTTTCCCTCCTAGAGGAAACTTTCATAATTTTGGATCTGAGGAAGTCATAGTTGGTTATTTTTAATTGATGAGTCTTTCTCTGGAATGAATAAGTGAGAGAGGGTTTATGACACACACACATTGAGTGAGTGAGTGAGTGAGTGAGTGAAAGGGAGAGAGAGAGAGAGAGAGGGAGAGAGAGAGAGAGGCAGGCAGACAGACAGACAGACAGACAGACAGAGAGAGCTACATTAATATTCAACATATGATGGTTAATTCTAAACAAGAGGTTCAGAGAGAATATTAATATATCAAGTTACATTAATTTCATGCATTACACAACAATTCCATTCCTTGCAATGTAAATGTTTCAGGATCGTTATGTAATCATTGACCCTCATTTCTAAGGTCAACATACGTTCGATCTTACCGGTCATTTTATTTAAAGCATCTACAATTTTCACAGTCACTCACAAAATTGATCACTGTGACTAATTGATCTTCTCAGACTAAACAGTTTTCAGTAGCTAATACTGCGTCATAATGAGCTACATCATTCCTGAATTCGTATTTACTGTAAAAGTCTGAATGTGTGATGGGCGTAAAATACATGTTCCTCACGTAAAAGTTTTTCCTTTTTGTTAGTATCACGTTTTGATTGTCTTTAGTTTTGTTACATATACGAATATACGACTCGATATAAAATTGACTAAATATATTTCTCCTTTTCAACATAATAGCCTATTTTATATTTAAAGTTATCTTCTATTAAATAATGGAGATAAACAGTTCGGAGCAGTGGACTGTAGATTTTGTGGTTCGCCTACTTCACCACTTACCTCGATAACTTAATCGCTTCGACGGGCCACTATTCTATTATAAGCGGAATATGCGCTTTGAGTTTCTGTAATGCTCTAGTAGGAGAAGCTATCCAGGAGGAATATTCACAAGATATGAAATTCATTTGATTTATTATAATTTAACTTGAGTGAATAATTACGTAAATTACATAATTGTTTATTAAATGTTAACTAATTAGAATGTCAATTGTCTTTGGTGCACAGGAAGCACAGAACACGTGAATCAGGGGATTGGCAAAACAGCCGTTGGCATTGACAGCCGAACGGACGGACAGCCGAACGGACGGACAGCCGAACGGACGGACAGCCGAACGGACGGACAGCCGAACGGACGGACAGCCGAACGGACGGACAGCCGAACGGACGGACAGCCGACGGACGGACAGCCGGACGGACGGACAGCCGGACGGACGGACAGCCGGACGGACGGACAGCCGGAGGGACCGGGAAGTGAAAGTGTACCTTTGAGTAGTAAAGAAATGATTATTTAAATTCATAAAATTTCTGCAGGAAGTGTAATTGAAGTATAAGAGAAATGGGAAATAGGTATTTGGAAAAATTGAACGTGTGTCAACGCTTTTTTCAAGGATGTTGAAAATGAAACCAAATATGTTGTTTTAGATAATAGATAAACGCTTGTCAAGATGGGATCTACTGGGATCTCGGATTTTAGGAGATATTATAATTTTTTAGGTGGTTAATGACACCTTACCGTCAGCACTACTTGTCAAAGACCCTAATCCGCGTACTGGAATTCAATTATAAGCATGTTAATTATATTTAAACGTCAATTGCTTCGGCGTGTCGTTAAAAATCAATTTGAAATTTTTCTTTAAAAATACGTGACAATTAACAAAATACAAAGAAGAGTCAGAATTACAATGTAGCAATTGATTGAAAGGTAGGGTATAATATATAAAGTTACACCAAAAGATTATATGTGAGAACATGTATTTTATTTTTTAGATTATAATTGATTATTATTTTAATTATGAGTGGAGTTTGGGGGGCGAGACATAAATCAGGAAAAAATATAAATTTTTTGTGAGAACTGAGTGTGTAAGACCGATTATTACAAGAAGGGAGCAAGTAGAGGGGCGGGAAGGGCGAGTAGGAATACAATACGAGACTACATAGAAGTAGGCTCCGCCGCAGGGAGGTAATGGACGAAATTCTTCTTGATAGCAATGACAAACGCGAGGTACTTCTGCTAGTTTTCTAATAATTCATTAGAATATTAATTTAAGCTGTGTGTTTCGGAGTCTTGAACCCTTTGCTAATGCATGGGATCCCTACATTGGTAATGCTATGGGTAAATCAAGTCAGTCAATATTTTTATGTAATATTATTAGGAGGTATAAACAAATCTCGGGCTATAGTGATGGGAGCTAGTACACAGCCTTCTCAAGTTTACGGCCCACTGAGATTCCAAAGCTGATTTTGCGAGTTTGCAGTAGTAACATTGCGAATAAAGCGGTCCTACGTTTTTGGCACGAAAGAGAAATCTAGATAAAAGCAATTTCTCCAACAATTCTCAAAGAAATTAGATAAAGAAACGGCGGCACAAATATAACATGTATTTCAGGCTTCAGAGAATACATTTCTGAAAATAATCCTGATTTTTTAAATATACTGTCGAATAAATTTTAAAATGCACTAATCTCATTTTGCGCTTTGGGAAAGCAAAGACGGAGGTGACAGGTGCAAAGAGAAACGGTCAAATACTCCTCTACGTACCTTTCTTGTGTTGAAATAAAGCAGTGAGGCGCGCGCACCGTGTTCGTCCGAAGTGGGTCAAAGACGAGCAAAAGGAATCAAAAGTATTTATTCTTATTAGAATCTTACAGTATTTACCACATAGCATTGTCTGGTGCAATTTGAGAAAAGTGACAATAAAGATCTAATTTTCAAGCGTATGTTATTCTATGATGTGTAAGTGAATTCATCCATTCATTTAAAGTGTGTTAACTTGACCTCGAATTTTAAATGTTAGAGCATCGACTCGTATTTCCTATGTCAAAATGCCTTCAACTGCTCTCAAACGTCTACATACCAGAATAACGTTTCATTGTATTGATTGTTTGCAAGATAATAAAATACACTTTAAAAACCAGTGTTACTAAACCAAACTCTGCATGAATACTTTCCAATTTTATAAGTAAATAGAAGAACATATTCTTTATAGCCATTTAGGGTCATGAAAATAAACATTAAAATAAATGAAACGCCTGCGCGATCTTCTTTATTTCCATTGAAGCCATTTCCCATATTTCCGAGGCTTGCCGTCTAGAACGCTGGCTTGCAAATAGGAAATACTGCGCTGGTGCGCGCTTTCGCAGCCATTTGGGGCCACTGCGCGGCGCGGGGCGACAGTTGGCAGTGGCGCTGCCTGCAGTCAGCTCTGCGAAAGAGCTCCATTCATCGCCGGCTGAACGAGTCCGGAAGCGGCCTCCATTCATCATGGGCTGCGACCGAAACGTTCGACGCATCGATCCCGCGCTGCGCCACCAGCGGCCGGCCAGGCGCGGCGCGGGCGCGGCCGTGGAGATGGCAGCCACCGACGCCGATAGCGCCAACTCGACTGGCAACTCGCTGACGCGTCTATTTTTACTCTCACGCTACCGTTTACGCAGTACTGAGAAAGCTAAGTAATGCTGCGCGAAAAAAGGCGATTTTTCGGTGGAAAAATGTTTAATTACAGAGCTCTTAACAAAAAAGTTGATAAATCCAGTTGTTAAATTGAAAAAAGTAATCTTCTAACACGTGGTGTAGACAGAATCTGTTTTGTAGGTCCTTGATACCGAAAATCGATTGATGGCGAAACGTCCGACTGTGGTCCGTCCGACTTCGGTCCGTCCGACTGTCGGTCGTCCGACTGTCGGTCGTCCGACTGTCGGTCCGTCCGACTGTCGGTCCGTCCGACTGTCGGTCCGTCCGACTGTCGGTCCGTCCGACTTCGGTCCGTCCGACTTCGGTCCGTCCGACTGTCGGTCGTCCGACTGTCGGTTCGTCCGACTGTGTCGTCCGACTGTCGGCCCGTCGGCATCGACGCTAGCGCCTACATCGTAAAGCCAATTTTCCGCCAAAATAATATTTCTACACCGAACTAGTAGATGTCGCGGGCCCTGGAAATTGAGACCGATATTAATTTTGGGGGGAAATTTACGTGAAGACCCTTGAACATTTTCAACATTTAAAAACAATGGCTCCATATTTTATTAACTTTTTTGTTGATAGTGTAAAGGACAATTAACAGAATGGTGCAAATCTCATTATTTTTTCAAAATTGAAAAATTCTATTTTTTCGTGACTTCGTACAATTACAATTCTGAAGATCAGATTTGTCCCTTAGTAAAATCTGTTTCTTAAATATAGATTTGAAATAAGATCATGTACGATTTTTCGAAAATTTGAGTACTATCCTCGTAAATTTGCGTGAAAGTACGGTCGAGAAGTATGTGCTGTTTTATCACCACTAGTTACGCTAGTAATTCCCTTGTTGTTGGAACATTCATAGCTCAGTGGTTAGTCTCTCAGTCTATGAGGTGCAAACCACACCAGGACGATTCTCCATCAAGTTCGTGTTTCCGAGCGCGTCAAGTACTTCAGACTTTAGTCACGTGCAGGTTATTTAGTCACGTCCCGGTAGGTGAAGGTGTTCCTTTCTCTCTGGAATTCCGGCATCGACCTGTACATCGACATGCTTCCACGTCCAGATCTATCCCCGGCAGAACACCGTCGCGCCGTGAAAAACTCTATGCTCCCGGTGTGAGTAGAAGTGTATTCCATGTAAATGCGTGTGTAAGGGGAGAGGATAAGGTAGAAAATATTTTGCGTGTTCCGAAGCCCGTTTGTTAAAGTACTACTCCAGCATTCGCGCGATGTAGGTCAAAGAAACCAAGATAATCTACCGATAAGAAACAAGCTACTTGAATTCTCCACCCGGAGAAACTCGAGGGCCAGCCCACTTCATTATTTCCTCCTTGTAGTGAATTTCACAGTTGCAATGTTTAGTCTGTCAGACTACGAGGTATAAACTACACTACATTAATTAATCATGAAAATGAAATCTGTTTTCGCAATGTGATATGCGTTTTGGTAACGAAAATGATTACCTTCTAATTATACTTGGTGAGTAGAAACAGAGGGTTAAATCGCCCGGCATTTGAGAGAGAATTTTTTATTGGATTTTTGGTTGATTTTTATAGCATACTATTTGTATTCGTGTAATGTAAATATGTAGTATGTATACTATTTTTTGAAGTCTGCGTACACAATTTGAATATAAACTAACGAATTTAAAAAAAATTAAAACTGTATTATCCATTATATTTTGCTTTCTCAAAAAGTTTAATTCAAGAATTGCATCTTAGTATCCAGAGAGAGGCTCTATGAGCGCTTAAATGACTGCATTATACTGTCACTACGTGGAAATGGAGCTATTGTCCTGTCCCTTTCGAACGCATGTAAGCTGGGGAGGCCACGTTTCCGGCAATTTGCAACGCATTGAGCGTTTGAAACTCTAATCACCGCGAGCGTCAAACGATTCGCTACTTTCCCAAAAGATAGATCCCCTTGTAAGGACTTGCAAAAGAAACTAGCGGCGTTTCCAAAGCACATACTTTCTCGCATTGTTTCTAAATGATACGCAATATTATACTGCAGTGTAAACCAACAAAAGTATTTTCCATCAGCATTTTTTTCCCATTCCGAGACCCGATTTCAGATCCTCAGATTTAACTAGTCGGCACTCATACCACTACGCCCCCCAAGAGTCGTATGAATCAAACTCTGGTAGAGGCAAAAAAAAGGTAAATTCCTGGTTCATGTAAATAAAACATCAAAAAATAAAATATCCGTGGGAAATTTCCAAAGCCCCCAGTTCGCTCAATATCAATTTTGGAGAAAATCGGCTGAATGGTCGAGGAGCAACAGTTGTCCCCAGACGGTCTGACAATTGTTAGGTTGATACTGTGATTGATTGACTGATAGTGATTCCGGACGCGCATACGCAGCAAAAAATCATGGGTCCCGTAAGTGTAAAAAATGTTGTTGCTCTAGAGATAGCGGTAATCTTACTGTCCTAAATGGCTAACACCGGCGCAGACCTGCCTTCGGCTAACGGGATTTTTCCAATCAGGTGCCTCCCACCAAAAGGATATCCCTCCTCCCAGCCCGGTCAAGCTCTAAAATCCTGACCAGTCTCCCGGCATGTGTGGTAGTGTGGTGCATGTAAATGTATATAAGTAAAGATAGCATAAGGAATTTGAAGAAAAGTTCGCACGCGGTCCGTTTGATAGGGTACTGCCCGGCCATTCGCCTGATGTTGATCAGAAAAAACACGGAAAGCTACCGATTAAAGCAGATCGCCGGCATAATTATTTTCCACACAGCGACAGGACTTAGACCAAGTTAGTATCGAGTCTACTAATACATCTAGTGTCGAAAATACTGCCATGGTCATGACTCGAACCTAGCACCTCTCAGTCAGAGGCCCTACATTATTAATTGAGGCCCTGAGCCACCTATTCATTAAGGATATATAATTAGGCCATTAAGGATATATAGATATATATTGTGACGTTTGGGGTATCGCCACAAACCCCACAACGCCACAGGCGTTGGCGGAGACGTGGAGAGCGAAGGTATGACAGATCGTCGGTTACTGATCGAAAAAGGCGCTACCTGTTAGTTGCGGCCCGAAGCGCAGCGGCGATGCTCTTCCGCAATATGGGCAGCGCAGTAGGGTTGTACCGTGACGTCACTGCAACATTTAAACGGCGGAGCAGCGGGAAAAAAAGGCCCCTTCTTGTGTGAGACGCCGAGGTGAGAAGTCGAGTAAGGTAGCGGAATAGTTGAGGGAGAGAAGCGGTAGTTCTGGAGGTGTTAGGAAGTGGGAAATGATAGAGTAAGGAGGCTACGTGGTGTAAGGAGAACATTATAGAAGATTGCAGTAAGAACTGTAAAATTTAGAACGAATCAGAATAGTGGCTATGGTTGCGGAACTGTGAGAGTTTTTGTAAAGCATTAGTGAGGCGACACGCTAACTAGCACACGCGGAGAGACTGGGCAATACGCGTACTCGTGTCGCAAGAAGGCGGGCGAAGGAAGACTGGACCGGGGATCTGGTGGGCGGTGGGAGAAGACTGGTCCTTGGATCTGGTGGCAGGCGTAAAGGAGACCAAGTGGCCTTCGGAGCGGCATTGGAGCGGGCTACGTTGCTGGAACGCAAGTGGCGGCACGGCTGAATTCCCAAATTTGCATAAAACTGAGATGGGAGACAGGAACTAGAAAGATACCAGTGTTGTCACCAGAAACCAGAATACTAAAATTTGCATGTTCGACTTAAAATTGAGTAACAGCGAAGTATTTCATAACATCGTACGCCGGTAGTAAATTTCATTCCGAAGCTGTATTAAAGATAATTAATTTGTGTTCCTCATTTTGTATGTAATTGACGAGGAAATTTGAATAGCAGTAAGACCTGTAATAATGTGTGCTGGTAAATTAATTCAGGAAGTGTAAAAAATTAATTAAATTTTTCCAAAAAAAAATTTTTTGGAAATTTGGATTACATCAGTGGTTTGCATCGTTCAAACGCGCAGTCAGCAATTGAATATTTTTTGTTCTCTTATTTTGTGACAGAGTAAAAGGGTTGATTTGTTCAATATTTTAAGAATATATTACTGTTTTACCTAATTCTGTGTCTGGGTGTGTCTTTCTCACATCCTAAAGATCCTGCCCCCTGAGATATTCAAAGCTCGAAAGAGCATTCTTTCCGACAACTGCCACACTAGTGGTGGTGTTACAATATATATATATATATATATATATATATATATATATATATATATTACGTTGAGTACCAAACCACAACGCCCACGCAGCATCGGCGGAGATGTGAAGAGCGAAGGAATACCAGAACGCCGATTACAGATCGCAAAAGGCGCTACCTATTAGTTGCGGCCTGAAGCGCGGCGGCGGTGTACTTCCGCATTATGGGCAGCACGGCAGGGTTGCACCGTGACGTCACGTCACCATTTAAACGGCGGAGAAGCGGGAAAAAAAGGCCCCTTCTTGTGTGAGACGCCGAGGTGAGAAGTCGAGTACGATACCGGGGCAGTTGTTGAAGAGAAGCTGTAGTAGTTCTTGAGGCGTTAGAAAGTGGGGAAAGTGATATAGTTACGGGGCTACGTGATTTAAGTAGAACACTGCATGAAACGGTTGTAAGAACTGTAAAAATTTAGGACGGAGCAGAATAGTAGCCGCGACTGCGGAACTGTGCAAGTTTTATAAAGCATTAGTGAAACGACACGCCAGCTAGCACGCAGAGAGACTAGGCAATACGCTATATATATATAAAGTCGGTTCCAAGGGTAGTGTATATATAGAATTTAAAATTAATGTTAATAGTCTGAGTAGTTTACTTAAATCGGTTCATACAGATGCAGAAAAGACAGCTATTGATATAATGTGCATATGTTTTAGAAATCTAGCAAGAGAGTTGAAATCTTGTAAAGTTCAAAATAGGAAAATCACATACAGACACTTCCAGTTTATTTTTATCTTAATTGATCGTATGTGAAAAGAATTGCTTCAAGTGATTTTCAATAAAATTTTTGGAATTATCAATAGTTTCTATGGAAATAGAGAATAGTAACAAATAAATTCCCGGAGCAGGCTCAAACTAGCGCTCCTTCACTCCGAAACGCTGAGTCCGTTTTCATTTCACCACGTTGGCCATCCGGTTGTACAGAGAATTGGAACCTCTATAATAGTTGTAAGTGCAGAAAGACAACAATTGATCTGATGGTACCTAAGTTTTACAAACCCGACAAGACATGTGAACAAATTTTTAGAAGTTGAAAATTCGAAAATAACACACTTCCAGCTTATTTATCTTGTTTATCGGTATTTGTGATTAGAATTGGTTTAAATGGTTTTCAATAAAGTTTCTAGAATTTTCAATTATGTTCTGCGGCAACATAGAATTGTGACAAATAAAAATGCCCGAACCAGCGAACCTTCCTTCCAAAAAGCTGTGATACACGCCTATTAACCTTCTCAGCCATCTCGGTGGAACATGGGATTTACTCTACTAATATAAGGCATGCGTAAAAGTAATTCATAAGGTGGAAAATAATAATAATAATTTTCGAAACCTTAGGGATATCTAAGTTGTTCCCACGGGTTGTGTTTACAAAGTATTTAAATTTTCATGTTGATTGATTAGTTTACTTACATTTATTCATACAGATTCACAGAAAGACAACAATTGATATGAAGTGACATAGGTCTTAGAAATCGAATCACAGAGTTGAAAGAAATGTTTAAAATTTGCAAATTGGGAAAGCATATACATACTGGTTCGGTATATTTATCTATGTTGATTCGATTGTTGAGTAGAAGTATTTTAAATGATTTTCAACAAAGTTTCTGGAATCCTCAATATCTTTCTGCAACAACACATTAATCAAATTAAAATCCCAGTGTAGGATTCAAACCTGGTTCCTTTGGACCCGAAGCCCTCAACCCGTTTACACCTTATCTGATTCAGACATTCGGGTTGCATACTTCTATGCCAGTCAAGAGATAATTGTATCTGCTTCATCAGTTCTTATCAGAACTAGGAAGCCTATACGTTGAGAAACTTAAGAAAGAAATTATTTTTGACACACAAAAGAACGCAGCCATGAAGAGCATACGGCATACTCGAAGCTAGGTCAGACTAAAGAGATTAGAAAACTAACTACTGTGAGAAGGTCTGTGCCATTCTATAGTAACACTAGTTTTTATTTATATATTTATTTATTTATTTGCCATTACATACGAAGAGAAACTTTAATGAAAATATCTGGTGCGGGTTTTGAGAAAATAATATTTTTAGAAATTGAATACATTGCTGACCCGAATTTAACAAAATGATTTCATTTTTCCAAAACATTGTACATGAACTTGACTTACCTTACTTTTTACAACCGATTTTGTTTAAAGCAATAATCGCTATTTCTATTTTTTATACTTTTAAAATGTGAACGATAATTTTTGACATTTTTGAAAATACCTAGTAATAGCCAAAAATGAGAATAGCACCCTATTTTTACCGTCTCTTTCTTATTACGTATGCGGAGAAAATGTAAAGAAAAAAATTAAAGTGGTTTTTGAGAATTTGTTTCAAAATTACGTAAATTTAACATTTCAAATTCGCCTTATATTAAGTGAAGTCAGCTCTTTTTCACAAAATAAGACCTTTTTTAAAATTTTGATTTTTTACAAACGCCTTTGTTTTCAAGCGAAGATCGCTACCTCCAGTTTTGTAGTTTACAAATGTTTAGTTTCAGCAATTTCAAAAACACGGAGCAATAGCCGAAAATGGGACTAGCACTATATTTACCGTCCCTTGTTACATATATGGAGCAATTTAAAGAAAATACTGAAGCCCTTTTTGAAAAAAAAAGGCTACATTGCTCTCAGAATGTATGGAAACTACTCAAATTTTTGAAAAATTGACGTGAACCTATTTAAAGATCCGTCTTTTAGGAACAGATTTTATTATGAAAAAAAATCTATCTTCAATGTTATAGGCCCAAAAAGAGTTTCGCTTCTTTAATTTTCGAAAAATCTGTGACTTCAATAAACATGAGACTACCACTATTCTCTTATGCCTTCTTTACGCTATCCGAAGACAGTTTTTTTAATGTGAAAAATGTTTTTGAGAAAAATTTGAAAATGTGTTTGAGACCTCATGTGACATGCCCTCAAGAATCAAAACATCCGTTTGAAATTATCAATGCAACGAGATCATTCAGATGGAGTGGGGATATATCCATTTTGAATGTCTCAAAAATGTCTTCAAAACTTTTCACTAAACTTGGTTCTGGATAGCGTAAACGGCGCTTAAGAAAATGGTAAAGTTCGCGTGTTCGTTGAAGTCCCTGATTTTTTGAAAATGGCCCAGGTGCAATTTTTATTTGATAGAATTTGTAGTTACAACTACAAATATTAAGATATATATTATTTTTTTAATGAAATCTGTTCTTTAAAGATAAATCTTGAAATAAGGTAGTTCAATTTTTCGAAAATATGCGTAGTTTTATTGTAATTTTGCGCGAAATATAGGCATTTTAAACACTTTTTCTCAAAAAGATGCTTCAAATTTTTTCATTAAATTTTCTTCTCGTATGGAATGGTGAAAAATATTAGCCAGTTTTGGCAAACTATTTGCATTTTTGAAAATTGCAAAAAGCTAACATTTCGAAACTACAAAATTGAAGAGACTCTTCAGACAATTAAAACTGCTCTGAAAACTGGTTTATACAAGTTTTGAAAAAGGAATTTTTGAAATTAATGCAATTTATAAAAAATTTCTCAAAATCACTCCAAATTTTGTATTCAAATAGTTTACACGGATAGATACAGAGATGTTTAAAAGAGTGGTGAGGGGCTCATTTTCTTTGAGCTCTTTAAGTTTCGAAATCAGGAAATTATGAAATAATGGGGCAACGTATGCGTTGTTGTAGCAACTCTAGGCAGGGAGCACGGGCGGGGAGAACAGACAGGAAGAACGGGCGAGGAGAACGGACGATTTCTCGTCCAGCAGACGACCGGAACCCTGGCTGGCGACTTGACGGGTGACCAGCAGGGCGAGCGGGCGAACAGGCGACCTCACGGCCGAGTGGGTGAGAATGCGACCAGATCGGCGAGCGGATGGCCAGACAGGCGCGAAGGCAGAAAAGCAGACTGGCGGCTTTGGTGGGCGTTTTGGCCGTTGGGGGAGCTGGCAGTCGGGTCCCCTGGCGAACCGATAAGCACGCCCGCCGCCTGCGGCTGCATTTTGCATCGCCGCCCAGCGCCGCGCCATTGTCATTAGCGCTAAGCCCCCGAGGCTTGTTGCGCCTCTACACAGCGGCGGCGCTGTCATGGAAGTTTCCTGGCGGTGATCGCCAGCGCGGGGGCGATAATCTCCACCCCCAAAGCCCCGCAGAGAGGCCATATTGGCGAAGTGCGAGGTTTCGAAGCGACGACCTTCTTGCGACGGTAGGCTCCTCAAGGGACTCCATCGATATCTGAATTCGCGCAAGCGTGTTCTTAAACACTCTCCCTGGAATATATTCCTTAGACGAACCTGATGGATCGCAAGTGAACCTAACCCTTCAGGAGTTGTGTGGAGAGTCGTTCAGTTACATTGATGCTACCTCTACCTCCCTAAGAGAGTTCTACCTAATATCTCTGGCATTGTCATTTTTCTTAGATATCTTGTTTTCATTAATCACATTAGTCACACTTTACAAATCATTCAATTTCGATTGTTTCAAATTTTTTTTTTTTTTTATATAATTCATAAAATATTTCATTAATTAAAGTTTTACTGATAGTTATTTGACATTTTCAGAAGCGGTGACTTTGCAGATACTGTAAAGAAAATCACAATTAAATAAGACACATTATAATGGCTGTACACAGATTATAAGTGTTACCAATAAAATATATTTTATTACTTTTGCACATACGTACGTATATACGGAGTAATACATAGGGTTTAGTAATCGAATTGGTTTTAGAGACGAAATGAAGTGTAATGATTGTAAGTAATATTAAAATCTTCATTTTCTGATAAAAAATCTATATTCTCTGCCTAATACTGCTAATGAATCAGCATTTCCCATGTTTGTGAATAGGGAGAAAATTGTTGAAACGTCAGACCTTATTTTCAAAGTTGTAGAGCAATGTGAAATAATGTTTATTTTTTGTGGTGAATGATGATATGAACCAAAAGACTATTTTAGAAAAAAAAGTTCTATTTCGAGAGTGCTTTCGAAATTGCCCTAACAACAACTGCCTCATGATTTTGATAATGAATTTGGCCTCTCAGAATACCTTCATGAAATGCAAATAGTGAAAAAGATTGCACGCATGTGACATTCCGCCTCAAAACATACGGCGAAAGATTCTCTGAAGAAAAATCATGGGGCCAAACAAGTGCCAGACAGCATCTAAATAAAATTGCTATATTTATAAATGAATAAAATGGTTTTTAATATGTCTAATATTATATTGTTCATCGCTGATTCATTTCACATTATCATCTGTCATTTTTTTATATTAAATTGACACATTAATTTTGTCTATAAATGTCTTTCATTTCTTCACCACATTTCACCTTATATTTCTAAGCAGGTTATTGCCTATTCTATGTAAAAAACAGATTTGGATTGACAGTAAGAATAAGGTATGCTTTAAGAACCCTCGTTTTGCATGCACCTGTTTGTATTCGATTAGAAAGGCCTCAGAATTGTTTGCTCCCAATTGTTAGATTAACTTAACTTCCTTGGTTACAAGCTATACATAAGAGCAGAAGTTTTACGTCAGATGTAAATGCTCTTCGAGTAAGTGTGTTGATCTCTATAGTATACATATCGCTGCGCTAGTGTCTTTGCCAACCGCAATATTGCCCCCGCAATATTGGGTCGAGACATGGCCTCGTTCGTCATCCAGTTAGTATACAGATCACTGATGTCAACTAATTCAATTGTTATGTTTTACGTAATGTATGTAATATTGTTGGTAGGGGGATAATCAGGGGGCCATTGTTGCTCTAATCTGTCATTTAGCTCTAAGTCAGTAATACAATACATCGTTATTTCATACTTACTTTTATTTGAGTAGGCACACGTTTTTTTCGAATAAACTATCATAGTACACAATTCAGAATGCTTGTTTCGTATTTCTAACTGTGCGCCGCTCACAGAAACGTATGGAGGTTTTCTCATAACAATGCGTATTCAAATATATTTAATATATGCAAAACTGCTCTGGGCTTGTTCTTCATAACATTGCGGTGTTTTACGGAAATGGCACGCACAGCTGCAGTCAATACTGCCGAGAGACAATGTCCTTGCGTTTGGGGTACGACCCTCTTTAGCCTCCTTAGCATGCATATGGTCCACATTCGGACGGCAGGCCTCGAGAATAGCATTTGGCCGTACGCATAGGAACTCCTTAAAGGAGATGCTGCCGAGGGACGCCTTTAAGCTCTGGAATGAACCATTTTCACATTTTGCTGCAATCTCGAAATAAAATAAATAATTTCACTAAACTCTTGCTTTGCTTGTTGCTTTCATGAAGACATGTTAATCATATGTGGGGAAGAAAAAAACAAAGCCTTAGTCGAAGCAAAAGTATATTTATTTTCTTGAAAAAGACTTGTGAGGTTCTCTTAATTCAATATTTTCCTCGATATATATTCAAAAAACTTTTTCTATACAATATTTTCTTTGGAACCTCTCAAGTGGGAATCAACAGGAATTTTTGTTAAAATTTCTTGAAAGCTGAGAATGGGTCATATTTGTAATGATTCATTCGACTATGATGTATGTTGCGATAGGCACGTTATTTAAGACAAAAATCCAACGAATAAATATTTTGTAATTGTCTGAGCTTGTTCTAAACGGATCTTTCCATGACAAGTACAGTATAAATTACTGGAAGTCCAAAACAGACTGGAAGTTCAAACATTTTACTTACTTAATATTTAAAAACATATTCAAATGTACTAAAAATTTTCCTTTTTATTTGTGAAAAATTAAGGGCTCTTTTGCAGAAAGATTTCAAGAAAACAGTCTACCTCTCTAGACTAATTTTCCACATTCCAGAGAAGGCGCCCTCAGATCCACTCAGGCGGAATTGCTTTCTGGATCAATATGGGAGAGGGGAGATGTTGGCAGTTACATATCCTTATTTGAGGAGCAACTAATCAAAGCGTATATTTGTCCACGGGTAGAAAACATTGAGTTTGATATGAAATCGTTTTTTTAATACGTCTACTCGCTTCTGCTTTCAGATTTCTTTAAAACGTATTTAATTTAACGTGGTAAAATGCGTTTTGAAGAAGTATGAAAGAAGAAGCGCGTATAACGTATTAATAATTATACAATTTCACATCAAACTCAATTTTTTCCACCAGTGAACAACATGGGTTTTGATTAGTTGCTCGTCATTTACTCTTTCAGCTGAGATATATTTTTATTGTTGACAAATCCTCGCCTTTATAAAACTATTTGTCTCAAATATCGAATTTCAAAAATGTTTAAACTTAATAAAAATTGACAGTATACAAATATTAGAAAATTGAATATAATGATGATAATATTCTAGAATATAATATTATCAGAAATATATCATTGATTGATATCATTCTGTCTTTTTATAAATGTTAAGATGTCAGAGTTTCATATACATTCAATTTAAATTTAGCTTCGTTTAAACAATTTTGAGAGCGTAATTAGTGTTATTGTTGCAGAATTACGTTTATTACTGTATTGCAATAGAATAAAAGAAAAAATCGTTGTTAAATTAATTGATTAAAATTTTTTAAAAATTTGAGTTCGAGTTCGTCAGCAAAAATCGTATGTTTATAAACAAGGAATATTTTATTTAAATTGTTCTAAGAAAACATGAAATAAGATCTCTGTAATGCTTATAGCAAATACTTGTTACGTACAGTTTTAAGACAATATTGCGATTATAACTTTCCTGTTACCATCAAAGAACAGGCAACAGATATTATCTGAAAGAGCGAACAAACCAAGTAATCACCAAAGAAATCCAATTGAAATCTCAAAGAATCTCCTCAAAGATGAAAGAGATTTCTTGACATATCTGACGCCTGGATCTACACGTCCGACGGCGTCGTTGCTGTCCAGGACCTGTCACGTCACCTGCCAAACGACCGGACGCCGCGCGTTTAAAAGTCTGGTGCGCGGCGCGAGGTTCCTCCGCACGCCGCCAGGGCGGGAGAGCGCGCTGCGGAGCACTTTGTCTGCGTCCGGAGCGAGTGACAGCCGGAGCGGTGCGGTCGGAGGAAGTATCATTAAAGGGAACGCGAAGCTCATTTGCTCCGCTGTGTGCGCAGTCTTCGATCGAATCTCCGCGGCGACAGTAATTAATGTCTGAGCAAACACGCGATAGGGAGCGCGCAAGGCAACAGAGCTGACTACAGCAACCGCCCGCACAATAGCCCTCGGAAACGCTTCGGCGGAGAACGATTTATCTTGCTTCTTGTAAGCGAGCAGCTGCAAGAAAATTAAAGCATTAACGAGAAGTAACCTAGAAAACAAAACGAATATTGAGTGTCACTTCAAATCAACATGAAACGTACCAATAACAATTGCATTCACATATTCTTCATTGTCACTACGCCTGGCATCAGATTTATTGCCCTGGAATTTAGAAAGCTGGATCTTATGCTGTAAAATTCTCCCTTCATTTAATGAATCTGGGAAATAAAAAAGACTGATATTGGAGATATTTTATTACCTGAAACTTTTATGAGAACTTTTAGAAGAAGCATAACCGACGGAAGTCTATCAAGCAATTTATGAACGTTCGTAAATCCATACGTGGTACGACTTAAAAATAGGTGTACGTAAGTGTATCTTATGTACTATACGAATTGGGTATTTTAGAGCCAGATTAATCCGATTTTTGCCATGTAGCCTGTTCCCAGGCCCGGGTCTTGCTTTTATTTATTATCCTGGGTCTGGGGGTGAGGAAGACATATGGGGAGTATGACGCATTTACATCTCCGTACCTAGTTCATTTGGCCTGCTTGGGCTTTCGATATTTAGAAATCTACAGTTTCATTTTTCTTCTGGCGGGGAATCTAACATGGGAGCGCTTAACAGAAAGCTAGCATGAGCCACTGGGCAGGTGCTACTATATAATAAAGTAAAAACTCTAGCATCCGTAACACGTAATGAAACCAATGGTACAATTTATATTTACAATAGGTAATGGTCAAAAACCTTAAACGCCAGAAATTTTCATACAGTGTGTATAAACCCAATTTTTTAAAAAATCAAGCCTTGAAAAAACTTAAAATATTTTTAAAAATCGTCTTAGATTGTCCTTAAAATTGTTTTTGTCAATTAAAACATTGTTTTATTTCTGATACAGGGATGTAGAGAAATGAATATAATTTTAACTACATCGTTGTAAAGAGATTATTTCCATATTCCACAGCTAAAATCGTATGTTTGGTATTAACATTATAGAAAGCGTGATATTTGAAAATGGCTCATTTTCAAGTTTTATTTTGCCTTTTTCTTGAGTGGTGTATTAGTAAGAGAAAAATATCTCCATTTGTTCGAGAAAATTACTAAAGTACGCGAAATAATTCTCACGTTTTGTTTTTTGAAAAATAAGTTTGAAACTAAACGAAACGTTTATATGTTATGCTACACTGATTATTTTGTAGACATAACGAAACAAGATATTGACATAATTATATTCACACACTACCTTTGAACTTCGGAAAAGGAGCCACGAAGTGTGCTGTACTGATACTTGCCGTAACTCCTTTCAATATCTCCAAAAACTAAATCCAGTATCTCGTAACTTCAGAAATTATTTCTATTACCCTCCCAGCAAATGCCTGGTTACCTCAAAACACACAGGCGTTTTTCGGTTTATAGAGCAAACGCAAGCCCAGGTGTAATTCCCATCCGACTTTACGGCTTATTACGGTCCTCCTTATGCGCCGGGAGCGCAAGACCGGAATCCCAGCCATAATTAGCAATTAGCCGCTCAAGGAAGGCATTACAGGCCAACGAGGACGAAGTGCGCGCTCTCGCCCCCGCCCCCAGCACGCGCCGCGCCACGCCCCGCCACGACACGCCACGGAGCGGCGCTCGCATGTGTACGCGCGAGGTTAGCGGTGCCCTTAAAGCATCCGTTGCCACCGTCACCTCACCCCCTTAAGCGCCTCCGATCGCGCTGATCTTCACCCCTCTCCCCTCCCCTCACTCCTCCCTACCCCTCACTCCCTACCCTTCCTCACTTCCCTACCTCTCCTCACCCTTCTCTCTCCCTCGTTCCTCTCCGTCCCTCACACCCTCCCTCCTCTTTCCTCTCTCTCTCGCTCTCTCTCTCTCTTCCGGGCGGAGCAGATTAGAGAGTGGGCTTTCCTTGCAATGTCCCAGTATATGTTGCTGTGTGAAAATGAAAAAGTTCACTTCTTAGGTTAAGAAGACCAGAATATGGCGTAAGGGATGAATATCTGCTAACCACACCTCCCCAAAGCCATGTCCGCAAGGTCGGAACGCCGCTGGTAAACCAGGTCTCGTCAGGGAGCCTTATGCCTGTACAGACAGACAGACACTCTCTGCCACTGTGTGTTCGTCCGCTACTTCATCGCTCCTCACTCGTTCCTCCCCCCCCACTCTACCCTGTTCCCGTCGTGATATTCATCATCCTCATCATCCTCGCATCTTCACCTCTTCGCCTCTCTCTCATCTTCCCGCTTCCTGATAACGTGCGCTTTTCCGCCCAGCCATTATTGCGCCTTGATTCTGCACTCTTTGCTGTCATCTTCTCTGCTGTCGTCCTCGATGAATCCTATGCTGCTCTTGCTTCTTCTCTTCTTTGCTCACTTTGCGACCCCTTCGTCCGTCTTTACCTTTGTCCGGGAACCACCTCTGTGCCTTTCACCTTGCTTTCACCAGCAGGGACGATCAGAATAAAGGGCAGATGGGAGTATCTTGCCCAAGACCCCAACTTAATTAGGGCCACGATTTTTCATGCAAAAGAAATAAAAAATAAATTCGTCTCTAATCCAATTTAACGTAATAAGTTATTTCTGATGAATTAGAAAAATGAATTATATTGATGAATTGGAGGAGAATGAAATATTTTGCTTGAAACGAGGGGCCCCCGTTCATCTACTGTCCAAGGCCCTGGATTTTCTCTGGGTGCCCCAGCTCACCACTTCCTAGACGCATTCCCCACACCGCTCTTCCCTCGTTCTGACCTTCTCTTCACCGTCACCCTCGATGCATCTTTTCCTTCACCTGGTCACGTTCTTTCCGCTAAGCCGCCTCTCTCCTCAGCTGACCTATCTTTCCCCGCGCATTTGGCTCCTCACTCCGCCCTCACCACTGCGTTGTGTCATCCCCACTCCCTGGTTCTTCTTTCCCAATTTGTTCCTTTTAATTACGAGTACATCCTACCCTTACCGTACGTAGGAATGAAAATATTTTTGGACATAAAACGATGACATGAATGTATGACTTGACATTTTTAGTTATTTCCTTCCTTCTATGTTGCCATTAATAAAAAATGATTGATAATTTTGACTACCTTCTTTCACATCCCCTCACGACCCACCTCCTTTTACATCCTCTCACGTCCCCCTCGTTTCTCCTCTCCTCCGCCCAGGCTACATTTATGTCCTGCTTCCTTACTACCACTCCGTTTTGATTGTTTGATAGGTCAGTCTATTGATTGATTTTTCTGGGAACTTCTATGGTTGTCCTGTTAGTGTAGTAAAGATTTATTTGGAATGTAGGGTGTTTCTTCCCCGCAGGGTGGTAATATCAGACGCCGACCTATACGTCGGTTTGCGGGGATTCCCCTCCCGTTATCTCCAGATTAACCTCCCCAGCACCAAGCTCTAACCTATCGACTGGTCTCCCATTTCATGCAGAGTAGAATAGTACTTTTAATGTGTGTGTGTGTGTGTGTGTGTGGGTGTGAGAGAGAGAGAGAGAGAGAGAGAGAGAGAGAGAGAGAGAGAGAGAGATACTTGAGGAGAAGAGGAAGAAGTGCAAAGAAGAGGAAGCAATCACTGTGCACGGTCCGTGGCACGTTTGTTAGGGCACTGCTCCGAAATCCTCCTGGTCTTGATCACAGAACCCACATTAATCTACCGATAAGAGCAGCCGGCCGTTGTAATTCCTCTACATAAAGCAGCTTAATTCTATTTATCTATATAGTATTAAAAAAAAACCTGCCTTGTCCGGACTCTCGGTTAGAGTAGCTGCAGAGCCTGCGGCAATGCTAGCCCTGAGCTGAACGCATCCGGTCTTCCGATCGTGTTCTCCCTGTGCCCTCGTCCGCCCCTCCGCCAGCGCCGCCCGACGCGCAGCCTAACTTCGTTGCTTCCGCCCTCCGCCCACGCGCCGCCTCTCAGAGTGAGGCGCCTGCTTTGAGAACCTAAGCCAAGGTGCGACGCGACGCGACGCGACGCGATGTGAGAATCAAAGGCACGTACCACCCATTGGCGTGGGAAATCTTTGGAATAACATTAACAAGCTGAAATCTTGGGAAGCAGATGGAAGATTTTGAATTTGCACTCAAAAATAGCACAAACTTGAGTTTTGGAAAAAGATTTTGAATTTGCACTCAAAAATAGCAAAAAGATTGAGTTTTGGAAAACATACGTTCATGTCATCGTTTTATGTTCAAAATATTTTCATTCCTACGTACGGTAAGGGTAGGATGTACTCGTAATCAAGGGTAGGATGTACTCGTAATTAAAAAGGAATAGGAAAATATTGACCTGCGTATTCTTACAATTTGGTGGAAATGTTTTGAAATTGAAACATGTATGGTTTTTAGGATGTTTTCTGTATTCGGATATTTTATTTTCTCAAACAATATATGAATGTAGTAATGAAAAATTAGTAATCGGAAAAATGTAGAATTAATTAAATGTCTGAAAATATATTCCTATAGGTAAGATCTTTCTCTGTAAATTTCCATTATTTAATTATTCCAATAAAACGATATACAGCAAAATAATTCGAAATGAATTAATTGAATCTATTATTTGCATCTATATATTTCTAAATAATAACTACTTATCTGAATACTGACAGTTCACAAAATTTTATCATTTCATGCTATATCATTCTGGTGCACTCGATGATCATCTGCGACGCTCTCCCTAGCCGTTTCAGCAACGGCCCCAAAGTCAGCACTGTCATCACATCTTGTGCAGGTAGCTTTGTTGATCCTGTCAACGTAAACGCCACGGTCGTTTCACTTCAACAGGAGCCGTTACCTTGGCCGCCGCCCCCAACACGACCGTCCCCTAGCCCCGGCGCCGTCACAGGCCTCGCCCGCCCCTCCCCCTGCACCTGCCCCTGCTGCGGCCCCGCCCACCCCTGGAGTATGCTCAGCGGCACCTGTCGCCGTGAGGGGAATGCCTCCCACGCGACCCCGCCGCCAGGGGTGCAAAAAGCGGCCCCAGGGCTGCCACCGCCCTCCCGTTCAGGAAATTTACCGGGAGAAGCATTACAATGTGGCTAGGTGAGATTCGACCTGCCATGAATAAAATACAGAAAATCAACTTACTAATCCCTGTCGTTTTGGCGACATCTTTACATTTGATTGAATTCCCTTTTGTTCGTTTAAAAAAACAGAAAATGTTTTCTCGTTAATCGTTTTGAGAATTCCAGTCTATCAGCGACGACGTTTGAGAAATTTGACTAAACCTTTAAACATATTATAATAAACATATTTTGAAAAACTTATAAATTAAAAATGAAAGTATTTACTAAAATAAATATAACATAACATTTAGTTGGAGTTTTGTCAAAATAATATTTAATTATTTTTTACTGAATTATGCACTATCCATTTGGCGAAATTGCGTAATTGTAAATTTTGACACAGCGCATTGGTTCCGCTCAATTCACTGACCGTAAGTTGTCATCTGAAGCCCGTTTCAAAAACATCTAAAAACGTCGCTCAAAAGCCCAAGTACATATGAAAGTTTGAATTTTAATTTCAGAACTCATCATGACCTATTAAAAATTTGTTGTGTCGAGTTTTAACTTCCTTAAAACACTCCTGTAGTTTGTTTTAAATTTTTTTGAGGAAAAAAGTACTAAATTTCTTCGTAATACTGCTGATGATTGCCATATGAAATCATGTTTAATATTTTTCAATATTTTATACATATTCAAAATTTAGTTTTGGCATACAAAGAAAGGTTTTAGAATATTGTGAACTTGCAAAGAGATGTGTTGTAGGGTTGCTAGAGAATCTTTAGTTTCGGACTGTAATTTCCCCAGGGTGTTTACATTAACGGCTATTCTATTTAACTTACTTTAAAAAGAGTCATATCTCTTCTAATAAGGTCACCAAGAAATTACTTTTAAGCTGTCATCAGGGAAGAAAATTAAAAACGAAAAAAACATTATTCTGCATGTAGTATTCGCGGTGATTGAATAGCAAGAGATCTTGCTCATTTAACAAATTGCATAACAACGAATGTGCAGAACTAAACTTTTATTTAGCAATTAAAAACACATTTGGTCAGATACTCATTTGAAACATTTCTTCTCTCTTTCCATAAATGAAGCCTATAAATAAAGGATACTTTCTTCATACATTTTTATCATACTAATCAGTCTAGTTCAAACCAGTTTTTACATCCCAATAATCTTAAACAATCGTATCAGATAACTAATATTATTTAACCGTCTTTAACTTAACAAAACATTTAAATTTTATATCTCCTATTATCTTAATTAAACAATGTCTAAGAACTTAAATAGTATAAAAAAACAAAAATATTTGTTCATGTATATGCTAGTTCGTTTCAATTGAAACAGAGTAATGGAAAAATGGAAAATTTCCGGCATTTCATATAATGTTAATTGCAGTAGGATAAAGTAATGTCGTTTGTGAAAGTCATTCAAGTATTTATAATCAGTTCTATGCGCTGTTTGTAGACCCCTGCCCTGGGTCAATGTTTTGTAGGCGTAACGACTCGTCGTTCGTCTTTGGTGCCACTTGCCAAGAGCGCCGTCTTAAGAGCTTCCTTCAAGATTGGTTTAAGCGTCCTCTTCAATTCCGAAGAACGGCACAGCTTTCAGACAATAAAGGTGACCTGTTACTTCTCTAGAAGATGGCTGATTTCCTTTCAATTACATATAATTTAATATAATAAAATTTTCGTTCGGTTAAAATCAATTACTTTGAAACAGAATTAAGTAGAAAAATAACCAATTTAATACGAAATACATTACCATGACATGACAATATTGACATACATTTATGAATATTGATTGAAATAAAATCCAAATCTTAATGCAATATTAAAAATACTGAGTTTTACTTTGTGTACCATATGGCTCATTTTTTAAATATTTGCTGAATATATGTTTTCACCATGCAAGACACAACACGCCATGTCACATGTCAAGACACAGACATTTCTTGAAAATAATAGAGTAACTGTTTTGTCTCTAAAATTAATATCTGTTAAGTAATAAACGATGGAATGAATTCTTAGAACTTTTATTGACTGTCTCGTAAGAGTCAGAAAAAAAATTTAGAAAATTTACTTTTTCTTCAAAATACCAGTCAATACGGAATTCAACCCAAAACATTTCAAGTGACAGAATTCTTGTGGCTATACGGAGATGTGCAAGGACAACTCTCAGCTTATGACTCTAATTTAATATAGATATTGCAGATAATTCATAATATGGCGCGTCGAATTTTATAATTTTTAATGACGTATTTTACTATGATCACAACTTCAGGCTTTAATAAAGCGGAGTAGGCTGGGCACCAGTATATCAATGATATACCTCGTTTTATTTATTATTATTATTATTATTATTATTATTATTATTATTATTATTATTATTAGTTAGCAACGGAAAACAAGAGACAAGATACACAATTAACATGCTTCTAACAGATACGCCAGGCATTTCGTAAGCTACCTGGCGCTTAATAACTAGACGCTTTCGCTTGCCAACTCTTCAATTCCTGCGCGAGTTCCCCCTGCAGGAGTTCCGGCGCAACATTTCCACTCGCAGCGCTCCCTGGCGCTCTGTTCCAACTCGGCCCCGCGCGCCAGAACTTCTTGAGGCCCCGCGCGATGCGCCGTGTTCTCCCGAGGGGGCGGCTTCTTGCCGCGTGCGCCAACCTGCCTCCGAGCGCTTCTTGCGCCCTTCAGGGCCGCCCAACGCCGCTTTATCGTGACCTCCGCCCCGCGCCCTGCGCCCCGCCCAGGTCCATATTGTTGGTGACACCCTTGTTTCATGCTATCTCGTTACAGACTCCGAGGGCGCCGCGGAGGTCGTTGTACGGGAGGTACTGCGATTTTGATCGTTCGGTGTTTGAACTCGAATCCGGTAGAGATGCGTTTCTGACCGTTCAATCGCTGAGAGAATCTCGTTTGAGAAAAACATTCGAGATTCTAAAATGCTCGAGTCTTCCTTTACGATGTTCATGATCCCTGGAAAGCCTTTCGTAAGCTTTCTTGATTTCGGATGTTTTGTTCTGGAATTATTACTGGGGAACGCCCTTTGTCGTGACCTCCGCCCCCGCCCAGGACCATACTGTTGGTGACACCCTGGTTTGATGCAATCTCGTTACAGACTCCGAGGGCGCCACGGAGGTCGTTGTAGGAGAGGTGTCGCGATTTTGGACGGTGTTTGAACTCAAGTGTCCTCTAGAGATGGGCTCTAGACGGTTTAATGACTGAGAGAATCTCGTTTGAGAAGCAGAAGTCAAAGGTTTTGTCTTCTCACTTTGTAATTCGTAATGGAGGAAATTAAGAAATTGGTCATGCGGAAGATTCTAAAGTGCTCGAGTTCCACATTTACACTGTTCATTGATAATAGGGAAAGACTGTTTCTAAATCAGTCACATTCTCTCAGGGAATGCCGTTCGAAAGCTTTGTTTTGGATTTTTGGATATTTTGTTGTGGAATTATTACTGTGGTAATGTCTGCTTTTTCGTGACCTCAGCCCCCGCCCAGAAACACACCTCTGTTTGATGCTGTCTCGTTACAGACTCCGAGGGCGCCAGGGAGGGCGTTGTAAGAGATGTACCGCGATTTCGGACGGTGTTTGTACTCAAGTCCGCTAGAGATGGGTTTCTGGCGGTTTAAACGCTTAGAGAATCTCGTTTGAGGGGTGGAACTCAAAAGGTTTTGTCTTTTCACTTTGTGGTTCGTGACGGAAGGAAATAAGCGAGCTATCATCCTGCGGATGATTCCAAAATGCTCGAGTTCTTCCTTTCCACTGTTCACTGATAATAAGGAGAGATAATTTCTACATCAATCAAATTCTTTTTGGGAAAGCTGTAGGGAAGCTTGTATGGGATTTTAGAGTGATTGTTAGGGGCGGGATTTTAACTGTTGTAAAGTGTCTACATTAGTGACGTTCTCTTAGTACGTATTACATTATTCTCTTCTTTTGAGAATATATTAAATTAACGTATCCTCTGAGACATTCCCTATCATCCAACGGACCTACCTTCTGATGTCATACTCTACTTCATATTTACTTCATTAACTTACTAATCTATTTTTAGTGCACTTTATTTGTTTTACGTTCATTCGTTATGAGCTGGAATAGCAAAACATAATTTGAAAGGAAAGTTTATTGAGTTTTGAGTTCATGCCATGTATTGAAACCCAGATTGAATTTTTTGTTGAGTGTTTCTTACAATTACTCAAAAACGTTTTTGTGTGGTGTGTGTACAGGTGAGTGAAGAAAAAGCTTTCGAAACAACTTTTCTTTAAAAAGTACCTTAATTTATGTGTTGTTCGCAGGTAACGGATTTCTTTTGTGTTCTCGAATTGTTTGTTTAATATAATTTGACCTCAGTGCTGCATTGTGTGTGATATTATGAACGCTTTACAATGTAATCATTCCTCATTCATGTACGTGATATTTTTCTCAATTTTAATACATATTAATATCTAGAGGTATTGTGAAAAATATAAAAACGTGAAATGAAACCATTCAAAAACTCAAACAATCTAAAATTCGAATGAAAATTATTCATGTTCTCAAAATTCTAAAATCTGACAGATGTAATGATAAATAATGCATTCGTATTTTATTAATTATTATATTTTTACTTTAAAATATTTGCAGGAAGAGTTGTTTGAAAATTATGATATAATACAACCCCTTATACACTCAGGTGACAAAAATCGTGGGATTAAAATGCGCAAATCTGCAGATGGCAGTAGTATCGTGTACAAGAGATATAAAAGGCAGAGATTTCATTTATACTCAAGAGATTCGTGTAAAAAGGTTTCTGACGTGATTATGGACGCACGACGGAAATTAACTTTGAACGCTGAATGGTAGTTGGAACTAGATGGGAACATTCTATTTTGGAAATTAATATGGAATTCAATATTTCGAGATCCACAGTGTTAAGAGAGAGTCTAGGGTCCTACTTTTAGGTATAACCTCTCACCACGGACATCGCAGTGTCCGACGGCCTGCAGTTAATTACTGAGCGCAGAGGCCATTGCGAAGAGTTGTCAGTGCTAACAGACAAAAAACACTGCGTGAAATAATCGCATAAACCAATGTGAGACGTGCAACGAGCTAATCCACTAGGACATTGAGCGAAATTTAACTTTAAATGGGCTATGGCAGCAAAGGATCGACATGCGTGCATTTGCTAACAGCCCGACATCGCTTGAAGCGCCTCTTGTGGGCTTGTGACCATATCGATTGGATCCTACACGACTGGAAAACCATGGCTTGGTCAGATGAGTTCCGACTTCTGTCGTTGAGAGCTGTTCGTAGGGTTCGAGTGTTGCACAAACCCCACGATGCCATGCACCTAAGTTATTAACAAGGCATTGTGCATGCTGGTGATTGCTTGCGACTACACCTTGACGCAACGCGTCTCCAAGCCCCTTAAGGGGCGTTGAGTGCTTCGCACTGGGAATAATCCTCCATTAATGTGCTTTTACTTTTTAATATTTGTCATGTCTCGTCACGTCGCAGTCAGTCAGCTTTTATCCCTTCGGCCAGGGGCTCGACGCCGTTAGATCCCGGGGTTCCTGGATGGTCACCCAACCACAAACCCGCAAGTCTCGAATTCGCTTAACCTTCGTGACTTCACGGAGCGTAGTAAACGAATTCGGCTAGCGCCGCTGGCTAATATAATGGTATGGGCTTCATAATGGTATGGGCTGGTTTTATATTGACTGAAGTGGGAGTCTGATATTCCTAAACCTATCATTGACAGGAAACTTATGTTCAGCTACTTGGGGATCAATTGAACACAATCATGAACTTCATGTTTCCAAACCACGATGGCATATTTATGGATGACTATGTGCAAGTCACTGGACTAAAATACTTCGATATTGGTTTGAATAACATTCTGGTCAATTCAAGTGAATGACTTGACCACCTAGAACGACCGACACGAATCCCATCAAACATTTTCCTGCATCGGCAACACATTTGCAATTATGAAAGACTATAGAGGCAGCATTGTTCATTATTTCTGCAGGGTACTTAAAAAACTTGTTGAGTCCATGCCACGTCAAATTGCTGCCCTTCACCAACGAAAAGAGGTCCGACACGGTATTAGGAGGAATCCCAAGTCTTTTGTTACCTCAGTGTGTTACCTGATATAGTGATTACATATAGTGCTTGATTTATAAAATTTTAGATCCAATAACGCGCTCCAAATTAATTATTAATTTAATAGAAATAGTTAAATATAATATATTTATAATGTAATTTAAAATAATTATTTTCGAGGTACCGGAACGCCGTTCTGTGGCGATCCGCCAGATCAAGCCCTGTACGTTCATACATATATGTATATTTAAATACATTACCGAACATCATTAAACAACATCCTTCAGTCACATTTCTAAACAATCTTCCTTGTGGGTATTGAGCAATTTTCTACAAATCCGTGTGTAAACAATTGCGTCAAATTGTAGTAGAGAGCTTTTTCTTTTGATTATTTGAGGTCGTGTCAACATCTAGGTCATTAGCAACCTCTATTGGAGTTAACGGTATGGTAACTACGAAGATAAAACGAAATGGTGCTGATAAGGGGTGAAAAGACGAACACAAATACAACTATGCCCGAGGAGGGACTCGAATCTGCGATCCTTCGATCCGAGATCACATCGCCACTACTGCATTAGCGATCTCGGCCACCGAGTTTTTATTACATCCTTAATCTTAGTTTTCATTTTGGTCTCTTGAAGGTTTCCATTATTTATAATTCTTGACTTTGTTTACTTCGTTAGTTTCCCGTTGTACTATTTATTCACTGATACTGTGGAACAGTTCCTTTTATATTTAGTACTACTCCACGACATAATCTATAGAAACGTTTTGTATATTAAAAATTAACCTGTGAAATTATAATTTATAATGGTCATTTAAAACTGACTGTTACTTACTTATATACAGTTATGTATACTGTAATTTAAAGTATGATTTAGGGCGTTCGAGTAAAATTATAGTTCCTGGCATTCTGAAACAAATTGAGATTATTTGTATTTTAGGAAGAAGAGAATTTAGCTCTGTACACATTCCAAAGAATTTCAAGAATGGATAAAAATAGTTGTGAACGTTCGGTTACAGGTTATGATGTGTGCTTTTTATTGCATCTCTGTTCGTCTATAAAATCCTCGTTATAAACCTGCCGCAGTTCTTGATTACGTCAGGTCTTGAGTCACACAGATCGGCGGGCAAGTCATGAGATATTAACGCGATTACAAGGGTGCATATAGCTGGCGGGATTGAGAGTGGCTAAACTTGGCGAACCGATTTCTCAATTTTCAGCAGTAGGAGAAAAAACATTTTTCACATTAACCAAGCAATACTCTTTTTTTATAAATACGAATAACTTTACAGAAATACATAGTGTAAAGTTGAGAATGTTCTGAAAAAAAAAGTACTACAAATGCTAGGTATGGAACAGTATTTTTTATTTCTATATCCAATCATTGTTTTTGGCGCCCAGAATAATGCCGGGACTAAGATACGCGGTATACTGTTGTAATGTTTGAATCATTGCATAAATAACACTGTTTGATGTTGACAATAAATATGTATTATCTGTTATTCTGATATTAGGGGAATTTCAATTTATGCTATTTAAATAATTAGCCAAATTCAACTTATCTTGGCTCGCACACAGCACATCTGATGATGAATAAGCCAACGAAAGCTGCTTCTCTGGCGAAAAAAATTTGCAGGCGAAGACGTGAACCTATGTTGCGCGAGGAGTTTGGAAGAAGTCTCGTCGAAAGTAGTAGTTTTCGCACGAGGCGCAACCACACGAGTTACTTCCAGCTCCGCGCCACTCCTCCCTCCTCCCACCTCCCTCCTCCCTCCTCCCTCCTTCCCTCCGCTCCGCCGCCCGCCCCCGCCCCGCCCTCCCACTCCACCTCCCGCTCCGCCGCCCCGCCCCGCTCCGCCGCCCCGCCCCGCTCCTCCATTCCGCTCCTCCGCCCCGCCCCGCCCTGCTCCGCCGTCTCTCTCCACCTGCCACACGCGATACGCCGCGTGCGGCCATTTCCTGGATTTGTGAAACCAATAGAAATCGGAAATTAATGATACTCAGACGACGAATGCTGAGGGCCATCGTACAGTCTCACGAAGTCAACTGTAACACGGATCACGTGATAACTCTCAAGAGTCACGGCGATGTCATGATAACCTGCGCGTAAGCAGGACGTCGACATTGGCGGCAGACACGTGACTTCTCCTGTGGCGACTGATGAGGTGTTCCGAAAGTTTTGGATTGCAGGAAATTTCTGAGAAGAATGTGCTGTGGGACTGTGGTATTAACACACAACCTTTTGATACTAGTGATATGGAAACATATGCTTTGATACATATGTTTTGATACTAGTGATATATAATGCAAACAACGATGGTAAAATTAAATCATACGAAATCTTTCCTTTTTCCTGGATATTTCTTTCAGCATGTACAAATCAAACAAACCCTAAAATTAAGACGTTTTCCGATGTCTGCTGATGTTTTCTCAAAGAACATATACTATTTATTGCAGTACCCATGCGTTGATTTTCTTTTTAAATTTGTTAATAGTTTTCTTATAATAAATGCATGTTTATATTAAGATTACGGAATTTCTGTGTATTATTAAGGGGTGTTCAACAGGGCTTCAGTGTTATAAAATATAATGGGAGTTTCACATGAAGACAAGTGTTTAATTAAGGGTCTCACACCAGGAGTAGAATTAAATTCTCATCGCCGATTAAAAATAACGGTTGATTCCGGGTTTACGGTGCACCTCGGCTCTCACTGTCACGACCTTTTTAATACTACTATAAGTATCATTCACTTCTGATTCTTGTGTCATGAACGATAGTCAATGATTCATACACGGAACGTTTAAACACTAGTTTTAGAAAATTTTGTCGTAGAAATGTAGTATGTGATCCGTTTGTGCAGAATTGTACCTCGCTACCGTGTCCAAGTTGAGGACGAGACTCGGGCCTTCGGCCTCGCGATAACATAAACCATCCTTGAGTCTGTCCATCGCATAATTACAACGCATTTTATGCGAATAATCTTCAAAAATCTTTTGGGGTGTATATGTTTTTATGTTCTCCACATATATGCGAATAAATTTATTTTAAATAAGAGAATTTATTTTAAACTTGAACTTAAACGGCCATTTTTAAGAGAATTTCTATTAAAATAGTTCTTAAAATAACATAAACAATTCCTTTGTGGTGAACGATAGCATGTCTATCGATAGCATGTCAGCCGATTAAAAGAGAATTGGATCACGTCAAGGCACAGTAATAGAGGAAGACTAGGCTAAGGTGCACCGTAAACCAGGAATCAGCCAAAATAACGGTTAAATTGAAGATTTCTGGAGTGTAGTGGTATGAAATATGGTCAATGAAAGAGAGACCCTTGGCTCTAATAAACACTAGCATTTCTTCTAGATAATCATTCTCATACAAACAGAAAATAGTTAATTTATAAATGAACACTATAATAACAAAGCACAACGTTTATAAGAAAAGTTTATCTCACAGTAATAATGCAATTCGCAAATAAGGGGTTAGGTGGCGCGGTGGCCTCCATACAACGTGATCACCTCAGCGCTGCTGCATAAGATGGCCGCGGTCTCTGACTCAAATTTGTTCGCTTTATCCACGATTAGGCTGCACTACGGTAAAACCAAACTGCAGATGTAACTTTTCGAAGTAGCGGCGAATTCGGCATTCTCAAGTTTCTTGAAAGTACAGGCGGATTACTCGGAAACTCGTGGCTTGTTTAAAAAGAACTCAGAACTACTAGTACTGGTTAGGGGAGAACTATTTTCACTCTGCTTTGATCAGAACACCATGGGGACGAAATGCATCTGCGGCATAGGCTGAGGGAAGGGAGTAGCGGGACCCGATCACCAACGATTGCAACGTCACGTTTCCCGTTCACTTCTGTGATTCGGGAACGATTATGTTACGATGTATCTTGGGGTACTACCTCGCTATATTTTAACAAGTTCGAATAGCAAGGATAAACCAAATATCATATTAAAGTCTCAGATGTTAACTAATCCTAGATATTTCATCCGTTTCTTCACACAGAAAAAATCTTTGATAATTCTTGCTTTTTATTTTACTGCCAAAAAAGAATAATAATTGTGTGTAACATGTTGGGGTGAAGTAGTGCCATCTGCGAAATTTCTTGTGATTCCAAATTACTACTCTTTCTCTTATTTTATATATTAATGTTAATAAATATTATTTTGAAAGCAATAAAGTAATTTTGTTTCTTTGTTTTCAGGTAACACAAATGTTCTTCTCGCTTATGTTTTGTCATCCAAGCAATGGATTGTCTAGAGGCAAGGTAACAGTTCTTTTTTACACTCTTTCTCTTTTATAACTTTAAAATGTAAAGGATAATATGTTTCTGTTTTTATATTTCTACTTTTCTCAACATTAATGAGTACGCTCCAAAATATGTTAAGAAAATGTATAATAATATTTATAAAGTAATTTCTACATTTGAAAATTATTATATTTCAAATGTAAGTGTTTGTTTTATTTTTGTGTTGTCACAAAATACTTTTTCAAGAGACTTCGAGAAAAATATTCATGAAGAATAGCGAGGAGACTATTCATATCTCGATTTTACTCCGTCCCTTTTTTCACACGGGGAATCCAATTAGCAGATTCTGTTTCCGAGAATTAATTAGCTAGCCCCGCGTTCTCTGGAAGTCTTGTGGAAAGGGTAGGGCCGTGACGGGAGGGGAGGCTCGCTGCAGTAGCTCTCCTTACAGCAGTCGATGGCGGAGATGTCGGAGTCAACAATATTGCATTCGAAACGCACTCAAAACAGCTTGCCGATCTATAGCAGTTACCCTTTTAAACTATAAACAAAACACTCTTTTCTATATTTGTGAGGCAATATGTGAGCTATGATGACTTTTACAATCTATTTAATTTTTTGAAAGACTAGGAAAATATCACCGCCAATAATTGAAGGGAGGATACAACTCGTGCAGAACGAGTCAGTGGAGGAGGCAGTAAGTGAGAGAGGGAACGGCGGCGGAACGAAATGTATGGCAGTTAGAGACGAAAAGGAGAACGGAACGGTGGCGTTGGGTCGGACGCGTTGGGAAGACGCCGAAACTGTATTACTACTAGAGTACAGATAACGAGAGAATGATCAAAGTTCGCACTTATGTGCGAATGATATTGCGATGAAGAAAACCCGATAGTGAAAGGCAACATAAGTGCAATAATAGGCAAAATTTATTGCTTATCTATCCTGAAAATGATTATTACATGAGTTTTTCCCCTTTCAAAATTCAAAATTTTGTTATTATTTGAAAATAGATTAAACATGGGAGTTGTTGTTTTCACGTACAAGATTCAAATTTAAGAGTAATAAGACTTTTGTAGGATCACAGAATTTTGAAATGTGCAAAATACTTCACAGCACGATACGCAGTAATGTTGAAAAATAAATAAATAAATACAATCAACATGTGCAAACGATAGACATGACAGAACATTCGATAACGAGTGGCCGCTACATGTCCAACTGTGTGTGAATAAACGGTAGAGAAATAGAATGTAACGCACGAGGATCGATAATTCAAAGCAGGCAAAAACTGTGACTATTGGGACAATTTATGCGTGGGAAAAACAGGCGAATCGTAGTTAAACTTCCTGGAGCCGAATGCATCACATGAGCGAGCCGATCAACAACCGAGGAACTGTGAACGTTGTGCGGCTACCGGAATTGTCGGACAGAATGTGTATCATCGAATGACCAGCCAAGAAATGCTATCGAGATGATGTCAAAGTTACTGAATTGTCGCCGCGGACATCGTGGGAAAAATTTATTTTCTGATGTTGCGGCGGGAACATGAGCGACGCCGGACACGGCCGAGGACTAGCCTACACGCTCAGACAAGTATTCCGAGGATCAGATTTCAGTAACATGTTAGATATTATAATTAGGTAACGTTCTGAATTTACAAATAGAACTATAGTATAGTCGTATAGAATCTGTAATAAGTTGATTTTAGTTACATGTTTTCAGTTTGTTGAAATCCCTCAGCCCATTCACGAAGAACAACACCTGCCCCTTTTAAATATTAATTTTGTTGTAGTGCACCAAAATCTGGTTCATCACTATATATTAATGTATGTATGTATGTATGTATATATATATATATATATATATATATATATATATATATATATATATATATATATATATATTTTATGTTGTGTGTGTGTGTGTGTTGTGAGGCAATATATCAACGATTTATCAAGAGAAGAAAATGAAGAGAAGTATAGTGAAAGTAAAATAAAAAATTGAAACAAAAGGACATTTCCATTTGTACTTTCTCGCCCTTACGATGGTACTTCTTAAGAAGAGAAGGTAAATCGTGCACCGGAAAACGGGCAAGAAAAAATGGATAAATTCTGTTGTGATTAGGAAGTTATAAGAAGCGCTAACACGTCGCATAGCCAGAATACATGTTTTGCGCGTCCTTGAAACCAACTAATCGATTAATGGCAAAACATCTGTCTCTCTGTCCATTTGTGGTCAACGTTGGCGCCTAAACCGTTCAGCCAATTTTCATCAAAATGTATATTCCCCAATAGATAAGAACGAGCTCGAGGTCTTATAAGTTTCAAATTGATATTTTGATATCTGAGAGTACTTTACATAAAGCCTCAAAAACATTTTCAGTTTTCTAAATAATGGCATCAAATTCTTTGACCGAACTTTATCCTCGGATAGTGTAAAGGACGCTTAAGAGAATGTTATAGGTGTAATGTTTCTTCAAATCCCGTTTTTTTGAAAATGTAAAAGTGTAAGTTTTGAGAGGTCTTCCTACAATGATAATATTGAGACAAAGATTTTTTCTTTAGTGAAATCTGTTTCATAAATAATCTTTAATAAGTTGATTTAATTTTTGCGAAAAATTATTATTTTTCGTGTAATTTGGAGCAAAATATTGCCAATTTTTAATTTTTTAATCACTAAAATTTGTTATTAATCTTTTTTTGCGGATATAAGCAAAAATAGTCGGAAGAATGAGAGGGTCTCATTTTCGTTGAAGGATTTGAATTTTCGAAAATTGCAAATTTTAAAAAAATGCGAGAAAGTACGTGCTGTTGTAGCAACACTATTTGAGTGATTTTTGTTAAAGTATATTATTTATTTCAGTGTTAGGAGATCGTTTTTTTCTGTTGTTCTTGAGCAATGTGCGTGCTAAATTTTGTAAAACCGTTTTGTGCGGTTCAGCAGCATTTTTGCTGCTGCTGTCCTCTTGTGTAAATGTCTATACGTTTACAGTTGGCTAACACATGTATTTAGTTAGTCTCTACAAGCTTTCAAATCAGTTCGCAATTCCAACGGCTTTTAAATTACGAAAGGTCTGTGATCACTGTTTGCCTTAAATAAAATGTTCAAAAAACTCAGCTCTTTAAGCAAAGATATGTACAAGATTTTGAAAAAATGTGAATTACTCGGTTAATATTTGCTTCTTATTAATGCAGTTTAGAAAAAAATCTCAAAAATCGCTCCCAATTTTTTCTTTAAATTTTCTCTACGGATAAAACAACGTACTCTTAAAAGAAATGCAAAGATCTCATTTTCGTTGAACTCTGAATTTTCGAAAAGTGTGTGTTGGAAATAATGGAAGAGACAATTAGAGTTTTAAGCTCAGACCTCATTGAGAACATTTTAATTGCAGCGTGCAAGTTACGTTAAAGAATAGCACGTTATTGACATCCGCATCGGCTCAGAATGTCTGCGCTCCTAATGACGTCTTGCTTATCATCTCGAGATAACGTTGACAAAATAGCATACTAATTAAAGAATATTGTACCATTCCGAGCTTACTAAATTATTATCCGCAGTTGTGTATTCTTATTGCAACGCTAGGCTACATTGGCTCTGCCATGGAGCTTCAAGAGTCTGCAAAGTGACAAAAACAACGAGATATTGAAGGGCAATAAGGGACATTAACGCCAACATACCTCTCTGTCTAGTGGTCAAAACCAACTTAGCATGCTTCTACATCAACTATAACCCGTCACCCGATCTTCTTTGACGAGGATACCAGCGCTTACTTCTCTTTCGGTATATTTGGTTATATTTACAAATTATCTTTCAATAATACATGGAAGAGACATTTTATATTATACCAACCAATCTAAGATGACTTACCTCCTTATTGGTCCCAACGTTTGCACTCTTTTTTTTTACAAACAACGCTTATATAATTTTGCTCTTCGTTTAATGTTTATTTTTTCGCTTTTCTCTTATATTATATTTACATTTCTGTTCCATATCTCAATATATATTAAGTATTTATTAGTTATAAGAAAATATTTATATACTTAATATTTTATTCCATTTGAAAATAGTCTTAGTAAATACCACATGTGCTTCAAAAATTCTCAGACAATTAACACTTCGTATCTCGAGTTGTCAATTCATCTCAAGGATTTCCAAAACACTCATGGGATACCCAGTGAAAACTTTTTCAACCAACTTTTTTATCAGTAAGCAAAGAACTACTAAAAATGAAATGCTGTACGATTGCAAATTTGCAAAAGTCACCTTTATTCTCCAGATTTCTTGATTCACATCTACGTTTTTCCCATCACCCCGTCCTGCGATACAAAATCTCTCATTCACGTGTGTAAAGATTGTCACAAGTCCTTTGTGAGACCGTCCTCATTGCTGCCCTTTGAAAAGCAAATCGCTGTTTTACTTGTGACCGCTGGTGCCGCGTGACAACGACGATGGAAATCCTTTGATGGAAGCGTTCTGCACACATTAGCGGCGAAGGTTAGACATTGACCTTCCTTTGCGGCCCCGTGAAGTGAGAAAACATAGAGCGGCTATGTTCATTTTGCAAATATAATGTTAGAAATTTCTAATGTACTAACGATATGAAATATGTCATATATTTCACTAAATTTACCTTTTTTGCGTGAAATAAAAATATATGAAACTAACTTCTAAAAGTGTTTTTTCTGAATAGTTATTTTTTAACTATTGGGAATCGTTATTATGTCATACGGACATACTAATACTAATAAAGCAAGGAATACTAAGTCAGTACCTGTCATTCCAGATATGTCACGACTGATGCTAATGCGAGCACACACTTACTTGGTAAGAACAGAAAGTACTGTGATCGTGCTTCAGAAAACGGCGAATTTTCGACAGAAAACTCCTATTGCCGTTGTCTGGTAACGAAAAGCGAAGTCGATATCCTTTCACCACTGAGGTCCGGGTTGAATTCCCGTCGAATATCATGTGAAATTTGTTCCAACAAAACGAGTTTGGCTGCTTCACAAGGGCTAGACCAACCCCTGTGAAGCGTCCTAAACCCTACCCCTATCCTTATTCCTTCCCAATTCTGGCCGCTGGGTAGTGACGCAGAAGCGCGTAGCAGGAGGCGCGTACTCGGAGATGCTACCTGGCGGTCCTCTTGACAACTGACTGCGACGTGACGTGACATGACTTTAAGGTAATGGAGGATTGCTCCTCAGCGCAAAGCGCTCCACGCCCCTTAAGGGTCTTGGAGACGCGGTGCGTCAAATTGTAGACGCAACAAATTTAAAAAAGTAATAAATCGTGTTTCAATATATAGTGAATTACTTACTCTAACATGAATCCATGTTTGTTGGTTCTTGACACCGAAAAATTGATTGACGACAGAACGCCTGTCTGTCTGTGACCACCGTTCAGCCGATATTTTCCAAAATATGCTCCAAAATTGAAATATCTCGATAAATTGAAAGGAATTTGAGGCTCTCTGAGTTTGATCTTTTAATTTTTGGAGGAACTTTTCATGAAGCTGTAACATTTTCAATATTGTCTCAAAAATGGCTGCAACTTATTTGATTAAACATTATCTTCGAATGGGACGCTGAAAAATGGCTCTTAAAGGAAGCTTAAAAGAATGTTGCATGTCTTAATATTGAAATACCTTTCGTTTTGTTAAATATGACGACTAAAAAAGTTAAATATTTTTAGTGGTCTTCCTACAATTCTAATATTAAAGTTACAGATTTTCTTCCTTGGTAAATCTTGATATATGGTCATATACATTTGTTTTAAAAAAATATGAAAGGTTTTCTCCAATTTTTTGTGAAATATGAGAAATTTGCACTCAACTTTTAGGTATACAGGCAATTTGTATATAATTTTCTCAAAAACATCGCCAAATTTTCCTCTAAATTTTTCCTCGTGTTTATCAAATGATATCAGATGGAAAATAGAGTGTTGCTAGCTTCATTTCAGAGAAACTCTGAATTTTTGAAAATTACAAAAAATGAAAATTGCAAAACCATGAAAATTAAAGCTAGAGATTTTTGTGTTAAATACAATTTTCTAAAAACTCAGCTCTTTAAACAAGGGCATGTATAAGTTTTTGAAAACATTTGCACTTATCGGTTAATATTTGCTTCTAATTAATGTAGTTTAGAAAAACATTCTCAAAAATCGCTCCCAATTTTTTCTTTAAAATTTCTCTTCGGATAAAACAACGTCCACTTAAAAGAATTGCGTAGAATAAGTGCGTGTTGGAAATAATGGGAGAGTCAACTAGATTTTTAAACGTAGACCTAATTGAGAACGTTTGAGTCACTGCCTGATGAACGTTAAAGCGTACGTCGAGCTACCTCAACGGGCCTGAGTTCGAATATCGTGGCGAAAAAATATTGCTGGTTGAAAACACTTGCTTGTAGTACAAAAACATGGAGCCGTTGCATATAATGGAAGAAAGCATGTGCTGTGGGACTATCACCACAGGTTTTATCCTCTTTCATTTTCACTTCTGCCGCCAGAACAGGCAATTACCTCGTAGAGAGATAAACAGATTTGGAGATGAAATAAGTGTAGGAAAGAAGTTTTCAAAATTAAAAAATAGAGAATAAAAAAATATAGAGATTTTGTGAATGTTATAGCCCGAGAGGTTCAACCTTCTTTGGAAAGTGAAATACGGTGCGGACTCCATGTCGACTTGCGTTGTTTTCATCTCTAGGTATCTCTCTCAATGAGGCATCGCTCCAGTCAGAAAATGTTCTCAAGTTCCGACCTGTCTGGTAGTATAGTGCAACAAAAAATATAAATTTGTATGTAAGTGTGAGGGGAGAATATGAATCAAGGATCATGACGGAAAGATCGCGCGAGATTGTTTGCAACATTCACTTCTGCTCCAACATTCGCCTGATATGAATTGGACAAACCACGGAAAACTACAAATCACATCAAGTGACCGCTAGAATTCTCTCCCAAACAAAGGTTAAATCCAATCTATCTACGTAACTGTTGTCAAAAATACCCCATCATCGGATCTCGAAGTGCAGAACCTCCAAATCACCTGCATTACAGATATATTGGCCATGCTGCCATTACCTTTCCATTTCAGCCGGTACGTGACAAAAAGAATTCAGCAAAGAAAAGTGTAAAAGGGAAGCGAGAGGAAGAACGGAAATGAAAAAGTACGACATCTATCTAGCGGATATGCCGAGCAAATACTTCCAGGCTCTTCTGGGAGAAGAAAGGCTGGTCCACGAGCTCATCGCCGGCGCGCCGATTTCTATTTCGCCCTTGGGCGGGCAGGACGGTGGCGCCCCGCGTGCCAGAGACGGTTTATGACAAAAGGAAATATTTGCATGGAAATAAATTTTATCTCCCTCTTCGAAGGAGGATCGATGGTGCATGCATAAAAGTCGCGTCTTGAAATAGTAGTAAACTTCTTGATGATAGCCAATTTACAAGTTTAGCCCATAATGTTTTCTTACGAGCAGTGACTTGGGGAATAAGATCAAAAGGTCTCGTAAAATCACGGATAGGAGCTGCAAAGCATACGTATGGATACGTAGACACTGATTGATCCATGTGTTAGGAAAAAGGGTTTTATTTAGGCGGACACAACATATATAATAATTTTAACAATAATATAAGGAAAGAATGTTTGCCCTCAACAAAGTATTCTTGCCTTTCGCACACTTTTTAAGTAGTTTCTTTTAGGGGGAGACGGTACCATGTATACCGTTAATTCGAAATTGGCTACTATTGATGTACCTTTTCTATAAAATTGTTAACTAGAAAATTGTGACATTTCGCATTCTTAAAGGAGTAGCTTTTGTTATAATTTTGAAATGTTTTTGTTGATTGAAAAATTAGTATTTTTTAAATTATAATTTTTGCCCCAATTTTTCAGCATACTTTGACAAACACTTTTTTATGTTGTTTATAATCAAAGAAGGTTTATATAAAATTGCCAATACTATACGAAATTTACATACTATACATTTTAATAAATTTTAATTCATAATTTCTGAGAGAAGGTACATTATTTACAAAATAACATTTTTTAAAATCACAATTTCAAGTCCGCACTTGCCACTGCTCAACTAGAATATTTCTGTTCCGTATTCTGGATCATTTCTTTAAGGGGCAAAGATCAATGCTACAAACATATGAACAGGAGCCTAATTCAATAACTCATTAACAACCGAAAGTGCGTTCAAAGTTACCAAAAAATAGCCCTAATTCCACACATTGAAAAAAAAAGAGGGCGTGACTCATGCGTATCAAACCGGGAGCGGTAGCTCAGTGCATCAACTGATGTCACTACAGCGCCTTTGACCGGGAGGTCCCGACGGCGGCAGGATTTTCGACATTAGCTTTTCAGCTAGGTCAAGTTCAGTCGCTATCTGAAGGAGAATTCTTGCGGCCGGCTGCTCTGATCGGTAGTTTCCCGTGGTTTCTCCGATCAACACCAGGGGAATGCCTGAGCAGTACCCTACGAAACGGGCCACGGACCGCGCGCGATCTGTCCTTCCTCTTCCTTGTCCTATCCTCTCCCCTTACACACACATAATTACACTAACATGCACTACACCACCACATATTCCGGGAGAGCGGTTGGGAGCTTAGAGCTTGTCCCGGCTGGGGCGGTGCCCCGCTCATGTGAGTCCTGGTTAGGGGAAAACCCCACTAGCCGACGGTAGGTCGATGCCGGATCTCGCCATCCAGCGGGAGATCACCGCCAACTCCCGAGAAAAACATACACTACACTAACAGGACTAATCACCAAAGCAGTTGACGCGCCCGGAAACACAAAGGAATCAATCAATCAATCATGCGCATCAAGATATTTAAACAAGAATTAAAGGTACTTCCAGACGTGTCAAAACAAAAAAAATTTAATGCATTGGAAAGAGCAAAGTTTGAACTATTTATTTAGCCAAAATAACAAAAATCGATCATTTGACCCATTTCATGGTACCCTCATCCCTTAACGTACTTGTATGTATCAAGCAGATGGAAGTCTGGCCTCACTGCCCGACTCAATAAATTTGTGTAGTATGGCATTGCAATGTAACTGAATTTATATTTCTACTCCGTTCTTAAAAAGGCACGTGGTTATTACACAAGTGTCTATTACTTTATTTACGGGGTGCTAATTAGATCCATTTCATTCTCTTTTAATAACAATTTGAAGCTTCAATTCTCTACGTCTCGAACCAGACTCTCCTTGAATCAACGTTAAATATTTTCCGGCACACTGTTCGCGAATGAAAACAATCGGGTATGCAAATGATAATTTTCATTCAAATGTTTCAACAACACCTCTCCTCAATTTATGCAGCTTATTTGCTCCTTCTCCTAGTGTAATATATGTTGTTAATTACCTGGGTTTCAAACTGTGTGTAGCTGAAGTTTCTGAAGTCAACGTGGCAGTGCTAATGCTGCGGCGCAAGTATTCACAACTTAGCCAGTTTTCGCCGGACGAGGCGGGCGGGCGGGCGAGCAGGAAACTCGCAAATTGCCTCGTTTGTTTGCGCAGCGCTCGCGCCGAGCCGACCGTCCCCTTTGTGGCGACGATAAATTGGAAAGACGGGGGACGGGGGGGGAGGGACGAGCCAGAATTCGTTTTCTTTCGTTGCACACTCGGCGAGGCATATCCGCTTCCAAAGACAGATGCCCCGGTGCCCAATAAAGCAGCGCTAATATTTTCATTTCGCACCTTTGGAGAAACATCGACACAAGAGGAAATCTGTGAATTGTGGAGGAAACGCATTTAAATTTTGTTGGTTGCGGGTCATAAGCCAATCCTACAAAGCGAAAAAGGGAATAATTACAACCCACACTTAGCTTTTGTAGGTTAACTTAAGTATTAGGAATATTGTGGAATCAACAACTCATTCTAAGAAAATGTTCTCTTACGTCATTCCAAGAGTGTGGTTTGCTGCAGGTTACCGAGAGTCTTTGTAGAAGAAATACATGCTCACATGATTTATAAAATGTTCCTTTCTTAATTTTTAACCACAAACCAATGAAATTAGTAACCAATGTAGTTTAACAGATATTTGTATGTATTTGGTATTTTGGATCAATAGTTTGAAGTTGCCGACCAGCTAGCCATGCAACCAGTGTAAACCTGTCCGACTTTGCCGGCCAGCTAATTATGCCCCCCATGTATGGTCCGAGTTTTAATTTGAACGCTTGAGGTGTAAGAGAGACACGTGGTGTAAATGACGCATTCCCTTCACCGTAAGTAGCTAACTCAGGCCTTTCTTCCTCACACGGCTACAGAAACTGAAATTATTTTAAAGGAATTCTACAACTCTGTTCTCTTTGATCGAGAATCGACTCCGGAACCATGCCACAGAAAGCGAGTACGCTTCCCATGAACCATCCTAGAGGCTCGAGTATATTTACGATGGAATATTTGATGAATACTAATACCATATGTTCATTGTCAGAGAATAAATATCTTTTATTTTTACTGATACGTCATAGCTTGTTTTTGCCTTCCATACGGAGCTCGACATACACTGCATAACTTACCGGAATCCAAAGAATCGTGGTTACGAGGGACATATGAAAACAGATGAATGTTGCTTATATTCTTTTATGCAAGGTGTTATGAAAGGGAAAATTAAAAAATCAAATCCAGTCAAGTTAATATCTTGTTAATTAGTAAATAAGTAAATCTAAATCAAGAAAAATAGAGAAAAAATAAAATTATGTATATTCTAAGGGCATTAACTGGTTGTAATGATCTCGGGCGACCAAAAGCTCTCGGACCAAAGGTTCTCTGACATTTTGTTGTCGTTCGATCATTAGAACCGTGTTAACGAACTTGGTGCAAGAATAATTATTTCTGATCTGAAAGCCACGTCAATTATCAGACGCCAAGTCAATTATCTAAACTATTTCTTCAACATGTGTCGTTAAGTGACATCTTTAAACTTTATGAATAACTTCGATTAAAAGGTCATCGGAACGCTTTTAAATATTCCAGTACATGTGTCATATTCTCAGAGACCTCAAATTACATCTCTGCTCAACAATAGAATTTGGAAATCGGATTGTGGTTTAGTTTTGACTGTTTTCCATTTCTAATTTCATTCTTTTCTTAACTCATTCCTTCCTGTCAACGGTAAGAGAAACTATCTCTATGCTCTCTTTAATTCAGAAAAGATGATGGATTTGGGATCATTTATAAGAAATAATCGACGCTACCCTTCCTGAGTGTGCTGTCTCTTGAGAGTAAATATCCCTTACTAAAGTAATATTCTCTTATTACTGTTTAGGAAAACATGCGTCCATGGAACATGCCACGCACCCTTTTCCGTTTGGCATAACTCAAAAAATTTCATTTTAGACTTTTAAAAGAGGGGTTTTATGCCTCTGAAGCACTACGTCAGCTTATGTTTCCTATGTCATTAGCAGCTCAGGAGCCGTTCTGAAAGTTCCATTACATTTTGGTGGGTATCTTGTAGGTATCTTTTCGGTAGGTTCCTTTGTAGCATGTTTTCATATTCTTTTATTTAATATGATTATAAAGTGAAAATTAGAGCGTAATTTATAACAATAAAATACATGACTATTTTGAATATGAAAGACACGCACTTGAGCAAGTTGTAGTAGTCAATGCAATTGCATACTCTCATACCAGATGTTCGGAGAGGATGAAGGAAAAGATTTATGAAATTGTGCTATTACAAAACAAGAATTTTGAAGTTCCAGATACACTTAAGTCCTTGTTTCTTCAAATATCAGCTATCAAAACAAATCACTGAAAATATAAAAGTTATCGAAACCGACCAGCCAAAATCATTGACAAGTAATAATTCCTTCAAGAAGAAAATATTATATGAAAAGAAAATGAATCAAACTAAATTTGTTCAAATGCCTTGAATTCCTAGAAAAACAAATTAATATATTTACCCTGTTGTTACTCAAGTATTACTAATTTATTTAAATTTCTTTAAAAATATTTACAATCCTATAGAATAAAAATTATCTACCTAAGTGATGTCCCGGAATTAAGTTACTATTCGGGCCGCTCCGTCATTTCGTCTTCCTCAACAGTTCCTACCGCCCTGCCCACATCGTCTACCTGGACCTGATCGCCCCGCCCTCCCCTCCCTCCCCGCCCGCCCCGCCCGCCCCCGCGCCTCCCATCATTTGCTTCGCCGGGTGCTAAATATTCTAAAAGACACCTTTTTCGCTAACATTTTAAATCGCAACACTTTCCTTCTTTTTTCTCGGCCGCTCAAACTTTGGAAGAAATTACTTCATGCAAAATGAAATAACACTCACTCCATTGTTTCAAACGTTTATGTGGAACTTGCAAGCACGGTCTAACACACACATAACTTTATTTTCACTTGTAGACTTTTCACTTGTAACTTATGTTCACTTAGATTGCAATACATGGTCTTATTTAACTCCATATGATTACATGTCATTACGTATCTCTTTTTGTTAAGGCGGCAAACAAAAATGTGTATAATTTAAACAAACACTTTCAAATAAGCAGCTTTGTTAAGTCAGTTTTACTGGTTCTCTCTCAGGAGATACTTAGTGCTCTCCTGTTTTCTGACAAAATATAAAAGACAGAGAAGGCGGAATATTTTCTTCCAAGTAGCTTGTTGCCTCAAGGAAGAAATAAAAATGATAATAGATTGCTGTCTTCCTCATAAACTTGCTTTCAAGACAGCTCGCTTGGAAATCTTCATTTATGTAGCTAATTATGTTTAAAAGCTTTCGAGGTTAGAATCATAAAGTCTTTGGGGAAACCACGGTCTTGTGGCTAATTCCAGAAGTGTGGTACTTCCTTTGCTCTGCTTCTTACTCTCTGACCTGAAAAGTAAAAATCTCTTAAGCAAAACGAGGAGCTGGGAGTTTTACTTTATTTTGTTATGTTAATATTTCCTTATGCCGATGTCATGGATCAACATTTTCAAATTGAACGCACTACGAAAACGACATTGAGTGATCTTAAAGAATAACAGGTTTGAAACAATAGAATTTGTCTCATTTTCATTATCAGAATACACTTAATGCACACGTATTATAATACAGATTTACGTTACAAAATTACAGTTTCGCGATGTTAGGAGAATATTCAGACGATATGTGTGTAGTATATTCTTGAGCAACGAGTTTCCTCTCTTAATAATGTCTCTCGAACTTTGTGTACATTATTTAATTCCCATTTATGATTATACGCCACGATTACTCAGACTTCTATTGAAAATTGAATTATCAAACTTAATTCAAAATGTAATCAATGAGCCAGCCCTCGTTTAGCGGCCTCTTTCCGTAAGAGGCTCATTTCTTTATAAAATATAATGTCTATTCCTGTTCCTAAGTCATATAGCCGTACCTATACTGAATGAACAACTATGATAGATCGAAAAAATATATTGTTGGATATTATATTTCCTATTCTAAGTGATTGTAAATTTTAACTCATCATTAAAACGCTACATTTTTATTTTTCGCTTTTGTAAATTTCGCATACTATCTACTAAATGTATGGAATAAAGTAATCTACTAAATATATGGAGTGTAATAACGCATGAAACATTTTCTTAATTTGAGGAAACAAGGAAGAGTGCCGAACGAACAAAATATGAATAACATAAAATCATATTTCTGATATACTGATTTCGCAGTATGATAATATTTAGCAATAAAGTTACCACTTTCACTTTCACTAATTTTAATCCCCGAAAAAACATCATCTAGACGATGCAGTTGGTTTTGTATTTTCAAACGCATGTATCAGAAAGGAAAAAATGATCATCTTTCATCTTGAAATTACCATCAAAAATCTATCATATTGCACGAATGGTGTAAACTGTCATTTTAAAATCCAAAAATTAATATACAAAGTATTGTTTATTTTCCGTAATATTTAATTACACAATTTGTTGTTGTCAAGCTGGAGAAAAGAGCAATAAAATTTCCTTCGAGGCTGCTTCAGTGTTAATTCAGAAAATGTGGCGGGCTTTGGTCCCACTATCTCGCGGCTCGGCGGGTTAAAAGCGGGTCCCCCTCGTGCATCAATTCCTTACCCGTTATTCTCCTCCGAGGGCGACAGCAACGTTCAAGCAATCAGTCTCTTTGCGATAATGTTTGCTGATAAGGAAAATATATTGCAATGATTATTTTTCGTCATGGCAAATGAGTTTTGCTTCTTGCCTTGGCAAAAGTATATTAATTTTCATTTGTTAGAGGCGATCCCTTTCCTACCGGGATTTGAACCAATTACTGCGGCCATTTGCTGCTTCAATCATTGTCATAACATGGAACAAACGAAAGAGCACGAATGGGCGTTCATTTGAAGGATCAGCAGCCTGCTGTCGATGCGCATCAACTCATTTTCCGCTTCTTTGTAAGCCGTATTGCAAGCGGCGGATGAAGAAAGGATGCTAAACTGAGAAAAATTGATTCGCTAAAAGGGTGGCCTACGACTCCAAATATTATTCTAGTGCGTCTTTTTCGTCTTGAAATGTTATGCCAATGCATTGCAAAACTTTAATCACAATGTAAATAGTAGTATAAACCCATACATTCCTCTTCATATTGTTAAAATATAACCAATTATTTTAGTAAAAGAATTGGAATATTTTCAATATTATTTCTCACTTGCCAGAAAATTAACGAAGTAGAAGAGAGAAAATGCTGCATTTGTACAGATTTTATGTTTTAGTCATGACTGGTAATGGTACAATATTGTACAGAGTTTATTGATGAGAATGCATGGGATAAAGATTGAAATAAACTATTGATAATCAAATAATTCTAAATTACGAAATAAAATATTTTGAGAAAACGTCTTTTGTGTGGCAACGTTTATAAAGTCGGCCGATGTAGAAGATACGATTTCTTATTTCTGATTGAATTGTTAATGTTAATATCATCCCTATTCGTCGGAATGTGTTTCCTTATAAGTCGTTGCAAAAACATACATAATGTATTTCATATAAGATTTTTTTCTATTATTGACGTTAATATTGTTAAGAGAGTGCTAGCGTTTCAAAACTGTGTTTCTTCTTTAGTGGTTCGGACATTTTCTGGAGAAATGGGTTGCCTGAGGAAGAAACAGTGTTAACAAAACTGTTTTAAACTTGGTAAATTTAAACTTGACTGCACAGCTAATGGAAGTGACGTATCAAAGGGAAAAACATTTGTTCAACATTTGTTCAAACAAGTCATGAAATTTCTTGGTTAAAAAACACGGTCAACACCTTAATATCATTCATTTTACTTTCTTCCAAAAATGATTAGCAGCATTAAACAAATTACTCTTTTAATTCTTTTATTCGCCGGCCTGCATGGTCGAGGTGGCTAAGAACGAGTACCGACTCAGCGCTTCGGTCCGAAGGGTCGCGGGTTCGAGTCCCGTCTTGGGCATGGTTGTTTTCCCTTGTTGATGTAGTGTTGTCGCGAGGCCTCGCGTTCTGCTGACCTTAGAAGAGGAGCCTGCAAGTGTGTTGGCGTCTAGTGTATGGTCGAATATGCATCCCATCGGGACGTAAAGGGTAACCGGCTGTCGGCTGGATAAAAACCCAAGAAGAAGAAGAATTTTTTAATTCCATCCCTACTTTCTGCTTCTACATTGCAAAATTGTTGTCGACGCTTGACTTTGATAGACCATCCCCAGGCGAGCACGAAACAACGGATCGTATTCTTACACAGGTAATTTTTCTGCAGGAATTGTGATAATAGTTGCAATTATAAAATATTCTAGAACTGAATATTCTACAACTAAAAAAACCCTACAGATTACAGAAATTGTACGCCAAAAGGCCTCTTAACGGAACCATCGAAATGAGAATAATAAGAAAATGAACATTGCGCCTTTCATGCAACAAACTTACACATATCTGAATAACGGAATATTAGACTACCCCGATTACACAGATGTTTGGAAAATATCTGAAATTTCCTTGATTGCCTCAGAATGTGACCAGTACGACATCTGTGCATAAGCAGTTACATAACTCGCGTCAATTGCCATATTCATTTAATATCACGTGTTATATAAAATTTTCCCGCCATAAATTCTTTGCCGAAGAAGTACTCGTTTCAGAACCCTCCACGTCTCCGAAATGTTTGTAACATTTATTTTTTAGAGGCTTGTGAACTTTTTCACCTCCAGTGTTTTTGTCCAAAAATTTAACTAGAGATGCTACAAAATGGCGTAGACTTTCTCTCACTAAATTTGTCTAATTTCCTGGGTGTGTACTGGTTTTAAGTTCTTGCTCCATTCTCTGGTCAGCTACCATCTATCGTCGCACAAAGTAATATTGTGTTGACATTTTCTCAACGTTTGAGTTTCTTCATAATACAACCAAAATATTACATTAAAAATATTAAAGAACAGTAAAACCTCGTCGTAAATAGAAATTTTCATTGAAATTTGATGCCGCTTTTAAGAAAATGGCGATGAAGCAATACTGTAAATGCGAAATTTGAAGCTATTTTTCACAAGAATCTACAAAGTTTTCCAAAACTTCATTTGAAGTCCTTTCAAGCATACTACTAAAAACTATAATGTATACAAATCGATGGAAGTGTCGATATTAACGGTGTGAGAGATATCTTAAAAAATACATTTGTGTAATTTTTCAAAAAACAAAACACTGACAAAATGAACTTTACGTCTATTCAACTTACATTTGATACATTTGTGTAATTCTTCAAAAAACAACAAAATGAACTTTACATCTATTAAACAGTGTAATTAGCACTATCCATTGGAAAAGTCTGAAGAAAATGGAGCAATTTTTGAGAAAATGGCTTTTAAGCGTTTCTGAAATCGTGGAATTTTGAGCTCATTTTTAAAGAAAACTGTTGAGTTTTCGAGAAACTTTATTTGACATTATTTAATGCACATCTACCCATAAATCTAATAATGAGAAGAAATTGACTCTAAGGTACATATTACTGACGTGAGAGTCAAGTCGAAAAAATTACATTTTTGTACTTTTTGGAAAAAACAACAACAAAATACTAGAGCAATATGGCGTTTTTGTCATCGGATAGGGTTGGTTGGGCGACGACACTACCAACAATGTAAAGAAACAATATGGAGCAGTTTTTGAGAAAATCTTGTTTTTGTAAATTTTAAAAATTGCAAATATTGCACGCTCTATTGTATAAAAATTACTAAAAGTTTCAAAAAAGTTTACATGACCTTAATGAAAGAACTATTTAGGGGCAACAAATTACACTCGAAGGAAAAATCTGTGTCTTCAATTATATAGTTGTAGGAAGACGCCGAAAAAATTCAAACATTTGCAATTTTTGAAACGTCAGAGTTAATCGTGAACATCGGACTTATCCCACCTTTATAAATGTATTTTACTCTTTTCTTACAAGTAATTTAATGAATCAATTTTCAGCCGTTTTTTGAGAAAATGTCTGGAGGGCTTCATGTAAAGTACCCCCAAAAATTAAAGAATGTTTTTCAAAATTTCAACTAGAGCCAGATAGACAGGGGTTCAATTTGGTAAAATCTAATGTGTGGCTTAGGCGCTAGGTTTGTTGACATACGACAGACAGAAGGACGGACGGACGTTTTGCTTTCAATGGGGTTTTCAGCATCAAGGACCCATAAAACAGGGATTCTAGCTACTCCACGTGTTAGGGGATTTTTTCTTAATTTAGCAACTGGATTTATTCACTTTTTCGTTGTCAGGGCCCGGTAATTAATTTTTTGTGCCAAAAATCCGCCATTATTTCGCGCAGCATTACATAACTACACTACGTATATACGTACGTATACAAGAGAGTAAAAATGTTTTCTCTTGTGCTTGGATTCGAAGTGCAAAATGAATTAAATAAGATTACGGATTGTTGGTAAAAGAGGCGTAAACATTGAATGTTTCACATCCACCACACAAAACGTCACATGGGATTAGTTGGGAGAACGCAGACTACGATAGGAATTGCTGATCATCATTCCCACCACGGCCGAATCACCAGTTTTTTAAACTCTTGTTTACGTTTTCAGGAACATCGTATTACAACCCCCATTCTATTGGTGGATGAAGGGCACACTGTTGGTCTCCACTAATTACACGAACCAGTTTTCCGGCCAATTTTCACATACTAGTGACTTGAAACCGTCTTTTTGCATAAGAAAAGGAGACTACAGACTTTAATAACTTTTGGAGTATTTCTAATGTGCTGCACGGTAGCTTGGGGATTTTCTGTCCCCCCTATTTGCAAATTAGGCTGTTCATTTTGTCATTCACAAAAATTATCCTTCATCACTGAAGATAAGTTTCGCACAAAATCTTATTTTCTCCATAATCTGTAAAATTGGGCTGAAAATTCAAAGCGTCTGACGTCAGGGTATGAGAGATCTGCAAGTGGTAAGGCTTCTGCTTGAATCGTTTTCTTAAAATCTTCCAAACGATCGGTTGTGGAATGTTCAGCTTTCCGCTTGCTCTGTTCGACTTCCGTGGGCTTCGTGGGAAACACACCCACGTAGTCGCCACTACGTGTCATGCGCTCAACTATCTCTTCAGTCACTGAACGCCGATCCGTTCATTTTCCCGTACAAAGACATTCTCAACCAGTAAGCTGCGCATATCACCAAGTGGAATTGGTAGTTAGTGGATGTTTGTTAAACGTCATTTTGAAGCATTGTTGTACTGTAAGGACAGTCTTATGTGAAGAAATCAAAGAATCCTTTCTCGCAAATCAGCTTTTACAGATACGGTATTTTTGACCGGATTTATCAACACTCATCCAAAGTCGAGCGATTGCACGTCGCTCGACTACTTCCAAACCTATCGATACTAACCAACATCCGCATGCAATCAAATGTATGTGACGAAGATGACTTATTTTATTTCTTCTTATAAGAACGTCAACAACATCCAATCAGAATTCCGACAGTCTTATGTGATTAAAATTTTCTTAACTTACGATCCTTTCTCTTAAGGGGTAAATCGTGAGTTTTACGAGATACAGGTGTAAAATTTTTAGACCTGGGAATTTATCAACACTCATCCACAATAAATTCATACAACCTTCCAAACCCATCGACCTAACCAACATTCCTGCAGTGCCAATCAATGTAGGAATGTTTTTCTAGTTTAGCAATCAATATAACAATGTTTTTCCTATATTAATATTTTTTCTCCAAAAAGAAGAAATTGCAATTGGATTAAACAACTCAGAATAGAAATATCCAAGTTAAAACTTATTAAAAGAAGTAATGTTACTGAAATTCGCATTTTTAAATTCACTTAACTTTAATTCCTGATGTAGTGTTTAGATTTGTTTATAGCGGAACACCAATAGTCAAATTAGTTATCGCTCTAATTTGCTAGTCCTAATCGAGATATTGGAAGCATAAAATTAAAAAAATAAATATATAACATTAATGTAATGTGTATATTGTAATTATATATTATGATCATGAATCATTTTCCCGTTCATTCTCTAGTAGAGCTTTATACAAATTTCACATTTTTCATAATAAAAAGTAAATATTTATTTATTTGTAATTAATTTGTTCGTAAATGTAGTAATACTTATATGCATAAAATGCTGAACGAATCACCATTGATTTTACTGTATTCATCTACTAGATTCTTGAAAACCTACTTGCAGAGGAAAAATATAAAAATATTTTAAAATAATTTAGAAATGAAATACTTATACATCAACTCAGAAATTCGTAATTCAACAATAAATAATTCCTTCAAATATGTATAATTTTCACATAATAAAACATATTTTCTTTTTGGTGATCAAGAAAACACTTATGCACCATGAGCTATAACCTAAGATTGAAAATGATCCATATGTAGAATTACAAAGGTTAAGAGTTACTTAAGAAACGTCTCAGAACATATATCTCAGAATGTAAATGAATTGTCTTATCACGGTGATCAAACCACTCAATACATTTCTCAAACAAAAACACTGGTTCCTTTTCTCCGAAGGTATTGAATATCTTGTAAGAATTATCTTCGTAACGTTAGTTAATATTTGCTCTGCTGACATTATAATGATCATTAAAACTGCTAGCTCACATCTCCAAACTTTCAGGTGAGATTTCGAGCTCTTTCAATTTCACCATTTGTTTTAGTAGACCAAACACTGCATCTTGATCAGTGGATTTCGGAATTTTTGGTTTCATATTGCCTAATTTTTTGTTTGGAATACTAATATTTTCTGAACTCAAAGCACGTGTTTTAGTATTTGGAAGTGCATTCTCCTGTAAAGTAATGTGATCAGCATCATCCGCAACACTAGTGGACTGACTCAAGGACGAAACCCCTTGCAATGCCGCGCGTGCGAGTGACTCATCGATTTCTCTGCTCAAAGCCCTGTTTCTGGCAATTTCATTCACAATATTTACTGTTGAATTGAGCTTCGTTAACTCATTCAGTTCAGCGGGTGTATAATCTGTATCTTTGTAAATGGCTTTTGAACAAATATCAGGATTTGTTTCTGAAGACTCTTTAAGTCGGTAAATACTGTTTCTATTTTCCTGCATTTCTTCCTTATTTTCAAATTTTGCTTCAACATTTTTTCTTGATTTTTCAATTGAATTTTTAGCAGACAAATAAAGTCTATGGGCAGCGGAAGAAGATGAAATTTCGTGTTTCTCTCTTGTGGCATTTGCTTGCATTCTAATAGCATTTCCAATCTTGCAAGCATCATATAAAATACTGTCAAAAGTCGCTGGGGGTTTGCTACTTCTATTTGTGTTAATGTGTGAATGAGTATATACATGTGGAGTTTCAGATCCTTTAATTTTTCTTATATCAAACAGAGTGGAAAAATGTATTCCTTCTTGCGTTAACTCTTTTATTATTTTTTCTGTTCCAACCTCATGACGCTTGGCTAAAAAGGAAGGATGGTTTATGGTTTTATTGTTTGTTTTCGGGTCTGATTTTTGGTACGTCGATTGTTTGACACGAAGGTAATTAGCTCGGTTTTTGAGAGGTGTAGTAAAAGGTTCGTGAATAGAAGTAGATCTTAAAGAACTGGTGATTACTTTATCCTTTTTAAAAACAAGAGGTGGTAAACCATGTAATTTTTCAACTTCAGAGTGAAACTCGTTTTGGAAATTTCGAACATCCAGTGTTTTGTTTGTAGAAGTTTCACATTTATCAGCATCTCTACCAACACTTTTCGACGTAAAAATTGGATTTGGAGAGAGTACTCTATGACTATCTGAACCTGATTGTAAATTGGCGTAAGCGACACTATCACACTCGTCAGGAATAATACAAGGACTTTCTTGAAACCTTACACGCTTTTTCGGCGATGCTTTATTTGCAGGTGTCTTTGAACCGAAATCATCCAAGGTCATCTCCTCCCTTCTTTTCGCTTCTTCTTTGACAGCGCTGTAAAAAACGTCGAAGAAGGAGGACTTGTTCCCCGCGGCATCCGCGGCGCTTTCTTGACCCCTGCGGGACGCCGCCCGCGACGCCTTCTTAGGAGGGCGCACTTCGTGCGTCGTCGCCATCGGCGTCACCGGCCTCTCGGGGGCCCAGTCGGGCCCCGCCGGTCGGTGCACCCGTGGAGGGCGGGGAGGGCGAGGCGAGCATGGCGCGAGGGTTGATGAAGGGCACCCCCAGCAGCGGGGCGGGCAGGCCCAGCAGGTTGTAGCGCGGAGAGTTGGGGGGCGGCGGAGGCATGGGCTGTCTGTACGCCCTGTGCAGGTCGGCGGACGGCGAGCGAACTTTCTTGGGAGGCTTCTGTTTGTGCTTTTGGCGCCATCTGCGGTGAAAGAAATTCCACCGTTATTTATTTTCTCCGTTTTTGTGTATTAGTTAATTCCTCCGTATGGGCAAATGGTAGTGCTGGTACGTTAAATGTAGATATGCTTTATGAAGAATAATACATGACAACTTACTGATTAATGTTATCATGTTAGTGTTATTTAATATTTTCCAGATATATTTAACTTCAACGGTGTTTCGTATTAAAATAGCAGATGTGGATAGATGACAGAATGGTTTTAAAAAAAAAAAAAGGGGAAAATTTAAAAATTTTCATTTAGAAATACAGAGTTCTAGACTGTAGATAGCAAGAATTTGTATATTAAAGAGACAATCGACGTATGTAAGCTGGAGAAATGACAATTGCAGTTTCAAATAACGTGGTGCCCAGAATGTCATTAGTATTCAACTTACTCCTGAAAAAGAGTGTAGAAAAGAATGAAAAAATAAATAAAATAGACCATACATGTTAATTACTTGAAATAGTGCCCAAAATTTGATTTTGTTTTTAATTAGTTGAGCAATATGTAAAAAAATGCAAAATGGAAGTGGGCCTTTTATTTCGCATTGATTATTAGCGTTATGCACACACGATTGTTTTAGTTTTTCATCTGATGAGAAAAGAAGGCAATGGGAAGGTAAAATCGTATGCGGTTCGTAACCTGTTGCACAAGCTGCTCCTCCGGTATTCGTCAGGCGGTGGTCATGTAAACCACTCTTTAGAACAGTCGTCCAATAATTTCGATTGTAGCATCAGCACAAGCATACTAATGCCAATATGCTGGCCAATATCACACAGGAAATGTTTCAGTACCCTGCAAATTCACAACTTCGTAATGACTGATGATCTCGATCATTAGGCGTTATCCTGCTACCGGTGTCGGTGTTTTGTTAGGGAGATACAATTAATTACCTGCATGAGGTGTGCTACACATTTCCTGCCTTAGTGCTCCCCATCAAGTTCTTTTTCTTCCGGATGCAAATCAGACCCGTACGTGACAATAACATTGGTGCCCCGAAACAAAAAAAGTCTTCGTGTGATTGAGCAATGTGAGACTGGAAAAGGATCCGGTGAATGTGTGTATGTGAATGTGTAAGTATTTGAACATTCATGATTGTATGTGATAGTGTAGATGAATAAGCCAATAATTCGGTAATGTATGTTTTTGAATGTGATTGGCTGTGGTTGGGTGTGATTATGTGTGAGTGAGAGTCAGGGATGAGTGTGAGTGTGTAGGTTGGTTTATGTTTTTTGAATGTGTGTGGGTGAGTGTGAGTGTGATTGTGTGTGGTTGGGAGTCAGTGGATGAGTGTGAGTGTGTAGGTGTGTTGGTTTTGTGTGGTGTGTGGAGTGTGGTGAGTGTGAGTGTGTGGTGTGTTGGTATGGTGTGTTGTGATTATGTGTGAATGAGAGTCAGTGGATGAGTGTGAGTCTGTAGGTTGGTTTATGTGTGTTTGTTTGTGTGTGTGTGTGGTGTGTGTAGGTGAGTGTGTGGTGAGGTGAGGGTGAGTGTGAGTCTGTGAATGAGGGTGTGGGTGGTGAGTGTGATTGTGTGTGGGTGGAGTCAGTGGGTGAGTATGAGTGTCTGTGTTGTGTGGGTGAGGTGAATGTGAGCCTGTGAGCGCTGACCTGCTGCCCCGCTCGCGCGCCTGCATGAGGCGCATGCGCAGCAGCTGGTCGGCGCGCGCCCTGGGGTTGAGGGGTTGGCGGCAGCGCGGGGCCCCCCCCGCGCCGCCCCTCCGCGCTCGCCGTCACCGCCGCCAGGAACGACAGGTTGGCCTGCCACAGCCCGCACAGCTGCTCAACATTCCACCGTGTGACGAGGACATCAGAGAAAGAATAAAAGTAGCTCAACCCGTACGGACCGATTCATACTGGAACCAAACTTTAGAAACGAGACCAAACTTGAGATGTGTGTTACAGCAATATACGCCCAGAATTTTGCGATATTATCATTCAAATGTTTTAACGTGTGGAAAGAAGATTGCCCAAAATATATAGAATTGACCTTTCAATTTTTTGTCGAAAGATATACTCTCTATTTATTCAATTTAATTTGACAAAATTTTTAGTTTTTACTCATATTTAATAGCGGAGTGTGCATATTTAGAAGAAATAAATTTCCAAAATGCCTACCCCTCTTACCTCTCAAATGAAAAACAATACAAATTTCTCATTTTGTGAAATACTGTTTAAGAAATAAACTTCTTGCCCTTTCCTGGACACGTAAATACAGTTTTAAGGTTTCCTAGAATTGCATCGTTTCTGAGTTATGCACGATAGCGTTGTACCACACTGCGTGATGCGGTTTCCGTTGCTTTTCGCTCTATTTCATAATCTGCGAAGTTCTATTCACTCGTCTTAAATCTATTTGATGCACGATTACGAGTTAATTCCTTCTGAAGTAGCACTGTGTTACTATTTACTGTTTACTACGTTAATATTATCATATGCATGGATCAAAGCTGCCCTTTTCACTTAGATTATTTATATAACAGATTACACAGGTGTGTGTGTGTGTACCCTTTCTATAAATAATCTAAGTGAAAAGGATAATATATACAAAGAGGCGCCCCCTACACTATCACTGCTATTTGTGTTGCAACTAACAATCAAACAACCGCGTGGGTCTAGCAATTAAGTAATTCTGGAGCACACTAACTTCGCGGTGCCGTCATTGCCATTCACCAGCAGTCTCCTAAATGGACATCCATTGTCAAATTCAAATTGCGAGGATTGAGTGCGTACAGCTAATCCACGTTTCAGGCAGGCAAGCATTATTGGCATGCAAACAAATCTTGCCTCTGATCTAGCGTATGTTTGTTTGAAGTTTCTTTAAACGTGAGAAAATTTATTACCCAAATATAAGAAGTTTTGCATGCTCACTTCCTAACACGAAATAATTATCCGTTTTAAGATATTTGATAGTATGAATGTTGCGCAGCTTTCTTTCAGTACTTATGAGGTTTATGACACTCCATCATCTCATATGAACAAGGATTTTACTCATGTATGACAGTGTATATTTATTATTAAACCCTTGAAATGGCTTAATTTGATTCCCGTATGTCAAGTTTTGTGAGTTGATTGATAGGTAGTACAGTATAAAGAGCACAAAATATCCAAGGTTGCTTTAATTTTATTTAGAATAACGCACCATGATCTCGAATTTGCGCTGTAAATAATCAAGAATTAATTTTTGTCTATTTTACAATTTGTTGGTTTACGAAAGGTAGGAAGATTACATTTTAACTTCCTAGACATTAGTACGATAATTATATCGAGAGTTGAATATTAAAGAATGTATGATAGTGCCAAACTGACTGCAAGAAACATAATGTACAATGTATTTTCGAAACAATAAAAATTGGTACACGTTGATGATAGAATTTCTGATATTGAACATCTACTTTGTGTTATATTGACTTTCTATGTTTGAACATCAGTATATGAAAACAATTTGTTAAATATTCATTATTCATCATTGTGGCTTGCAGTGGAAGAATAACAGAAACCGAGTCACAATTCATATGTTTCTGGAATATAGCAGAATTAATCAATACAGGTTCCATTATCTTCCAACATTCGCGCTTCATAAACATTTCGTAGATATTAAAGGTATTTGTTGGATTCATATACGTCATTCATACCAATGCGGTCGAAAATACTTCGCGTTCCATGCAGCACGGTCTGAATGGTTTGCGATGCTCCACCTTCGGCAGATGCATAGCAACAGCTTGCTGCATGTTCAGTTTAAGTTATGATTCTAATGGCTGCATTATAGTTATTGTGCTTCAATTTCAGGAAACCAAAATAATCTGTACTGTCCTATACTGTGCACTATGCATTGTTGCATCATTTTCAAAATTTCTCATAAACGGACACTTTGTTGAGAGATAAGGGTTTCAAAAAATCACTCCCGCACTATGGCACATTTGCTTATGGAAGACTTCATTTTATGTCGTTTTATGCACTTCATTTTATTTTAAAAATTTTGTGAATTTAAATGCTAAATAATATAATATTATATTACACAGTTGTTTACATTTGAAATGGGTTTAGGATGCCACAAACTCCATAAAATTTTTTTTCCTTTTTTGTGCTACATTTTAGAAACTTAGGAGAATGTATTATTTATTTAACGCTAATTTTCAATAGACGTCCACTATATCTTATAACAATATACTGACGCAAAATATTTCTTATTTGAGTTACAAATTTTGTTACTGAAGTCGGAATACAACTAATTTGTCGTGAAAACAAACAAAAATTAAAAACTTTTACACAGTACAAAAGAAATAAAAAGGAAGTGCTTTGGCAGAGCTTCTATTAGCACTCAAGTGATTCGTGAAAATGTTTCTGACATTATAGGTGCACGGCGATTATTAGAAGACTCTGGTGGAATGGTAGTTGGAGCTGGACTCATGAGACATTCCATTCCGAAAATCGCTTGTAAATTCAATATTTATCTTTTTATGTTTTTTACCTTTTGTTATGTAAGTTTTATACATATTATACGTATTTTTTTCACATAATATTAACCTAATTCCGACTACAGCGCCACCATGTTTTAGTCAAATAAGTAATTTTTTTGTGATTAGGACATTGTTGTGGAATAGTGAGCACCCCGTCAGCCTATCATCTCTTTAAACTAGTGATACTATGTAATAGCACAATCTTTCCCGATCTAGTTAGTTTTCTAATCCTTTAATATAGGCTAATTTTGCGGGGTTGCCCTACTCCCTTCCTAGCTGCTACGTGTTGATCCCTAAAATACAGGTTTTTACATTTGCTCAATTTTTCGGTCTCCTTATAGTAGAATTGAAATATGAAATTAAAAATATTACCAGAGAGCAAAATATAGTCCTTTAAGCAAATCATTGAAAAATTTGGATCTGTTCTTCTGAAAATACGCAATTTGATATTCATTTTCACAGATATTTTTTAATATTTGGGATACTTTATCAGAGACGATTTGAAGCGCTAGTACTTGGAAATGTAATAATATATAAAGAAATACCGTAACGTAAATATTAAGAATGTCAGAGATATTTAAAATAATACATTTTGAATTTTTTTGAAAAATTAAAATGGCATTTATATCATGTCAGATTTTATGATTAGTCATGCATTTAGTATTACTCGCAAAAAAGTTTTAAAAAATTTGCAACATTTCTTGAAAAACTTCTGAGAGAGTGTTCTGAGCCAGTTAGTGTGAGCTTTCCAATTTTTGTGAGTTCATGAAAGCAAACAAAAATTAATAACTTTGACACTGTATAAAAGATATCAAAAGGAAGTGCTTTGGCAGAGCTAATAGTTATAATTATTGACATTTATAACCGAATACTGGTTCCTTGTTTCTTAAAATTTTCATAATCATATAACTATTGGATTTTCTTCAATTAGACCTCTTTAATATGTAAATATATCAGAATACATCCAAAATATTAATAATATTTGATTATATTTCAAGAAATTAGTGGTTAATAAACAGCTTTTTCTTATCTAAGAAGCTTATCTAGAGTTTCATAATTCTTAAAACAAGATCTAAAATGCTTCACTTCGAAATGAGGAAGCCTCGTGATTACATATCTTCAACTAAATTAGATCACGAAATTGTATGTTGCTACTTAAGAACAAATAATGAAATATATTATCAGTTTAATTATCTTCATTGGCTTCAGTCGTCAAAGAAAACTTATAAAACATTATCTGGTAAAATGAATGCAAAAACGTACCATTCAAAGAACCGGTTTGTCATGCCATGCTTCACAGTATTAGTTCTTGAATCACGAAATATACCTTTGGGACTTTATCGTGGCAAATTAGCTCCACTTAATAATAATATCACAATCGATGAAATGCAAATTATATTTGAAGAGCTACTTCAGTTAAACGTATGTGAATGGTAAATAATTACTATAGTACATTATGTTTATTCTTACCTTATTCAACATTTTACAAAGTTCTTCTGAAATGAATAATTACTATATCCCTTAAAGAAAAATCTCCACAATAAAGATAGACTTATTGAAGAATATATTCATCAAATAAAATGTTAAAACTTAAAAACTCTGAAAGCAAAAACACTTGTTCATTTGTTTTTGTTATTAAACTTACAGTTTTTAAACAGTTGAGTTTCGAAAATCGAAAAAAATCAATTTAATTTCTTTCAAAACATTATGATCATCATATTTTTCACGTTTCATTTATTACGGAATATTTCTAATCTCTGACTACCGTAATAAACACGAATGTGATTATAAATATAATTTTTATTCCTCTTTTGAACTTATTTTATATTTACCCTCTTCTTATTCTTCTTCCAGTTCAAAGCACTGTGTAGTGCATATACGTTCTCCTCTAGTCTTCAAATCACTTGCTGGAACAGTCTTCTTATTCTAGTTGGCATAGTAGAATACTAATGAGGAAAATGCAAAATGATTGCATTTTTTCAATGATATTAATCTCACAGATAATAATTTCCTGTTAAACTACATAAACATTTCTTTTCGAAATAATTAAAGTATTATTTTATTCTTGTTAAACCTTACAAAAGAAAAGTCAAAATTACAAAGAAATTAAATCATTAGATATTCAACAGGATTAGTAATAATAGAACAAGGAATAAAATATTTTACAGTGATTGAACCATGAATTTATTCTTGTATGCGATTATATTATTTGCAAATAACGGACTCGCGAATTTTGTCTACAATCATGATAATTAAATTGTAATTATGAATACGTCCTGTACTAAAAGTGTAACTTTATTTGATCTTCAATTCCTGGGTTTCTCACAGTATTTTTACTTTTTTCAAAATATGCATCAGGATTAGTAAACTTGAGCATTTAAACTCGAACTTAATTCAACTCAATTCAAAGGCAATTAAAATTTAACTCACAATTATTTTAAGCTTAAGAATCTTTTATATGCAGTAAATCTACAACATAGAAGAGCCGGATATACTGCGAGCCACAGTACCGTCCGGTACAAGCCGTAAGGCCAGCACCCGACCTGAGACGTCTTCGGGGCGAACACAATTCACCAGATGGTCGACTAGCTCAGTATAGACGTCCCAGTGTGACACAATAAATAAAAAATAGGGGCAGGGTCGTGAAGATCGTTTATGGATTGGATGCAAAAATTACAAACAACTCGGGTGAGAATCACTTTTCACTAAATTCAGAATATATTCTAAAAATATTTGCTGCTATGACAAATACATACAATGGCACAAAAAAAATCAAATACAGAATACTCTTGACTGTAAGAAAAAAAAACACACACACTAATAACTCAATACACAATTTCCTACTCTTCTTTACAACCCAATTGTTTAACAAACACAAATTGAAAGAATCGTTAAAATATTACTTTATAAAAAAATGAAAGAAACACACATTGAAAATCAAAATTAGTACTTTTGACTTAACATTACTTTTACAACAAAAGAAACTCTTTCTCTCTCTAAAATCCAGAGAATGACTACTATTATAATTAGTCTCTTACACAACTCTTAATCACTATATTACAATATTAGATCTTCAAATCCTTTTTGAAAGAAAAGATTGATTCTGTTCTCACGTATTAGAAGTCGGAAAAAATCTTTCTTATCAGATATGTTTCTAATTTTACTTTTCTTATCTTTTAAGCATGGTAAATCTGTTACCCTCCCTTTCTTTCTACGTGATGGATACAGAATAAGCTTTCTGATTAAACTGAATCACTCCTATCCCTACAAAAACAGTTTATTTGGAACGACCTTACTGTGTTCTCGGCCGCGTAGAGCAGTCCACTGTGCTTCCTTCTACCCCTTTCCACCGAGCTGCTTCGGCCTTGAAGCGTCGTGGCCTCGGGTTGAGAACGCAGTTGCTCACCAGAAAACGCCTTCTTCTCGTTCAAGTTTTATATTCTTGTGTACTCTCATATGAATTTTACTTTATTTTCAATTACGGTTAATGACCAACCGGATATTCGGAGTTAAAATGAATCCAGAGATCACCCCTTTTTATACGAGCACCATCCTCAAGAGAGTATATAAATATAAGAAAAGCATTTGGAAAAATAAAAGAAACTGGAAAGAGAAATGAATGCAATCTATTAATTACTGCCATCTATTCAAAATTTCTCTCCCTAATTCTCCCATTATAAATTCATAACATTTCTTATTATCTTTCTTCTAAGATTATGTTTAAATCAATTTATAATAGAATAATTACCTCTTCGGGTCTTCTAGAAGAGTTTTCGACCAAGTTGCAAATCTGAAGTCCGCTGCAATGTCAATTCCTGGCGTACCGTTTTCCATACGTCCGCCCAGTTCAGCTGCTACCTTCAGAAAGAACTTTTTCTTTCATCCGACCTCCGGTCTCGCCCTCGGTCTATGGTGGCGGTCTCTCTTGTTAATTTTCCCCAAATTTTTCCCTCGCTTTCTTAGGGCGTATGTGACACGTTTTCGGAATCTAAGAAAACGGACGGTCACAATACATCCCCTTCGAATGACGATGTCGAAGATTTGTTCACTCTTAAAACTCCTAAGTCCCTCCCTCCACAAAACTTGGTGGTATATCGACTGCAAACGTTTATAATTACAATTAAAGATAAGAATACACATACTCAGAAAGTTTCCCAGTAGATGAGCGTTATCTTGGGCAGGCCCGAAACTTACGGAACCATCTATGTACATGTGGCTGCAACAATGAAAGATACTCATAAAATAACATCTTTCACCTTGCAACCTTGCCAGGGCAGAGAAGCGCCTGCGAACGCGTACAAACGCAACCCGCCACTCCCGCGCGTATTTACCGAGCAGACGTTTACCGTTCCTGACGAAGCGCCGCGGTAGGGTAAGACGCAATGTGAGTTGGTGCGGCCCTCGGGGCTTCTCTTTCGAATGAAGGAGACCCTTCTCAGGGAGCACCTTTCACGCATCCGGAGTGGTGGAATGCAAATCCGTAACCAGGAACGGGCTTCCTTAATGGTGATGATGATTATAATGATGTTGAAACGAAAACTGTGTAAGAGAGAAAACAATAATTGAAGTCAAATGAAGTCGTAGGCTTCCGCCATCTGGCCGCGGACCGCGGCGCGCCGTCCGACTCCGGATCTGCCCGCGTCGTCCGACTGCGGACCGCTTCCTGCCGTCCGCTCGTGTGTCACGCCGCCATCCCGCGGTTGATAGGCAACCTTCTAGCTACGGTTGTCGTTTGTTATATAAATAAACAAGGCATTACGAGCCCTGATGAAGATCACGACATGTTGATCGAAACGTCGGCACCAGATAACTTAACGCGGCGTCACCCGGACAGCCAAGAATGTAATAATTGAAGTCATTTTTGACTGATTGTTCGTTACCGACGAGAATACTTCATCCATTACAAAAACAGGTAAATGTAAGACACTAGGACGGCAAACAAAAAGGCAACTTGTTGGATGAAACTAATCATAACCCTCACCATACAGTGCTGGGATACAGATGGTGTCAGACCGATGGTGGAATGTGGAAGATTACTTGTAATGCATGTGGATGGGTGAAATTGAATCCAAGTCTAGTAAGGACTAGGCGAGGATTTTTGACAGGTAAAAATTGGCGTTGAGAGGACAGCAAAGACGAAGATGGAAGCATGCGACGCAATCCAGAATGTTTTTCAATGATTGCATTATCGTAACGAAATTTGAATCGTTACGATATATCGTAACGATTGTAACATATCGTAACGATTGTGTTATCGCACTCGACGAGTTGCAAAGGGAGGTAGGAAACCTAAAGCAGTGACATCAATGGTTAAGGCTCCTGTACCAGAGGGAAGGCTTGGAAGGACTGTAAGGGTTTCAACTTCTGGGTGGGAAACGATGGAGGCGGAGAGGACGACGAGGACGGCGGTGGTGACGGTCGCGGTGACGATGATGGCGACAGCAGCGATGACGAAAGCGGTGCTGTCGGCGGGAGATGATTTAAGTAGACGAAGAAACAAAAAATTTTGCGGTTAGATTGATGCACCAAGACTACTATTTTACACGCAGAGTGTCGAACCACGTTAGAAAATGTCTATCAATTAATAACATCAGGAGTGACGTTTATGATGTCCCAAACATAGTAAAACGAAGATTTCCGAGTGCTTGAATTGTTCTCAGCTTGTAAGATTGAATTTGTTCAGTGATTTAATAGATGAATAATTAGAAGTAGCTGTACTATGTTCTGTAGATGTACTCTTAACAGGTAATGGTAGAAAGTAACATCAGAAAGACGAAGACTTTAGGAGCATATATAACAAATGAAAATAGCATTTAAAACTTATATTTCTAATTTCTGTACGCTGAAGGAAAAAATATAGCGTATACTAGTGGATGCTTATCACATGTTTATATTAGTTTCCAATTTCATTGCCGATAAAAGTTCAATTACAGTAATTATTACGGTATTAACTTTTGTCCACAAGATGACCCAATGTCACGCTATAGGTCACTTTGACGAAAAGGACGCCTAGAAAGTCAACTATAGATACTGCAATAATTCTCAACACTAATAGTAAAAAATGAATTCTAATATTCAGATATACTTATTCTTTTGGAATATTTGAGTAGCGAGGAGCAGAGGTTGTTACATTAGATAGGGTAACTTGGAGGGTTATAACGAACTTTCTTTACATATCTCTGTCAAAATGACACACCAACTTCAAAGAAAATGAAGCAGGGACTGCTAAACATTCAGGGATTGCAAGTAACAAGAATAAATAAAGGAAATGTTTATCGTTCTTGAAGATAAGCTAAAGAAAATAGCTGTACAAGCGGAAGACTGATACACCTTCCTAGCACACTACAATACAGACATGAAATCTAGTGCCACATAGACGGGAATTTCATCAGAAATAGGAAAAATAATGACAATTTATGTAATTATAAATCGTGAGAACTGGTTGATCATACTACGTTGTATATTTATTGTGTAGTTATAGCCTCAAAGCAGGACAAATAATTGGTCAAACGTTGGCACTGTAAAAAGCAGACTTTTATTGACCTACCCTCAAAGTTCTCCACATAAATTAATAAATATAATTTAATATCTATGCAAAAATATTTTTGCATTAGAACTTCTATTTATTTGGAGTCTGGAAATAATTTTCAGCAAGAAGAGTACTAAAACGTTCGCCAAATAATCGAAAAACTATTTGATGCATTTCAAACTTTAAATTACTTTTTAAAAATTTTAATTTTAAGATCAATATTCTTTGATGCAAAGAAAATATGACTTAATGCAGTTTCCGAAGAAAAACTGACATTATTATTCACCGAACATGAATTCATTTTTCATTATTTCTAATCTTGTTTACTGATTTATTGCACTGTTATCAATATATTATTTGCTGCTGCACACACAACAGATGAAAATCACGCCACAGACTGAAAATGCGGTTATTGCTATTCTATGAAACAAATTTACGGTATGAAATATAGGATTATTACAACAAATAAATTCTGATTGTTGTGTGTGCGAGGTGAAAATACATAATAAAAATGGTGTGTGATATACATATTAACGTAATTGAAATGATATTCAGCCAATACATTTTTAATTACAAATAAAATGGTAAATATTAATTGAAAAATTAAAGCTACCGCGAAGCCGCGTCCACCGCAACACAAATGTAGCCTGATAAATACTGTTCAGCTGCCGCGTCGTAGCAACACAGGGAGTTCAATATTATTCATCTGCACGTTCGTGAACTTCAACATAAAGCGTGTGGTGGGAGAGAGAAAACGAGTGCCGCGTGTGCGTATGTGTAGGTCCGTGTGTGAATATGTGGAGGCTTAATGCGGCAAACGAGTCGTGGCGTGGCGTGGCGACGTGGAAGTGGTAAAGTTGCCTTCCTAAAACGCACTCAGAGTCGTAATGTATATTTAATTTAAAAGTCATCAGGAGATCTTAGTTAATTTACTCTGAGCTTACGAGTTCAGGGAAAATTTGAGGTTTAATAATCTAATGTGGGCTTTAGGAAAGTAATTAAAACATTGGAAAACATAAAATGTGGGCAATCGTGTGAATTTTTTCTGAGAAAAGTAAAATATAAAATATTCACATGTTAGATTCAAGTTATGTGTAATCTTATGAAAAAACAAAAAAGAATGAATTAAAAACAGAGATGAGGAGAAACTAAAAGCATTTAAGTGCATCTAATGATTCTGAAAGGTTAGAAATGCACGTAATAATACATTACTTGTTTGTGAGTTCTTATACTAATGTTTCAAGAAATCGTTGTTTAAAAATTCATGTCCTAATTTCCATAAATTCTTTTAACACGGATAACTTTATTTAATTTTTATTATTAATTAATTGATTCAACAATTTTGTGACATTTATTTCGTGATTAAAAGTAACCCATCCCGTCACCGGTCTTCGGTGTATGGGGACTGTGTATTCTCATGTTTTCACTTATTCACTCGAACTCTATCACAGATTGTTTATAACATTCTCCTAAAATAATGAAATGTACTGATATATTAAATTGTTACATTATTTTAAGATATGCGAATGTTGTACAAAAATACTGTAAATAGGAAGAATGCGAAGACATAAGTTTGAGAAAAGTATTGATCATTACATTTTACAATCTGGTTTATTTTATTCTTATTTGATGTAATTGAAATATATTGTAATTGCGTTTAAAGTATATTTCATTAAAAACATGGTGGAATCCTTAATTTATAACTCTTATAAAGAAATATAGCAATATCATCCTTTTGGACAATCCTTTGTAAACGTTATTGAAATAGTCTACAACAAAAATAGTATTTATTTTGAACTTGTGTTTATCAAAAACTAGAGTCAGCCCGTCAAAACTGATGGGACGAAATTTAACTCCTGTATTTTTTATTCATTTTAGTGGTTAGTTACACATAATTATATTTCTTTAATAGAAAATTGAAGGCTTTTTCTATTTAAACATTTCGTTTATTCTGAATAATAAATTCTGAAACTGGGTTCCGCGGTCTTCTAAGGAAACTCATAGAAAATTTAGAGAGATCCTTAAACGCCATCATATACAATTTACTATTACAATATTCTATCAACTATTTTAGTATCTACTAATTTTTCCACTGGTGCATGTCCGATAAAGGAGTTGAATGTAGTGTCTCTCGTATATTTGTTTTAGTCGTGTTGGCACACTGCGTTTTCGGACACCAACAACGTGTGAATCAAATATTCGGTCCACTGTGTTCCCAGAAATTGCACGTGCGGGTACGTAACCCCCCAATTCCTCTGCCTCATGAACAGGGAACTCGGCCTTATCCACTTAAGTTGTCCTCCCCTGATGGTCGTATTTTATTGTATTCTCTCCTTATTTGTTTCTACAAAAATAATTTATAATGTTAATTTTGTATGGCATATGTTCTTCGTAATAAATCTGTATTTTTGTTTATTCTACTAATTGATAGTAAATTGAGTTGACTTGACAGTGCGTTTACGGCGCAGCTCCAATCCCATCACCGTAAACAAAATCGTCCTACATCCCTAACGCGCTACGCGACCAAGGGTGCTTAATCCTTCTGCCTCCACAGCTCTCGAGTTCCGAAGCGTGCGATTGCCCGGGAGTTCGGCCGGTGTCAGGTTTATATGCCAGAGAATTCCTGCCCCTCCTAACTTGACACTCAAACTGCGTAATCGATTTGTGCGCCGTAAAAAAATTTCAGGTTTTACCGCCAGATGTCGTTCCATTTGCACCACACATTATAATAACCGATTCGGTGTGTAATTTTTTTATTGGATATGAGATAACTATCCAAGAAATTTTTTTAGCTGGAATATTCTTAAACCATAAGTAATAATATGCAACACAATACTAGTTTCTAACTTGCTTCAATTTCTCAAATCTTACTATTCAATCTGGGATATCTTATAATGAGATTTGTAAACTGTTCTTTCAGGTTATAGTGCGTTTTCTCAGCTATCAGATTCTATCTAACTTTCATGTCTTTCTGGCCACGCCTCTTCAGAGGTACATTTCTCAAAGAAATACTTTATGACAGATTTTTCTCTAGTTAATGGCTTATTCTCTGGCGGCTACAAAATGTAGAGACGAATTTAACAAAGTAGAGTCATTCACAACATTTTTAGTATCAAGCAAACACATCCACCAATTAAGATAAGCTAACCTAAATATTTTATAGAATGTTTATCGGTGATTTGAATTGCTCACTAATTGAAGGAATGAAATACGAGAGTAATCAAATGTCTATAGTTACAGATAAAAATAAGAACTTATTTTTATGTTCTTCAGAAGAAGGGCTTATAGTCTAGAAGCCCATCTTCTACCTTCCGCCTCCAAAAATCAAATAGAATATATATATATATATATATATATATATATATATATATATATATATATATATTCCGAAATTGAAGATATTTTTATTACGAAAAATACGGAAATGTAACTGAAGTAAGCAATATCCTAGAAACAAAACCATGTGCTAGTGATTCTTGATATTTTGACGATGAAAGCATAATAATGCCCGACATTCTGCACAAATCGATCCCAAGTGTTCGACGTCTGCGAAGAGGTTAAGGGGAATTTTAGTTGAACTTTATTTCATATCGGTTATGAAACGTTGACATATTTTCCCTGCCACCCCGTTAACTCCACTTCAGGATCGACAACATATGTTCGTCAACTTTGGTGCGGACCTATCAAGATTCTCTTTCCAGCGGCGTCTCGTTTAGTCGTGCTAGGTCTGGCAGCCCCATTCAATATTTTTATTTTCAGAACAATCTATGGATCTATTGGAGGAAATTTATTTTCATGTTATCTCAGAAAGTGTTAGAAAGGTATTTGGCAAGAAATAAAAGTCAGTACATATTGCATATTTTCGAAATAACGTATTTTACCTATTGATATAGATTATGAAACCAGAATATTATGTAAAAAAATACTGAACAAGAAGTCATAATTATTTCCTGCCTTATTCTTTACCAATATCAGTGATGCTTACATTAAAGTTGTTTTCCTAAAATTGGTGCATACTGCGTTTTCTTATCAAAAAAGTATCTCATGTTTTTAAAATAATATAGTTTTTTACCCTTTTTTTCTTTCCTAGTATAACGACTGACCTATTTCATTCTGTGTTTTGAGACTGGAAGAACTTTTACTTTGATTTTCGTTTCTTTTAAAATTTATTCACTATTTTTTGAATTGTGCAGGTAATAGCGTACAAACCTCCAGCCAAGTTATTTGTTTTGGTACTGTCATCGATGCAGATATTGTTAGGCATTTCATAAATAAATTACACGCACATACACACTATCTTTCTCTGTCGCAATATTTTCAAAGTGAGAGAATATTTCTATCCATTTTGTTCTTTATAATATTTATCTCTAACGTCTTCTAAAAGAAGATAACATATCTTCCCTACACCGTCTACAATTTACAGGTCAAACAAGTTTATTCATATAGTATAATAAGGGGAATTTATTACTCATGACAGATAACATTACGTTTTCCAAAAACCCACGAATACAGGAGGCACGCATGTAAGGAGAGAAGATTACATAGTGATATCGGCCCCAAGTCTTTCTCCGAACTGCATGTGTTTCCATTAGACGTGCGGGGTCTGGAAATTCCACGCGGCGCATGCCAAAGGAAAGAGGCTACGTGACCTATCGCCCTCTGATTTATCCGTGCCATCGGATTCCAAATCGTTCAATACAGGATGTCATCGTATCTCGTTATCATAAACCTTCAACTCGCCGAGATATTTTCTCTGAACGCACTGGGTCTCCAGAACTTCGGGCGTCTGACGAAGGTTTAAGGAGCAAACATTATTTACTCGCCCGTGATGTAAATTCACAGTTATTGGTAGTCTACAAAAAAACCTTGCGAAAAACCTTTTGGTCGAGTAAAATCGAGCTGAGCTTCCAGAAATCCCTCGCCTTTTGCCAAGACTCCGGACAGGTGCGTCCAACGAAGCAGGCGGAGGAATTTAATTAAAGGTTTCAATCGCTAGCTACAATTTTTCGAATTCTTGCTGCCAGCCAGATCTCCAATAAAATCTATTAGTAGTTTTGTATTTTTACACCTTTTGTGGGGTCGGATCAGCATGCTTGGTTACTTTGAGCACAGCAGTAATTTTTGTATAATTAAAATAATAAGTTTCTTTATTTGATCAAATATCTACCAAGTAATAAGTATAGTTAATACAATCAAATGGGAAATTCAAAATTATATTTTAGAATAATTTTTTAGAAAAAATTTGAAAATTCCTTTGTTTCCTAAAAATCTGACGTTTTATATAAATTGTTGGCAAAACGATAATAAGAAACGGAGAAATATGATGCAAATGTTTGCAGGCAGATGCAGATGTACTATCATAGTTTTCTATTAACTTGCTGAGATACTTATTCTACATTTGGTTGACAATTGGTGTACATCAAAAGACATGTCTATTCTGTACGTACGAATTAAATTAAAATAGGCCCTGAGCTGTTCTAGTGTTTCCCAATTTCAAACCGATATTAGAGATGGTTTGCACGTTACTATCAATACTACGTTTCAAAGCTTGAACATTTTTTATTAAAAGTAAATAAAATTATTGAGTAGATAAAAACGTACATTTTCTAGTAATGTAAAATATTCCATGCACTCTAGTATCTTGGGAATGAAAAACCGGAGGGAGCAGTTAATTGCGAAAAACAGAATAACTAGAACAGAAAATATTGAAGAATTTTATATTTTTATTTATCTTTCTATTCTAAACTTATTTTTATTTTTTGGTCTAAAAATCGTTAAAAAATATTTCATTTTGAAGTAGATCTATTACTCACGGAAGTAGTGGCCCAACCTACTACGTCGGTGTCGTAGTAGGATGGTGATAATCTTGTAATTTGGAATTGCGATTCTGTGAAGCTGAACCGAGCGGACAAACTATCGTATTGGACAACAATGAGTAAATTTAAGGCTGATTAAACACTCGATCATGTTGTCAGAATTTGTGATCATATTGATATCCTGCCCAACACTGTTGTAGTCTCTATTATCTATTTCTCAGAATCACCTGTTATCCCGAGAGTGCCCGGAATAGGGAGACTCACGCCAATGCCCGTCAATGTATCTCTCAGATATAGCTACAACTTTTTGTGAATGCGAATAATATGAAGGTCCATTTACTGTAATCATATTTCATTCAGTTTGTGCATGTCCCCCAATGCAATTGTTAATGAATCTTATACTGCAGAATACATTTCTGATACTTATGGTGAGAAAAGTAAAATTGACAAAATATACGCAAAATTCATTAAATAATAATAATAATAATAATAATAATAATAATAATAGTGTCTTTATTAATGGCGAGGCTCAGGCCATAGGGCCTGCTCTTCCGCCTAACCACTGATTTACATTTATACAGAGTAGTAACATATAAGAGGGGAGGGAAATCTGTACAGTTACGTCTGGGAGTGCAAAACTAGGGACCATCCCGGCATACGCCTTAAGCGATTGAGTAAACCCAGAAAACCTCAATCAGGATGGCGGCTTAGGGCCGAACAGCATTATGATATAGAAATGGAAGAGAAGAGAAAATGAGAGAAGGGAATCATAAATGAAAATGAAGTAGAAAATACGAACGAGAAAGAAGAGAGACTAAAGGGGGGACAAACTGTACATTTATGACTGGGAGTGCAAAGCAAGGGGCCATCCCGGCGTACGCCTTAAGCAATTGAGTAAACCCAGAAAAAACTCAATCAGGATGGCGGCTTATGGCCGAACATTAATATAGAAGAATATGGTATGGGTAGTAGTGAAGGTGAAGAGATGAGGCGTTTAGGGGAAAGGGTCGTAATGACATAAATGGGGAAGTCTGTGAAGGAAAAGGAAGGAAGAAATAGGAAGAAAAGGAGGAAGAAATAGGTGGAAAAGTAAAATTTATCCAGAAGCGGTACAGAAATGTTACGTTTGGTATACATTAGCACTTAACATAAATATACAAACATTTGTAACAGCAGAGAAGCACAATAGGCTCTAAGTTAATAGTACCAGTAATTTATAATATAATATTGACAGTAATGTAAAAGTACAATAGGATATAAACATCAATTTGTAATTATTATTAAGACCTATATATTGTAGATAGACAATGATGAGTACAAAAATAGCTGTAAGTATTTTAGCATTTATTTGGAGCGTGTCTAATCTCTTTTAAATATTTATTTGAACAGTTTTATTAGGATGCACAGAAAATATGGGTTGTTAATAATTTAGATGGAGTGAGAGGGAGTGAAAAATGAGAATAGAGTAGTGAGGTATAGGGTGGAATTTTGAATTTAAAGAGTGAGGAAAGTGCGGCGTTTAGGGGGGCGGTGACCGGGTACTTGGTAGTGGGAAAAGTCTGGAGGATGAAGAGGACATTAATACCAATCTATATGTCGTTATACCTTACCCAAGTATTTAATTCGTTTTTGAATTTACGGAAAGTATTCGAATGTTTTAGACTCGCTGGTAGTTTATTCCAGGCTCGGATAGCTGTAATGGTGAAAGATTTACTGAAAGAATCGTGCTGTGACGTGGTACACAGAGCAGAGCTGAACTACGAGCTCGGTTTAATTTGGTTGAAATTACTTTTTACGGTTACATGAGAACCGTGTAAAATTTTAATTTTAAGAAGTACGTGTTAAAGTAGATCGATCTATTTTGTCTAGAGTAAGCATACGAAGTGAGTCAAAAAAGTGCGATACATGGTCGTATTTTCTTAGATCAAAAATAAACCGTACGCATGCGTTCTGTGCTACTGAAGTTTACGTTGTAATTTAGATGTCATGTTTGTCAGAAGAAAGTCGCAATAGTCAAAATGTGGCATAATAAGTGATTTAATGAGTGTCTCACGTGTACTAATTGGTAAAAGCGTTCGCAGGCGTTTCAGCGAATGCATTGCGGCAAAAACTTTACGGCATGTTGAATCTACTTGCGAGTTCCAGCTGAGGGTGTTGTCAATAAACACTCCTAGGTTCTTGACTTACCTTATTATCCTAATAAATAATATTAAATACAATTTTCACAAATTATTTTGGCATGTTCTAAACAAATATGTATTTTTCTTTTCCACAAAAATATTTATAAAGACTGTGCCTTTTTTCAAATTCTTATTTTTCTTATTTCCCTACAGAGTCTCCTGCATCATTTTCTCTTTGGCAAGAAATTGTGATAGTCGATTGTAGGTAAGACAAATTATTGCGTTTTCTGAACGGCACTTGTCATAGATACGGCTGAAAATGTTGCTATGATACGTACCGCTCACGCCAGGAGCTCATAATGCTCTGGCGCCATTGCACCCAATGTATGACAGATACTGCGCAGCACAGCGATCAAGTTTCAACATGCTCACGGGAAATGGTTCACTGAAAGGATCAAAATAAAAGGCCAGGTGATCTCAGAGAACTAAACGCGGAATACATGCAATATCAGACGACTAATGCATCGGAATAATTTAGGAGCATAAAATTTACGTGACTTGCATCTCACAGATCTATCACGAACACTCACGGGTTAACCATCAAATGAGCGTTCGGGGTACTTTGTACCCAAGCTAAATTTCTGAGCGTTTCTTTCCTAAAATTCCAATAAGCTGGAAATGCCGACACCTAATAGGCTACCAACAGTTGTTGCTCTGCCAATTGTGAGTCAATATGTCTTTTTTGTGTTGGTTAGCTGCTCTTTTCCTTTTCCCATGCATCTAGACGTACTCTGTACGCCGCGCGCCTAGTTATGCAAGTAATTTTAACTTTTTCATTTTTACAATAGAATGCACGCGTTGTAATGTGCGCGTAGCAGTGCTCTATAGATACAAAGTTTGGGATAGAATTACAATTTGGATGAACAGATCTGACGGTGACCGGAATGAATGAACGGGAAAATTTACAAATGGCCCATCACGACAGTAAATCTGAAAAAGACATTCGCACATACGCTACATTACTGATAGTAATAGCGATGAGTTTTTTGAAAACAGTGGAGAATGCTTTTATAAAATAATTGTCAAACACAATAGATCGTGCCGCAAGAAACAATTACTAGAAATTTGAAAGTGGAAAATCACGCCCAAAAAAGCAATTTTTTCTAGAACCCCCCAAAAAATATTTTGAAGAAAATTTTTCCCGACGCATAAACAAAAGTGGCTAATAACGCGAAAGACGAACTCCCTTCATTTATCACTTTCATAAACATTTTAGATGAAATAGTTTTGTACACGAATAAGCACATCATGCAAAAAAGACTTTCTGGCAGGCTGGAATCTTGTAAATGTATCGACTAGTTTTGCCTACATTTTTGTTTACTTTGCAAAAATATTGTGAAATGAAAAAATGCTCGAATAAAATATTTTAGTGCAATAAATAAGATATTTTAAAGTATTTAGTTACATTTTAACTGCTATACTTCAAGCAAACGAAATGGCGTACTCTATACGCCGCGCGCCCTGTTACGTGACTATTGCTCGCGCGCCCACTTAAGGGTTAAGTAGACCTTGCCAGCCCCGCACGACCCACCGGGCTGCTATGGCCGTCCTGCAAACATCTCTCGCTCCTGCAATCATACAATGTGCCTTTCTGTATTGATTTTTGTTTAATTTGAACTGCTACTAATCCTCTCGTTGCATCCCCTTTCCGTTTTGAAATTTTATCTATCTGTAACTAAATATTTCAGAGTTATCCATCAATTGTAATTTAATTAATTTTTTCTATCTTATTGTGTATTTATTTATAATTTTTTTGTATCTTTCTGTATTCTGTAGACTGACGATGACGGCAAAGCCGTCGAAAGTCGACTATCTTAATAAAGCTGATATGTTGACGAAGATGACCTCTTTTATTTCTTGTTATAAGAACGTCAACAACATCAATCAGAATTCCACAATCTCTCGCTCCGTCTATCCACCCACTTCCACTCTATCTGTTCCTCCCGCTCATCACGCATCTCGCACTTCTTCCGTACGCCATCATCTCGTTTTTTCGTCAATCGATTCACTGACCCTGTTATGTCCTTCCGCTCTCCCGTTCCTCCAGCTCGCTCGTTCGATGGTCCTGCTCGGCCCCGCCCCGCATCACGTAGCAAATCCCAGCAACAATAAAACCCAGATGGATTGGGGTTGCATCGAACTGAATATTTAGAAAAAAACATTTTGTGGTAACAGTTTTGAATCACAACCACGCTCTTTTTTGTTCATTCGTGTCGCCTCAAAAGTATTTGTAACAAATTGGTGAGCAATTACTCCAGAAGTTCTAAGGTTTTTGTGGCACTACAAACATATCACTCATTTTTATATAACAGGAGTACGAAGTGGAACAATACACTACGGAGAGATATCAACAAAACATAATATCTTCGGAACCGTTGGAGATATAACGGTAAAACGAAAAGGAAGTTCCTCCCATGGGTAGTATATATAATGTGTTTAAATTTCAGTTGATAGATTAAGATTTTTTAGTTAAATTGGTTCTTACAGACAAACAGATAGAAACATACGATTTGACTGAGATTCCTAATCGAATAAGCAGGTCAAAACGTATTTATAGCTCAAAATGTGAAAATTACAGACATTTCAGATTTATATTTCTGTATTGATTTAAAAAAAATTTTCTCAAAACTCTCGTTTAACACGTATAAATGGGTATTTTCTTTGCCTTAGTAGGCAACGCTAAATTATCTGTTTTCACTATTACAAAAATTACCTCAAATATAGTGACAATTATATTTCAAAAAAGGATATACAATGATGCAAAGATCTAAAATTGAAAAGCAGATTGCTCTGAAAAATAAATATCTTGAATATTAAAGCCGTAAGACATGTTCGAAAAACCTTTAGACTTTTTCAGCACTTAATTAAAAATTATTCACATTCCACAAAATGTACATTGCCTTATTTAAAGATTAATTTTGAAGAACAGATTTCATTAAGGTAAAAACCGTCATCACGAGTATTATGCCATGGTAGAATTAACGACCATGATGCAGAATTAGAAAATGACGTTCTCGGTTGGTTGGAATGAGTAGAAAAATTAAACTACTATTTGCCGAAGTTTCGGAATATTTTTAATCCATCCTCAAGGCTGGTGTAAAAATCATAAAGTCGTTGCAAATAACATAAAGCACTGATGTCTTCAAGACTATCCTTTGAAATTTATTTATAAAATGCATGTAGACGTATTTATATTAATCGTATTTCTATATTATTTTACTTCCATTCATATCCACGTTACTGCAAAGAGCAATTAATTTTCTACATTATTGTCCATATTCTACCTTATTCGAAACTTTTACGAAGCAAAAAATTAGAAAATTATAAAAAGTTTGAAAACCTTAATTGTCCAGCATTTCGATCTCAAAAGCATTTTAGTTGGTGAACAAATTATAACTCTACGTCGATAGAGATAGTGTAATGCAGTTTTAGGCCTGCCTGCTCCAAAGATGAGGCTGCAGTCTTTCCAGTCCATTCCTCTCAATCCATCTTGTTATCAGAGGACCGTGCCCCCGCGAAGTGAAACGCGCCTCTCCTTTTTATCAAAAATAATTTTCCACGTCGTCGAATTGATACCGCCGGCCCACCCTAGAAAAATAACAAACGCTGTTTACACAGTTCCATTATCAGTTTCCTACAGTGTTTTCTCCGGGGAGTAGAGGCGTTCTTTCAGACGTCCAAGGGAGAAAAAACGGACAAAATGGAACAACCAAAACTGCCGTAAAAGGAAAAAAACTCCAGAAATTGATGAAAAGAATAAAGGAAAGCAAATATTAAAAAACGAGGTGGAGGTGCAATTGTAAAAGTAGTGCAATAAATTAGAAATCTAGGAAAATCAAAAATATGAGAAGAATTGCGTCGGAAAAGCTTACGAAATGAAGAAAAGAAAAATGAGAGATACTAACAAAGGAAGTATACAATTAGAAGCATATTACACCAAAAAGAAAAGAAGGACTAAACGAGAGAAATAGGAAGTGAAAAATCAGTAGACGGAGTTCAAAAAGGAAAGACGAACGAAACCATGGGACGATTGATGAAAAGGAGAGAGAGCGTGGTCGGTGAACAGCATTCCTGCACGGGGCCAAATCAATAGAGTCAACAGCAAAGAGGAGGTGTGCTCAATCAGGGAGTATCGCGCGTCCACCCCGCCCACTTCCGCTTCCTCCTCTCCCGCCCTCTTCGTCCACGCGCCGATGGCCACCGGCCGATTACCGGAAAGGGAGCCTCCGAAGAAATACGGTTGCCGGATGGTAACAGAAATCCTGATCTCAAGGGGAGAAAGCTTTTCTAATGTGATGAAATGAAAATGTATGGTCAGCAAAAATGCTACGCTTTTGTTGTTTTTCTTTGTTGAAATAGGCCGGGCGAACATAAAATTCCTTTTTCCATTAATTTTCAGATTTATTAAAATTCCTTGAGAAGCAAAAAATACCTCGGGGTGAGTTCACGTAAAATGAAAATGAAAACGAAATTAAAGATGTACAAACGAGATAACGAAAAATAAATGAATAAGAAAATGGATACTTTCAAGTTTAATTATTTTCTCGTTTCTCATTGCCTCGACATATAAACCATGTATGTAATGAAATATTTGTCCTTTTATTTATTTAACATGTAAGTACTATGTTGTGCATTAGGCGTTGAATTCATTAGTGTTTGGTTCAGTTTTGAAAACTGCTACGCTTTTGTTAAAGGACTGGCGAACTACAATTTCCCTTTGATTAATTTTCGTTATTAAAACTCTTTAGAAACAAAAGAAAATGTATAGTAAATGGAAAATAAAATTAATGATAAATGAATTAGATAATGAAAAAAATGAAAAAGAAAAAATTAGCTTGTGATTTTTTTAGCTTTTAAAAACTTGAGATATTTTGGGAGAGCTTTCGGGGATGTTTTCGTTGAAAACCGGACTCCTAGTGCTTTTTTACTCCCCTGACTCCAGGAAACATTCTTAAAGCCAATTATTTAAGAACTATTAGTTTACCTCAGCGTAAGAATTATGGAGTATTGAAGAAGTTGTCAGTATTACCCTGTCTGGGCGAAGTCTGGGTTCACCACAAATCGAGATAAACCACATGTGTAATAAAATTTCTTTCATAAATATTTTACATTATGAACAAAATGTATGTAATTTGTATTATAAATATATGTACTTTATAATATATATATATATATATATATATATATATTTGTATTCTTTTTCATATATAGTTGATTTAATGAACTGTCGGTTCACAACTTTAAAAATTATTTCGCCGTTTTCCGGTGCAACTTACTCTTCTTACGAAGAACTTCGAAAGGCGAGAAAGTAAAAATATAAACGCCTGAGCTTGCTTCGGTAGAGCAGAAGCTTGGAACTACATACATCAATATTCGCGATGCTGAGGCAGCGAATTCAATGTAACGTATGGTTATGTTCACCGTGGGATTGTTGCTTGACAGGCTTTCACACACATTCATGAACTTCGTCTGAACATCAGTCATTTCCCCTATCATTATTTACACCTCATAGTTGTCTTTGGCTCCGTGGAGGCCAACATCAAACCTTTATTCAGATCATATGGTTATGTTCACCGTGGGATTGTTGCTTGACAGGCTTTCACACGCTTTTATTTGTCATTGTCAAGCACTAGGCAGTCGTTTTTGTGGCTCTCAGACAGAGAAAACTGATGATGATGGCTAAGTACCATCGAAGCTGCTATTTGTGAAATAAATACTATTGTTGACAATGACAACGCCTTCAATCATTTCAATTTATTCAGATCAACTGACCAGAAAAGATTGATTGATTTTTTCATGTTTCCGAGTGCGTCAACGGCTTTGGTCATTAGTCCCGTTAGTGTAGTGCATGTCCTTTTCTCGGAAGATGGCGGTTATCTTCCCCCGCTGGATGGCGAGATCAGGCGCCGACCTACTGCCGGCTAGTGGGGTTTCCCCCTAACCACAACTCTCCCACCAGCGGGGCACCGCCCCAGCCGGGACAAGCTCTAAGCTCCCGGCCGGTCTCCCGGAATAAGTGGTAGTGTAGTGCATATTAGTGTAAGTGTGTGTGTAATGGGAGAGGAGAGGACAAGGAAGAAGAAGGAAAGATTGCGTGCCGTCCGTGGCCCGTTTGTTATGGTACTGCTCCGGCATTCGCCTGGTGTTGATCGGAGAAACCACGGAAAACTACCGATCAGAGCAGCCGGCCGCTAGGATTCTCATCCAGACAGACCAGGAAAGAGGAAAGCATGACGTAGTAAACGTCTTCTCTGACCTTCGATCACTATTATATGCACGCATGAAAATACGCATAAAGAAAATAATAGTTCATACATTTTTTTAAAAAAACGTACGATTGAGTGTAGGCGCTAGCCACGTGGCACAGTGTCAAATTTGGGCAATCTAGGTGGAAAAAATTAATATCTTCGTAACCATACGTCGTATTTTGGTGAAATTTGGTTCACATATACTTTAGAAGTTTTTGCTTAGGATTGTAGATTTCGAAGGTTTGGGAGGAAGGCTAACTCTTAGTACACGCGCCCTTGTCTATAATCCAATCAGAGAGTATACTATGAATCCACGTACAGGCGCGGTCTGAATGTCCGCGTGACCCTCGACTCGAAAAGAGGCGGTGACGAGCAATTGTTTTCATCACTCTTCTCTATGTGACATCGCGAGTCTGTCTTTTCGTCTACAAAGATATTACAAAATAGGCGAAGGCATTTGTAATCAGGATGCGACTCAGAGCTGCTGAATTGTTGACATGCTGTCTTTCACATGCCACGTGTTCTTACGTTTCCCTCGTTTTGAAGCAGAACATCTTGGAGTATCATTACTCTTTTATAATTTACTAATATTTAGTGTAAAATTTGGTCTTGAAAAAGAACATATGACATAATGCATTTTGTTTCAGCTCAGAATCAACTACCATGTTTGGTTTAGAAGAAACAGTAGTTTTTCTAGTCAGGATCAAACAATGACAGGAGATTTAAGTGATTGTGTACAGAAATAAAAGGCTAAAAATAGGAATTTCTGCAGTAATATGTATTTAAAAATCTGTATATAAGGAAAAACAAGAATACGGACAACCAGAGGAAAAACAAAACGTCGGTACTGCGAAGTCGAAAGATTTATTACATCCATTATTAATGGGAGAGCCTGATCGTCAAAATGCACTTTTTAGCCTTGTTAATTGTCGTTCCCCTATTCGGTAATCCATTGATACGTTCTTTAAGTATTGATGTATCTCTTTTACTATTCTTTTTTAATTCCATACCTGCGACTAATCTCCTCAGTGCTAGATTGTACGATGTTTGATCACATGCACTGAAAAGTTTTGTTTGACGGCCAGGGCCCAGCTATAGGTTTGTCTAGTTTCGATGCACTCGGGACATATTTTACTGAAAATGAAATACTTCCATTCATAAAAAAACGAATAAGTGTCCATAAATCGCAATCGATGCCTTGCAAACCCCTATCATTTGGTCATGTGGCAGAAATTCCTAATCATCTGTTAAATGTCCTTTAAGGCCGTTTCCGAATATTCAATTTCTTCGAACAACATGCCCGAAAATAGTATCAAACATCGAATTCTTCGATTTCTTGACCCATATTTCAAAAAGAGTATTCCGGGAAAATGACACCGCCTTTTTTACATGTAAATAAAAATTAGTGCGCAAGTTGGCGCAATATGTTTTTGATTACTTCAATACCCGAAGACACCAGCTTTAATATAAACACAGCCTCGAAGTGGAATTATGAGAAATACAATGTTAAAACCTTACTCAAAATCCAAAAATCCTTGTCACTACAAACAAACAACACTCAACTTTTCTGTATTTTTCTGTCAGTAGAAATAGACTAATAATGAATAATAAAATCTATCAATAACAAGGAAAACATATGTACTTTACTATCCATTGACAAATCAGACTTTCAGCAGCACTTGCGAGACACACTCCTGGAGCAAACTCGATGCACTGAAGCGCATTATCGGGATTGCGTTCGGCCACGGGAAGTTCGAGCAAGTTCAGATATGAATCACCTCTCTCTCTCTTTGAATTTCTCGGAAACATATCGTCGTTGTCGGATACTTTGGACATTCTACTATCGAGATCTGTCAAAAATATTGCTTTGGATTACTTGAAAGAATCAATTTTTTCCACCTACACCTCTTAAATTTGACACTGTGCGTCGTCCTCTTCCCGCTTTCACAGAAGTATGACCGTGTATTGTAAATCCACAACAAAACGTATACAGAAGACCGTGGAACAGGGAAATATATGTAAAATAAAATAATGTAAAAGCTAATATAAAAATTCCTAAAATCCTGAACCGAAGCAGATGTACTAATAGTACGAGTGATATACCAATGAAAAATTAAAAAAAATATTAGTCGTTCACGTTATTTCCCACAACTTAAACACAAAATATCCTCCCAGATGTTAGATAATAACTCTGTCAGGCATGTGATTGCCTGTGATGGAGCAAGAGACCGATGATGGGGGAGGCCGACCCGTCAAGAGCGGCCGTAGCAGGCAGGTGATCTTGACTGGACCCTCACCTCAATTCCCGGTAACTTTTGTAGTTCGGAGCTGCCATGACCGCGTCGCGTCGGATTCCCTCTGCCTCGTCCACTTGCCCGTCCTTCTCGAGAGAGAGAGAGAGAGAGAGAGAGAGAGAGAGAGAGAGAGAGAGCGAGAGAGAGGGAGAGGGAGAGAGAGAGCGGAGGACGAGAAGGGGGAGAGAAACCCCCGCGATCAGGCCTGGCCTAATGAAGGCGCGGCCCTTGACCCTTACTGTGGGGGCAGGTGATCGCCTTGTGGCAGCAGAGTAGGTAGAAGACGTAGTGATGGAGTAGCATTCCGATTCTGAAGGCAATTTAGTTTCGCCCTTATTAGAAGTGGATGTAAAGGGCGAGAGCAAGGCGTGCAGAGGAGGAACAAACGATTGTAGCTGGAAAGGAAAAGGCTGTAGATGATGATAGATCAAGTGAATCTTGGTGGTACTTACGTATATTAGGCAATTTAATTTGATGTATGATACACAGGAGTAATGGGTATAATTTTCGCAACCAGAAAGAGCATATTTCAGTAATAAAATGATTCCAACGGATGCATATGAAATAATATTACTACCTAACTAATACACTACGATGACTCTTATACCACAACACTAATATGTATTATGACTGACACACACACTTATACGTAATATCTTTCAATATTTCATTGATAAATGGCTGTCGTGTTCACATTTCCGACTAGATCAAAACAAAGACATTGTTTAATAACAACATTCTTGTCATGGAAACCAATTTAATCCCCAAACCACTGGCGAATTCCCTATGCGGGCAGAAACAAAAAATCACACTTCCGCAAATATTTACAATAATTCGAGAAAATGGTGTAAAACAAAATATTTTCAATTAATGCAATGCTTTACTTGTCATTTTTGTGCAATAGATACTTTTTTATCTGTGTGGTTACAAAACACCTACTACATATTTCACAATTGTTTCGATTTATGGGTGTCAAATATCTTGGACGAAACCAAGCTTCCGGAATATCAAAGGGAATTGAACTCATTACCTATGTGAAGAATTTGGTTCGAACGTTTCGGAAAATTTGCCAATTCAGTTTCCTCATTCCCAACAATTATGGACAACTTATGAACATTTAAAAAAACAACATTATATATACTTTGAAGTCTATCTGTTAATAAATGCTTTGTACAAAATAATACGTGAGTAATGTAAATTTTAACGACGTGAGAGACAAGTGAAAAATTACATTTTTGTAATTTTTAAAAATACCAACGAACAGATAAATATTGCGTTTATGTCATCTTATAGAGTAAATTTTTCACTAACTCTTCCAAAGGTTTAAAGAAAGCATTTGGTGCCGTTTGCGAAAATATCTGTTTTTTATTATTTTTTAAATTGCACGAATTGCAGACAATATTGAACGAAAACTAGTAAACTTTAAAAAAATGTCCATGATATTAATGAAAGAACTAATTTGACAACTAATGATGAATACTAAATGACTAGAATGACTAAAATACTAAATGAAAGAACTAATTACGGACAACAATTTTCATTTGAAGGAAAAATCTTTATCTTTAATTTTGTAGTTGTAAAAAGATGCCGAAAAAATTCAAACTTTTGAAATTTTCAAAAATTCAGAGTTAAACCTAAAAAAAATCGGACATATGGAACCTTTATAAGTGTATATTACTTTATTCTTACAAAAAATGTAAAGAAAGTATTTGTTAAGTAATTAATACTTGAAAAGAGTCGTTTTGGAGAAAATTTTAAAATGTCCCAGGGTCTTCATGTAAAGTACCCTCAAATTTTAAAGAATGTGTGTCAAAATCCAAAGCTTCGACTCCATCCAGTTGGACAGAGATTTCTTCAATTTGGAAGAAATCCTACGCATGGTTTAGGCGCTAGTGGTGTTCACAGACGGACGGATGGACAGACAGGGGGTCGGGCATTTTCTCGTCAATTGGTTTTTAGGTATCAAGGACCCACAAAATAGGAATTCTGGCTACATCGCGTGTTTGAGGATTGTTTTATTAATGTAGCAACTGTATTCATCCACCTTTTGTTATTAGAGACCGGCAATAAATTTTTTATGGCGTAAATCCGCTGTTTTTTGGTGCAACGTTACATAACTTTCTCTATACTACGTACATTACTCCGTATATACATATGTGTACGAGAAAGTAAAAATATCAAGCGGTATTTCACCCCAATTGCTGAATTCTTCCTTTTCTAATTTGGGGAAGTGGTAAAGGTTCTTGAGGCCATGGAGAAGACGAAGCCTCAATTTGTAGCTCTGGTTGTTATAGAGGCAACGTCGTGAGGACGCGCAAGGGTTCTTCAGGAAGTCTTCCAAGGCACTTCCTTCGGAGAAGTCGTCATGAGAGGCACTTCGGAAGTCCAGTCAAAAATGTCCAATTTTCCACTCCATCCATTGTTAGAAGTTCTAAGAATGGAGAAGAAAGGTGCTTTACATCATTTTTTTTGTTTTGTTCTTCGGGGATTTAAATGTCGAATTTCATATTTAATTTAGATGTTCAGTGTCTGACATAAAATATCCCTGAAATTATTTTCAAAGATCAGCTTAATTACAGGGAATTTTGTTGTTTTGATTTTAGACCGTGCAGGTTGACCTTAACCTTCAACATCTACTACATTAGAAATAGACTAGTGACTTGTGCAAACAAAACATTGCTGTGCAAACAACACAACATGTTCTGAATATGACGCTCTGAATATGTGAATTCAATATCTACGCGCTGTATGAGAAAAGGTGGAAGACACGTGAAAATTATTATATTGCTCAGTCCGAATTGAAATTGTTTCATTCTTTTTGGATTTTTTCCGGGCTTTTAGGTTCCCAACAAAACCATATACAACCTTTATATCTCCATACCCATAATTTCCTTTCAGTATCTGAGTGCTTTGAAAATCAATGATATAGATTGCGAAGACGATTTAGTAATACTGAGAGAAATTTTGGAATTTACTTTTAAAAAGAAAATATTCAAATCACACGTTTTCTCGCTCCTCTTATAAAGTAAATTATAAATACATATTTTTTCCCTCTCGGTTTTACAAAATTGTATAAATAACGCTTCCTTTTCAAATAACATTTTCCTTTCTACGTACTTCAATATATTGTTATCCGTTCATTTTGATGTAATGTCGGTAGTCATTTTGCTGCAAACAAATATGAAACATGCAGTTAATACGCATTATCAAAAGTGTAAATACATGTGAGTATATGTCCATAAACGGTTTAATTCAATTTTTTTATAAATGAATTAACAATTATAACAAACAGTGAATATTTTCTTTTAATAATCATCATTGCTTATACAAATGGATTACGCCTATTCCAATTCTAGTTTTTGAAGTATTTCATCAAAGGATAATTCTAAAAGCACGCATATTAATTGAATCATAAATAATATCAGCTGGAATAGTACCACCAATATGACTGCTGAAAGATATTCAAGCTAAAGGGAGAATGCACATTTTCAATGTCAAACATTTCAGAAACAATTAATTTTATTATACTTTATTCATTTATTCATTTCTTTAATTAGAATAAATATTTAACAGCTTTTTTCTGATGTTGTTTGTTGTTATTAGTGAATTTTTATCACGTGTTAAATATTAGACAGTTCTAAAAACTGTCGATGCAAAAATACTTTCTCTTTGGAGCGCACAACACTTGAGCCTTGCATCCTCATCCTATTCCCACTTGCTTCTTCAGAATATGACTGTGGGTAATATCCCATTATCTCCTTAGACTCCTCAAGGCAGAAAATATGTAAATGCCAGGCCAGAGGAGAAATTAATAAAGTGAGGTACAATATCAAAAATGTTTATTACTTCGAGTTGCACACTACGTATACAACGCATTATTTTACGCGAACACTTATCTCACTGTCATGCAAGGCTTTGCCTTCTATGAGGATTTCGCGTGAGCACAGTCTGCTGTTGGGCTTAGGCGGTGCGACGGAGCGCGGTGCGGCGGGCGACAGCAAGTGTTGAGCTCGCGGCATCGATGAGGGCAGCGTGTTGAGCTCTCCGGGTCATTGGGCTCAAAATGTCGTCAGAGGCCGTTGTCGAACCCCGCGTATGCTTCCACCGGAACGCGGACTGCAAGTGTACCGTGAAATTGAAAATTGTGCCATGAACGTGGGCCCGGCGACGCAACTCTTTTGGAGCGTGAATATAAAACGCAATCAGTTGATCGTTTTATAGGAGTGGATGTATCTGCGCACTTGTTTTTTGTGATTCTAATTTAAATTGCATTAAGTTGTATTTGGGCAAAATTGAAACAAATATTACTTTACTCGAAGATCGGTTTAACGGACATGTCATTTTACTCGAACTTCAAGCAATCAATTACAGCTTTGCAGATAGTGAGTGTTTCGTGCAGATAGCGGCGTTTTCATAAAAGTGCTGTTTGTCCATTTATTTACGTGAGTAATTTGCAGTTCACTTAGTAGAGATGAATTTATCTATCCTTCTGTTACTACCCCAATAAAAAACATTTGTTAAGTATTTGTTTCATTATAGGACATGGCTAAGAACACCTTGACAAATTTTTACTTTTCCTTGAATAAATAATTAAATTAAAACCATTTTTGCGTACATCCACAAGATTTAATTGAATAAAACTATAAATAGATTTGGCATAAAAATTGACTTAGGCCTGTTTACATGTTAATCATTTAGTTTATTTTTCGAATATTTCGTTACACTGAATTAATTTAAAATGGAATGTGATTATAAATACATTAGCAAAAATCAGTCAATACGTTCATTATGTATAAATTGGTTCTCAGTTAATTTTTTAACGAATTTAAACTTGCATGCATAATTTGAAATGTTAAAATAATTGCTGTTTGTTATTTTTATTATTTTTCTGATACAAAATGCTGTTTGAAAAGATAATTATAAAACACACTATATTTTATAAAAATCTCTGTTAGTGAACGTCAGAAATTTTCTGAGAGTGTAAGAGAAAGTAAATTTCTTAATAGTTATTTTGAATATATTAAAAATTATTAGCTCTCAATCTTTTAATATAGGTCCTGATATCACAGGTAATTATTTTGAACGTTTCCTTTGCTCATATCAAATATGTATACCGATTTTAACACAGCGGTAGAAAAATGAGTTAAAGATAACAAGTTTAAAATAAACATAACAAAACCATTAAAACAAGAAACATGGATACCAAGGTGAAAATTACGTACAGCTGATAGGAGCGGTGTGGAATGACCCTAAGATATCACTAAAGAGACAAAGACGACTTGTTTTGAAATACTGTCTTCCTTCAACAAACTTCACGTGGGAACTAGTATGTTATTGAAGATTAAAAACGACATATTAGATGAATCACAGAAAATTGAAATTTATTTTAATGTTAGAAAATTGGTGCCAGACGTAGATATGATCCAACACTTACTACCGAATTGATTTTTTGTAAGTTTATATACACTTCAAGGAATTTATTTTTAGCATTTCTTGGAGAGCATATTTAACGCTCCCGTATTGATAGGATATTTGGATACATGTGACAGTATCACGTAAGATACAAGCGTTTGCGTGTGAAAAACGTTAAAATAACGACCTAAACGCTAACGACATACCTCATTTGTCACTAATAGAAAAGAATGTGAAACTCATACAAAAACTCATTCCAAACACATTAAAAAATATCGTCTTTTCATTATTCCAACAAATATTTTGGTTCTTAAACCATTGAAATGATGGATATGTGTAATGTAAGAGGGGAAAATATTATTTATAAAAAATTCATAGAAACCCCGTTTTAAAAAAAATTGAACAATATATCCCCAATTACATACTAGTAAAGATTCTCAACTAAAATCTATGATCAGAAGAAACTGGAGAGGTATTTTTAAGGTATTAAAATAAACATATGTGAACAAATTTGTGCACAAAGGAGAAGAAAATCCTTCTGTTTTCTCAGAGCGGTTGGCGAGGAAAGTCCCAAGGGACGAGCGGGGAAACCGCTAGATTGCCGCGGCCTCTCACGGCCCACAGAGACCGACACTCATCCTGGGTTCGCGTTCCGCTACAGTCGCCCCCCCCCCTCCCGCAAACCCTTCCACCCCACCGGTGCTTCCCGGGTGCAGTTAAGTTTTCATCTGACTCGCGTTGCTTTATGGCTGTGTTTGTCTTCTGCCAGAGCTTCTCCGCCGAGAGGCGAGGGCAACAGGTGAGCACGTCGAGAGGGAGGCGGGAAAAAGTTCTTTGGTCGTGCGAGTTGCTAGTGAAGTTCGCAATTCAGACCTCTGGACGAATGCGTCCAGGGAGACCGGAGATTTCTGGAGATTTCTTTTATTTGCGGCGAGTTCGTATCACGCGATTACGAGATTTCTCGTGAGATTCATCTATCGAAGTCTTAAGAGCGAATTTTGAGGATATTTTTTTAACATTCTTACAAATCAAGTTAACTTTGCCCGTGGTGAAACTGGAGTACATTTCTCGATTAAAAGATGAAACAAATTCATAACAACATATCTCGTTCTACAAAACTAGCAGATAGGTGTCTCTCCTTCCTTAATGTTTAAGAGATTGAATAAAACCGTTTTTAAAAATTATTTGAAGACTCTTGCTCTAAAATTGTATTCTGAGTTATGATTACTGTGTTCATTGAAAATATTTTTTTACTATTCTTGGTCTTCTTCATAGATAGTTTGCATGACAGTCTTCCGAAATGTTTTTTACAGTAAATATAAAGAATTCTTCTTATGAATGCATTCCTCATTTGAAATATTTTTGGAACCTTAGCATTTTCATGAATTTTATATATTTTATATTAATCAGTGAAGTTTACAAGAATATTTATGTATAACTTATTAATACGCATAATAATTAACAATACATATAGAATATAAGTAAACATACAATGGCTACAAAATGATTACTATTTGAGTATAAAATAATAATGTTGATCAACTATCTTCATTCAGTTCGAAGAGAGCCAACCCAATGGTGAGATAATAAGATATTTTATATTCAAGCGCATCTTGTAAGACGCACTCTCATTTAAGATGCTAAACACACTGCATCATTCAGACATTCTGAATTGTTCAAGTACTTATTTGTAATTATAAATATATCTTCACGATGATTTCTAAGGATCAGATGAAGTTCGAAGAGGATTTAATTTTTCAAATTATTTTAGAATTTGTCTCAAATTTGGTTCTGCAGTAGACATATTTAATGAATCACTTCCAAAACGGGAACGTCATGAAATGAATCCCTCTTGAGCGCAGTGTTGTGCACCGTGGAGCGAGAGGGAGCAGGTGGTTTCGCGACCGCGACACACCTGGCGGGCCGCGCAGTGGCAACGCAACGAGGCCGAACACGCTGAGAAGAGACGGCGCGCGGAGTGGGCCTGGGCGAGCGCATTGTTGCGGCCGGGCAACAAGGCGCCGCGCCGCGCGTCAGGTCGCATCGCGGCCGCGCGCGACAGGGCCTCCCGCGGAGAACAAGGCCCCGCGGGCGCGCCACCGCGGACAGCGCGGCGCCCCGCCGAGCAGCACACGCACCGCGCCGCCCCACCACCTCCATGCCCCCGCCCTACCCAGACCACGTTCCGACCCCGCCCCCCTTTCGCCACCACCCTCCGCGCCCTCCCTCCCCTCCCATCCCCGCGCCTCCCCGCCCGCCATCCCCATGCTCCTCATCGCCATGCCTCCCGCCCTCCCATGCCCCAGCCACGCCACGTTACGACACCCCCGCAAAACCCTACCCCGCTCCACCACGCCCCGCCGCGCCACCCACGACCTGCCCCCCCCCGCCCCGCCACGGCACGCCACCTCGCCCAGCCGCGCCCCCCAAGCCCAACGCTTCCCACCCCACCCCTCCGCTACGCTCCACCACGCCAAGCCATGTCACACCACGTCACATCTCGCCACGTCACGCCATTCCTGCCACGCTACACCACCTCCGCTAAGCCACGCCACGTCACGCCACCTCACCCACGCACCCACCCACGCAATTTCAAGACTCATTGTCTCCGCCCCGGCCCAGCCTGGCCACGCCCTGCGACGCACTGTGGAACGGAGTGATGCAGAAAACATTGCGATGCATTTATTAAAAATGGTCGCAACGCGATCAAAAGAGATTTTACAAAGATTTTACAACGCATTACTAATTTCGTTCATAGTACTGCGAACGCATTTACATTAATTCACTAGTAAATATGACTACTAAAATAACAAACCTTGAAATAGTAAATGCGAAGATGTAAATTGTAAAAATAAAAATATAAAGCATATGCTTCATTTCTCATTTTCATTTTAAATTAGAATATAGTACTACACAAGTAATTTATATCCGATTTTCGGAGATTATAACAAAGTTTTATTGATTGTTGCCGTGTATGTCATTTAATAAGATTTGTTTTAAAATGTACTTTCCCAACAAGGATTTTATGTTGTTCCATTACATGTGCATTTTAAAATTTATCATCAGTACGTAATGCTTATTTTAACTCGCAGAGCACCCCTTTTCCCTTTTACCCTGCAACTATTGAAGTTTTTGAGAAAACAAACGTGCCACGTGATCTCTCTGTGATTGTGCTGGACCCGCGTGTAGGGAGCGTGTATGAGGCAACCGGCCGCCGGCGGCGCGCCTAGCGGTCCGCGCGCGAACAACAGCCAGACGTCCCACTGTACACGGGGTCGCCACGCACCGCCTCCGGCGCCCCCTCGCCCCGCTTTTCCTGGCAGCCGAAAGCGCCGCCCCGCGGGCGACCCCGACGCATGGCGGGAGGCGCGCGCTCGAGGCGGCGCCAAGCGGCGATGGGCGAAGTGCGAACCGCGGGGGCCTTGGCATCCAGTGGCCGCGGGGGCGCTGCCACTCTTATTCGGAGCCATGTTTTACAACGGCCATATTTCAATGAATGCACGCTCTTCCTTTTATATTTGCTCTTTCTGTTCAATGGCTTCTAGCGTCCGGTTGTGCTGATGTGAAACATACATCCCGATAGTCCCATTTTAATAGCGTTGTAGTTCTAATATACTTCATAAAATTACTAATACATTTCGTAACTTCATAAAATACGTTAATGTTCAGAAAGGAATTTTTCTCCATTGCTCTCTTTACCATGCTCTCAAACTGAAATATTAAATTGAATAAATATTTTAAGTGGTTTCCTTAAAGAAAATAATCAGTAAGAAACTATCGTTTAGTTCATTACGTTAGAGAGTTCAACGAACAATTGGAAATGTCATGTGAGGTAATGCGTTCTGAAAATATTCTTAGTTTATGTTTACTGACAAATCAGAAAAGTTCGTTTATTGTTGAAAATTTTGAAATTGTTGGGGGCAAGGGTTCAAGTCGTACATAGAATTACATAAAATATACAACGGAAATATTTCAACTCTTTTCTTATATTTTAAAATAAGAATTCATTTAGTCTGAAGCTGTAATAAGAAAAGCGATACCAGCCACAGTAAGTCTGCTATTCGTAAATTTATATATGGAATTTGGTGGGAATGTGACATTTTTTCGTTACTGTAAAGAATGTCTCAGAATAAATGTTACAAACTTCTACAACATGTAGATGGGTTGAGAATGACTACTTTTGCCATTTACGTGTAGGAGGAAATATAAAACTTAATTATGTACTACAATATCATATATGCTTCTAAATGTCAGACCACTCCTTACGAACTAGGGTTCAGTAGGTTACATCCTGACTCAATCAAGGATATTTCATGCACCTCTCCCACATCTGTACATACCATTTTCATAACAATCAGGGTATTCACCACATGTATAACTCCGTTATTAAAATATTCCACTATTCGTCATTGACAAATGGTGATAATTTTCGACCTTCTCCTACAACCCTAGAGTTTTTAACAATTATTAAGAAATATGTTAACGTTGTTTTCTTCTTTACTTGTAATAGTTTTTGACCTTTTTAAACAGACATAAAATATTTTTCAAAATTGGTTGAAACTATTACAATTTTTAATAATTATTCTGATATAAATTTATATATTTTGTACACGTACATAAGAAGAGCCCGGCGCAATAACAAGATGAATCACACTTCGGTCCAAACAGCGTAATTAACATTTACAAACAGAGGGAAATTCCTTGTCACAGATGTGACTTATATTCTTAGTCTCAAGCGCTTCGTATATTAATAATTATGAGGCAGTTTATTGTAAATAAATTACACAAATTATTCCATGGTTACAATACTCATTGAAAATATACAAACTGCTATTTGAAAATATACAGTCTGCTATGTTATATACAGATACTTTTCACACCGAGAGTACAGTATTTTTTACAAGTTATATTTAACGGGTTTGGAAACGCAGATTATTTATAATTAATAAAAGGAATCTTAATTCTGATAAAATGTCATATATGTAATACTGTTGAGCGACATGGGCGGCATGAGCCACTATGTGCGGGGTCAGCTTTGAAGTGTGCACCGATCTCCCCTTTGCCCCCTGCCACCTCTCTGCTCCCTCGCTAAATTCATTTATTTCGTTTGCGGATTAATTTGACGTGTTACGAAAACTCTCACCCGTGAACATGCAGTTTTATTAGTAATTATATCAAACTTTATTTGTATAATAGCATTTTGGCGTGTCACAGAAATGGGAGAATGAGAGGAAAACGTCAAAAATGAATGCCATGTATGTAACCAACAGCAGTAACAATGTTATTCACAAAATCTGATTGAAAAATTAATGTTGGGATCAGTAATTTTAATCGAACTGAAATCACGTCAATATAATTTGAGAGTCATATCCAAATGGATTCACGAATCCTGGTATCACAGATTCCGCGTTCCTTCTATAGGAATGCCTATATTTTGCTCGCAGCAAATTGCTCCCCATACTTTCTTGTAAACATCATTAAACTGCCTCTTAATTTTGGAGAAAATACGTTTTTTTTTGGGTTATGGATGACCAATCTATTCGATATAGTAAGCTCACAGAATCCGCTTATTAGTTGTACTTTTCTCCGTCTCAGATCACTCGCTCAGGCTTTTAATTTTTTAGATCAGTTTTAGCCAAGATTTCATTTTATTACTTAACCGTGTTAAGGATAGTTATAGTTATATTTTTTCATGGTAGACTGAATTTCAATGAGCGCTCATCTTTTTTAATTATGAAGCCCGACTTAAACATATAGTAGAGATTAAAGAAAATTATTCAAGATCCAATGCCAGTTAACTTAACTTACGTAAGTTCCAACTAATTTTTTCCATTTGAAATAATGTTTCGGAGAATTTGACTGCTGGACAGATTTTGTACGTGCAACACCATGTGAAATTCTAGATGGTGGGCGTTCAACGCCATTATCTAATTTTTTTAAAAACAAATGTGGAATCTAAGCATTTGTTGAAATGTGTTGGTTTTGTTTTGATCTAACGAATGGCAGCACATTTAGCTTCAGGCTCATTCAGCTCATTTAGCCTGAAATTAAACTTCCGCCCGTCGCACGCACTCATCCCCTCTGCGCCCGTGCGCGTAAGGGACATTTTTGCACCTAGTAGCTTCTGTTAGGCCGACTTGAATGGCCGAGGTGGCTAAGAGCGAGTACCGCCTCAGCGCTTCGGTCCGAAGGATCGCGGGTTCGAGTCCCGCCTTGGGCATGGTTGTTTGTCCCTTGTCTTTGTATGTATGTGTTGTTGCGGACGGCCTCGCGTTCTGCTGACCCCAGAGGAGCCGCAATATATGTTGGTGCATGTATGGTCGATATGTCCCTATCAGGATCCACTGTCAGCTGGATATAAATCTTCATAAGAAAGATAGCCATGTTAACGTTATATAAAATTTCCCGGATGTAATTTGACTTCTTTGCTAATTGTACTACAAATACGCTGAAAGAACGATTGTTGTTATTTTACTGTAATTTGTTTCTGACCTAAGAAAAAATATTAAAACTGTTGAAACTTACTTCAATATTATTCTGATAATTTATATCTTGCATTGACACTGCATAAGAAGAGCTCAGGGCGTACAGGGGTTTAGAGGAAATATAATACATTACAAATAGGAAATTCGCATTGTGCACAGTGTAGGTTTTTATTTAGTCTAACCTTCGTTAGGTTCATAAGTTAGAGTAGTGTTTTGTAATAATTCAAACATTTTCCATGTTACCTTACCATTGAAAATATCAAATTGATTTGAAAATATAAGTCTTAGTTATTAGGGATACATTAGCAGAGTATATAACGTTCATTACGGTTTGAAACACAGATTAAAATAATATCCTGGTGATTTTTCGATAAATGTCATTATGGTTTTGTTGACGACAGCGGATGATATTTGTGCCGCGCGCTTGAGTGTCTCTCCCTTGCCGCGCACCCTCTGCCGCGTGCTGAAGCATTTCATGTCGCTTCACGCGCTTACCTGACATGTCGCATCACACGTAAATGCAGTATTATTAAGTCAGTCGAAAAACAGTATAGATATTTGGCGTGTCCAGAATGGAAAATGGAACGTCAATGATCCTTACCACGCAGTATGTTCATCACAAATCGATTGAAAAATTAATCGTTGGGATAGTAATTTTATCGACAATCCGTCAATATAATTTGAAGTCATATAAAGTTTACGTATTTGTCGTTCCAGGTTTTCTTTGCTCTATTTTGTGTCAACAAATCTCCATTATATTTGAAAAATTATTTTGCTTGATCTTTGAGCGGAAATAATAGTTTTTTTATTAAGATAATTTATCGAACAAGTAGAAATCTGTCATTTGAGCTATTGCTCTTCTAAAATCATTCTTCGTTTAGAATTTTAGAGATGAGTTTTACAAAGATTTCTTTTATTATTAGTGAAGAAGATAGTGTAATTGTTATGTAGACTAGAATAAGGTCACTTTAAATAAAGCACTTAAAATATGTAGGATTTTCAAAGACAATTACAGATCAAATGCTTAAACGTAAGAACTCATTTTTTCATTTAAACTATTTGAGAAAACTGACTCTGAACCTCTTTGAGTCAACCATAAATTTAGATGGTACCCAACGCCCTTATCTAACTTTTAAAACAAACATGTGAATCAAGCAGTTGAAATGAGCTTAGTTTGACAACGATGGTGCGTTTTGCTTCAGTCACAGTTCATTTGCTCCAAATTAACTTCGCCCGTCCTGTCTCACTTTGTACCATGCGCGAGGATACCAGTAGCTTCGTTGGACACCTGGTTGGCAGGGCTAAAGGAGACGAAAGCTTCGGTCAATCGCTTCAGTCCCCTGGGCATGGTGGTCCCTTTGTATGGTCGCAGCTCGGTCTGCTACCAGACGAACCTCATCAGTTTATCAGGATGGTCGATATGTTCATCGGACGAAGGAAGTTATAAAATAAGAAGAAAGAGCTCAACTTTTCCATGGTCAAATATTAAAATAAGGACAATTGATATTTAGCATTTTTTCTATCTCAAACTTCTTGAACTTAGCTGCACATCCCATCTTAGCTTTACAGTGCATGAACAGCGATTAACACATGGTTTTCAGGAGTATGCGTGGTTTAGAAAGATAAACCTCTTATTCGAATATTTAGGTTATTGGATTTTTTATTATTCCTGAATTAATATTACAGTTAGATTATAGATTTTTGTAATTTTGTACAACCATTTTCATCTGGCATACATTAAAAATCAAAATTGATTGTTTTAATAGAAAAAACCTTGTTCTTTGGGCTGTCTGAAAGTTAGTCAGATATTAATGTTCGTGTCTCAAAAGTTATAAGCATATTCTGAAGTATTTTTAGATTAATGCCATTTACTGGCATTTATACATGATGATATCTGGCCGCAGGATTTTGTTCACCTCACACTTATCGTGTGAAGTATTTCAGTCGCCGTTCAAAGTACTTGTCCGCAATCGTCGGTTACAGTGTGTCATATCGCTAGAAGCCAGTCCAAAAATTAAATTTTAGTTTAAAAATTTGACTACCAGAATGTCACATCACAGACGCATATTTTATTGTAAGTAATTCATCTCAAACTAATATCTTAAACTAAACAACGTTTATGTTTACATTTGTAACCTTTTCTATCTTTGATGATAAATCTGCAGTTAAATGATAAATATTTTAACTTTTGCTTATTTAGCAAAGAATATAATAATTTTTAGTGAAAGAGAAATTTAATAAACATATTTAGTCAAAATTTTGAAAATGCAACTAAACAATTCTTTTCTCCCATACATGATTCTTAATAATGTTTTTTTAATTTTTTCTCACGTAAAATACAATCAAATAGATGGTTTTTGAAGTAAGATACGAAATTAATCAGAACTTAGCAAAGCTGATGAGCTATTAAATTTATTTGCAAACATAAAGCCAGAGGAGAGCAAATTTTCCGAGAAACCCAAATATTTATTCTGAGATCTCACTTCCAGGATGTATGATTAGTGTATGTTCAGGGTTTGGGGAGTAGGGATACCAGGTGATATGTGAATGGTTTAAGAAATCATGAAATTTTAATTAAAGTAATGTTTAGAAAACTATTGAATTCCAACCATTTCTATGTTGGTATCTAGTGTTCGGTATTTCATGTTATACCTGTCTAATTAAATCAGCACAAACACAAACAAAATCAATTATCGTCGTATCACATGTACCAAAGTTACACAAACTCCAGTTGTAATGGTCAGTTCACAAAAGCCTAGCCTCTCTACTGACTGAGTTTATTTCATTCAGATCCGATTTCAATGCCCGTTCATGTGGCACAACTCACCATTCAATCATCTGCCGTTTTATGAACGAATCTCCTGTCCATTTTATGGAGAGGCATCACAAAGGTGAGCGGCCGTATTCATTGAGATCGTGAAAATGGATGTGCATACATTGTGAAGGATGAAATTGTTGTTCATAAGAAAGACTGGTTCGTTTAAAAAACAGAAAGGCGGAGTTTGTTTACTTCCAGGTATCATATATTCGCTGGGAACTAAATTGCTTAGTGAACTCGTTTGTAAATGTTCTTTGCTTTGCACATACGGTTAAGGTTTGTATCATAGAGTACTGCAAATTATTTACGTTTGAATTAACACAAAGTGTGAAAAGACACGAATATTGCGCACCGCGGTGGATGGGAGGTGAGCTTACTGTCCAATTTCAAAGAGCAGGTGCGATATCGGCTGAGATAGGTGGACGTTTGGAGAAGGAAATATCCTCAGTGACTATGGTGCGTTTGCAGTGAGTAAAAGAAACCTACATAAATGTCCGGCAAAGTTAATTCCTACGACAATCTCCGTTATAATTAGATCGTTTATTTCTTTAACAGGGGAAACGCTAGAAAATCGTCGCCTCCGATAAATATTACTAAGATATATATTACTAAATACTAATACTATAAATGTTGCTAATACCAAACATTCCAAGGCCTGAAGTATGAGAGTCAAAATTTATTGGCAACGCTAGAAATCTTCAGTTGCCAATTAAAATGAACACAGGAATTTCAACCCAAATCGGGGTTAGGCTAAGAATCTCCAACTGCGCGGGTATTACGAACAAACAAACATTTTTATAAATAAAGAACAGTGAAAGTAACTTTATAACAAACTTGTTATATTTGATGTAATTAGTATACGACGACGATAAGGTATCTAAACTTTCAAAGACAATTAAAGTGCTCAACAAAATTGATCCTTGGGTACAGCATAAGATTCAAAACATGTCATAGTTAAGAACGAAAAGTTCAGTTTACTATCAGGAGACCGAGACGCGTCGAATGACACCTAATGTTTTTTGGTTGGTGGACCAAAAGTGGTCTAATGGTGAGTGATAGAATGATGGAGAGCGAGAGATGCAGATTTTCGATTATTATTTATGGTGTAAGACCCATGTTAATAATAATATTGATGTAATGAAAACTGAAACGTTCATTGTTCATTCATAAAATACGTATTAATTTTTCCTTGAAAAATATATTTAACTGAACACGGATAATAAATATTTAAAAAATATAAATTGCAATATAAAAATAGAAGGGAAAAAAAAACTATCAACAAATTAATCATATCGATCAATATGAAATAATAGCTCAAATATAGTCACAGAAAGTGACTTTTTTCAGAAAATATAGTACCACTATTATCTCTGCTACCACACATTGAATTGTAATAAAATCATAATAAAACTAGGATTGATGTTAATATTTATTATGTACTATTGTAATATAAATTCTGAAAGTGGTCAGGCGGAAGAGCAGGCTAAATGACCTGAGCCTCGCCACCAATAAAGACATTTATTTATTTAATATTGCGACCCTTGTGCACTAGATGGGTTTTGGTTGTTTTTTGGTTATTCCGTTCTGTCATACACGCGTAATTGTTTCCATAATTGTGTTGCTAATATTATGGATACTAGTGAGTCAAACTTCCCTGCAGTTCATTACATCACTATATTTTGACAAACTTCAATATTGGCTTCTTCTTTATTACTGGGGGGCGAATTTTAATGAAATGCAATTTTTTCTAGCTTTACTACAATGGCTTTGAGAATAGACATTAATTTTATGTTATGGAAAAAGGAAATGATCAATTTTTATATGACCTATTTTTCTTCAATTGCGATTATCAAATCGTTCCTTACCATTTTCGACATTTGAAAAGCATTTTCCGCGGAATTCATCAATTTTATTGTAATTCTAATGGTAATTGCTTCAAATAATATTTACGAGATGCAACAAATGTTATTCATACAATTACTTAGAAGTCTATTCGATTTCTTTGCTCAGAAATTGTAATGTCTGCCGTTGTGAGTAAGTAATTGAAGGTTCCTGTGACGCTTATCTGCACCATTGTCAGTTCGGCGGATTTTACGATAACTAAACTCATAGATTTACTGTTTCAGTCCAAAGCAAACGGTTGCAATGTGAGGTCACTTGAACGAAAGGAAAGAGCCGTGATTGCACCAGTAACTTATCCAGTTGCTTGAGTTGTTCACCTGAACTGGTTTTGATAATTTTTTTCGCGTAATTGTTTTTGGTTTTAGATCATTTTAAAAAATTTAAGAGCATTTTATTGATAATTTATAGTAATGTTTTAGGTCATCAAAATCCGCCCGTAGTTATTACCGTGCTTTTGAAGTACTCTATCTCAGTATTAATTCTTTTAATATTTCAAATCAATAACAATTGTGCTACATTTATCTTTTCATAAAAATCCAAAATCACATATTTTTTGCACCACTCACTAAAATGCTTTAGCCTTCCCTTGCATTACTCCAGCAAGTGCACAAAATCACTTATCTTGGGTTTTGTGTAGTTTCTTCACCTAGTACCATGTGGCAGCTCTGGTAATAATTAGAAGTTTTAGCAGGGGTGCGGCAAACCTCCTCTCAGACCAAATCCGAATTTTTCCTAATCCCCTCCTCTTTAATGTCAGACTTTCTCCAATGTGCCATTATCTCGCTTGTATCGTATAAACTACAAAACAAATATAAGACGTACAATTCATGAAAGAAAATAAAATTAAAAATAGAATACTTTTAACGTATTATTTCATGTAACTCCCATCCAGTAACTTCACAATCATCTTACAGTGCAGTTACATCATCAGACTTTGTCTTCCCAACTAAAAGAATTTGGAGCATTGAGGCACATCAAATGTTTGGAGCATCGCTTTAACCGCTTTCTTCTATTCTCCTTCTTTCTTTACCTCATCTTTTCCTCACTTTCCCCGTTTACAATTTCAGGGATTACGATACCGGAAGATATTCTATTCATACTACTGAAAAGGAATAAGTAGTAAAAGGAGAAGATTTTGTTGACAAAAAGATTAATCCAGTATATTATGAGGTAATTAGTGACTAAAACAAGAGGAAGTTTATTTTCCCTGGAATATTGAAACAAGTGAGACACAAGTGTATTACGTTGGCCATACGGTCACTCCGTACTACGAACCTAATCATCTTAGAATTGAGACCTAGTACTATGGATGTCGCCGTTAGCAACTTATGCACTAGCAGTGGCAGGATCAATTTTTGGAGAGGCATGCTATAACAAATAATTTAGATACCCTGTCTAATTACCACAACTGCATCGTTAATTGACATTCATCCTTTTCCCTTCTCACTGATTTGTCACGTGATGCGACTCTCATATATTATTCGTTATGTCTTGTTGCTTTACTCATTACCATCTGTAATGCGATTCCATATTGTTACAACGATCTTGCGTTATCTCGATCTCCCCAAACTATGGGTGAATTATCACTGTCCAAGCGGGCTAAACTTGTTATAGCTGTTTCTTTTATTTTCTTTACCATTCTTCTCTGAATTGCTGCTCTTTTCCTGTGTGGATCAAATTCTGTTCATGGATCATTGTCTCCATTATTGGCATTCCTACTATAGCCTTCGCTTCTTCCGTTGATCGCTGAGTGCGCTTAGACGCACGCGACGTCGGAGGCAGGGAGCGGAGCAGAAGAGAGAAGAGAGGGTGGTGGGCCTCTGCTGATGACGTATCGCTGAGTGGTTTCTACTCGTCCGAAGCGCCCCACGTGCTCGCAATTTGGCGGAGCGGTTTGGCGGTAACGACGCTAATCGAGGCGCGCTTTGTGGGGGCGGCGCCGTCTGGAGTGGCGGAGGCGGGGGCGGCGACAGAGACTGGGCAGTGCTGAGTGAGGGTGGGCTCTTCCGGATCCGAGAGGGACAATACATGGACACAAAATGCTCGCGAGAAGAACGCTCACTCGCGGGTAGTTTTAGTGCCGGGAAAAGAAAGCACAGAGACGTCTCATTCAACAAGATACCCCCATTTAACAAGAAACACCCCCATTTAACAAGAACCTCCCCATTTAACAAGAACGACCCCCATTTAACAAGAACCACCCCATTTAACCAACACCATCTCCACTCAAACAACACCATCTCATACAAAGAACTACCTCCATTTAAAATCATACTTCTTAACTTAACAAACGACAAGATACTATTAACTTAACAAACGGTTTATTAACAAACGACAAGATACTTATTGACTTAACAAACGGTAAAATTTGAAGCAACATTTTGGCATTTTGTTTCTTCTAAGTTCTTGGTAACTCCGAACATCTACTTCTACGTGACTATCTTATGAGCATTACAGCTAGGTCGCACATTTTAAAACGTTTTCCTCTTACGTTGCACATCTTCCAGAAAATGAAATTCTATTTTAGGAATATACATTTTCCGTTTAATGTCATTCAATATTCAAGATATTACAGCAATTTTTATGTATAGGAAATCATTCTAAAACAAAGAGCGTCCAACTGGTTCTTTCTCCGGTGTTTGGTGCCTTGCATGGAATTGCACCATGCTCTTGGCTGCATTACTGGATTTATTTTTACTCTTTGGCATTTCGATTAACACGGGGAAACGGCCTTTTGGTGGCTCAACCAGTCTAGTGGCGCTCTCTAGCGCTGCGCGGCGACGGATGGAGTCTCAGTGACGAATATTCCCATATGTCTGTCCCGTCTGTCTTCGTCTGACTCGCTGCGACGTAGTTTTTTAATTTCGTTTGTTATTGAAAGTACACAAGTTCAGTCAGTTATTGACGTTGGTTTTTAAAATTTTAATTTGGTAAAATCTCTTAGTGTTTCGCGGAAGTGTGGCTGCAGCTGGCCAGCGGTTAGTGAACGTTCTTGTAAATACGAATGTGTGTCTAAGGTCTTTCATTATTGCCTAATATACCAGGGTAGAGAAGTTTTCGAAATAAAAGAATTTTATTTGTGTGAAACGTGTCTAAGCAATAGGGCTTGTTGCAATGTGCTGAAGTCGAACTTACGTGCCCAGTGGAAATCAAAGCTAGAACTACGTGCGCGGGAGGTGTATATGCCTTACACGGACACGTGGCATAAAATTATGTAAATAGTATTTCAATATATAATTTCATATTACTTAGTTTTAATTGATTTGAATTGCATTTGAATTTATTTTCGTATTTTGAATTTTGGAATTTACATTTGTCATTCGATGGAGGTGCAACCTCTGGCTGTTGGGGCACCAGGTGCCACTTTACTCATTACTTCAATTTATTTTAAGATTATCCTTTTTTCTGCATTTCTTAGAATTGTTTTCGTTTTTTCTTTTTTCCATTTGTGTTTTCTTTTTCCTCAGATTATTCAGTAGATATCTTGAGACTTAAACCTCACTGCTCTTCTATCGTCATTTCAATGAAATTATGATGTAGTAAAACACGTGAGATTTGTTTTTTACTGAAAGGTATTAAAATTACTGTCACTCATATTCAAAACTGAAAATAAAATAATTCTGAAACGGCATATCTTCTTTTTAGTTTCAATAATATTCCATTAAGCAAGTTATTACTCGAAAAGAAATGTTACAACTTTTTTCTTACATAAAACGGAGGGTCCTTTTATTACCTGTGAGATTACAAGCAATACTTTCTGATTTATGATAACGTGTGAATGATTATTAACACGGATTTGTGAAAACTTTAAAAATTTCAAGCGCATCGCTCCCTTTTCAATGTGCCTCCAATGGCATACTCAATGGCGCCGCTAAGCCTATAATAAACCAATTGTTGCTGCTCACAAAATATTCGTACATGGTATGGAAGTTAGACACCATAAAACAACGGGTAACTAAAAACATTCCAAATATCTTGCACTAAAAGTAAAATATGGAATGAGATTACGGTACCGGTAATATAATAGTACCTTCTTTATTACCAACTTCATTCATATAAAAACAAAATCTAAAACATGTTGCAACACTAGGAAAGTATTAAATGTGTATTTTATGCTATTATTTATAAAAAGGAAAATGGAAATTTGAGTTATCTGCAATTTCTCAAAAATAAGTTTTAATTTTAGAAATAATGTTTACAACCTTCCAATGATACAGTCAATATTCCAAACTGCAAATTACGATTCTATTCTCGCAGTAAAAAGATTTAATATTCATCTCTCTATATTTATAAGAGGAGCATAAAAAGTGCCCTGATTGGCATCGAAGATCGCATCATGAAAGGCATAAAGCTAACAACATGATGCCCGCGCTCCGCCCTCAGCAGAAGCGGCCCCGTCCGTCACCCGGGAGGAGGGGGAGGTAATCCAGTTGCCTTAATGGGAAGTGGGTGACGCCGGCGATGTTCCCACTCATCCCCCATCCACCCCCACCCCTCCCCGCGCCTTTCCATCCCTGCCCCACCACCTCCGTTCCGCTTACGCCATCTCTCCGACTCCTCCTCCCCCCAGCCTCCACATCCTTGCCCTGATCTCGTTATCCCCCCCGCCGCCCACCAGACTCTTATGCCATGCTTCACTTCCCATCACACGCTCTTCCTGGCAACGCGATTCAACCCGCCCCGCTCCGATCTTCCTCATCCAATTCTTCCCTAACTTACCAAAATTCCCCACCACGCTAGATATTTCCCACTCCTCTCCGATCTTCCCCGCTCCGCTTCAATCTTCTCAGCTCTACTCGGATCTTTCCCGCTCCACTCAGACCTTTCCCGCTCCACTCGGATCTTTCCCGCTCCACTGCGATATTTCCCGTTCCACTCCGATCTTTCCCCGCTCCAGTCGGATCTTTGCCGTTCACTCCGATGTTTCCCGCTCCACTTCGATATTTCCCGGTTCACTCCGATCTTTTCCGCTCCACCCCGTTCCGATATTTCCCTCTGCTTCGATCTTTCCCGCTCCCTCGATCTTTCCCGCTCCTCCATCTTCCCCCCTCGATTCCCCCCCTCCCCCCTCCCTCATCGCGCCATTTTACGAGCCGTTGGGAGCTCCGCCCTTGTCTTGGCGGCTGCTGTTGGGGGGGTTTAAGGGGATTGCCGCCATGTTTACAGGCGCATTCGTTCGGCAACTTCGGCTTCTTGTTGGCGCCGAGACGCGTCGTGTAGTTTTACGCGCCTCGCTCTTTCGCCGCTTTCATCTCGAGTTTGCTCTCGCAGATACATTATTTGCTCATTTCATGACACTGTTCAGCATTAAGATTTTATTGCGTAGTAAAGGAAGTGCTCAGTCACGCGTTTTGACGCCCATCTGATAAAGATGGTAGTCAATAAGTTATACTGCTTAGTCCTGCAATATTGTATGAAGTTAAGCGTACCAGTAGATGTTATCCGTTATCTCTAGTAATTTTCTTATTATCTTTCCTTCTCATCTAGTCCTGCTATCTATTCTCCTGGAGCAGAATTTTCACACACACACACGTTTTATACTATTGATATAATTTATTCCTTTTCCTAATATATGAGTTGGATGAATAAAAAACAGCCACCATCTGTTATTCATTTGGTTTATTATACAGTACCACTTCAATCTTAGCATGAGATGTTCTCATTATTTTAAGTTATAAACGTCATCTAAGCCAACAACCACATATCACCCCCCGTGGGTACCAACTCGAACCCCAATCTCCATCTTTGGCAGTAAATGACGATCTACCATCACCATGCATACCTCGCACTAACCTATTTCTAAAGTTTGTGGCCCTCATTTCTCTACCTACTTTTCAACAGATTCTATTTAATTTTTTTTCAACTTATGGAAAATTTCTCAACATGTTTTATATGATGTAACGCTTTCGAAGAGACATTTGTTTTACAATTTTACCACTAACTTTGCAATGCTTTGCACAGTGCTACCTTTCCTTTGCACATTGTTAGACTCTCCAGTCGAGATTGTTCTCACTAAAACCAAGATTTCCTCCACACCAAAAGTATTTTTGCAATAGTCACAACTAGTGTAATTCTGACTTGAATCCTGAAGTTATTTTCAATCTCTTCTACTTCACCAGACATGTCCGTATTTTACCATTAAGTCATTGCAGTATCAGCCAATTTGCAAGGGGCACCGTCCCCATTTCCTTTGCGCTGTCACCACAGCTGCCAGAGCTGCCTTCGCAGAGCCTTCCCCGAATTAATCTCCGAAGCGGGGGTTGCGCTAATCAGCAGCGGGGCGCGAGGCGCCGGGGGTCGAACAGCTGCCCTCGGCGCCGCCCCACTCTCACCTCCGTTTCCGGCTCCGGCTCCGTCCTCGCCTCGGTCCCCACCATTTACCCCTTCCTCCCCACGCCCCACCCGCCCCGCCACCCCACCCCCCCGTCCCCCTCAACCCGCCTGACCCCTCTGCCCTATGCAAGAGCCTCCGCCCACGCTTGGCCAACGCATGGCCCCACCCGACTACTCTTGTCCCTACCTCACCTCCCTCCATCACTTTCCCCGCACCTTCCCTTCCCTGCCGTCTCAAGCGCCCCTTCGATTCAACACACAGGCCCACCTCCTACTCTCCTTCAAGGCCCCTCCCATTCCAAGCCCCTCCCCTCTCAGGATTCTCCACAAGTGTCACCACCCAGACACCCTCCTCTATTAGTCCACTCCTCTCCATCCCAGTCCAGACCTATTAGGCCGCTGTCCTCCCAGGCCTTTTCCCCTCTCCGGCCAATCCCCTTCCAGATCCCCCTCTTCCCCTCCCCCTCTCCTGCCCCGCTCCGCCCTCGCCCACTCGTGCGGTGCCAGCGCCGCAGCCGCCACGCGCGCTGGGGGCCCACCTGCGCCGCATAAATAACGGGCTTGTTTTTTGTTGCTGCATCATGCTGATACTCCGCGGCGCAATGCGCGTATTTATGAGCTGCGCAAATTAATTCGACACCTTTGCACTGAAAATGTATCTGCGTTGTAAATTCAAATATTTTTCGGACTTGAAGTTGGCGTAGCAGCAGTCACCAATAGGAAACATGCCGGGTGTTATTTATAATCGTAGTTATTGTAACATCGTGTTTTGACAGGGTTTGTAATACGAAGGAAAATGAGAATTCTGTGTTTTTCATTATTTCCCTAGCCAAAAGCTTCCTGAAATTAAAAAATGACGACTGCCTACAAATAATATTTCTTATATTGGCAAATTTTAAATACTTTCAAACCACAAATACCTAAAGTATCATATTCAAATGTGTATTAATTGTATTTACTAACATTAATCTTATCAATCTAATTAACGACGTAAATAAAATCAAATATATAATCTTTAAACAAGTGAATCTGAGATACATTTCCCAATGTGTCAGTCGAGAGAGATATTTTGGTGTATCAGTATGAACCGTAAACAAGTTTCGTTTCATCTGGGCAGGAAAATTATTTTCTGAATACAATAGCTCTTTATTTCAGAACTCCATAGTTATTAATTGTAGTCAAGGACTATAGAAAAAATACATACGACTACCGCTGTTTATCACATAATTATTTTGCATGGAATAAAAAATAAGATTTTCTAAGATCGCCAAACCATTGACAAAATATAAAACATCCGTTCAGCCACAACTTATTGATACTTTCAATGTTCAACAACGATTCACTAAATTTTAAGAATTTAGTGTTTTAACTGTATACAAAAAAGAATAAAATTCCACCGCAACTGAGATGAATTTCTGAAATTTCTAGTGAAATAATGATCGTGTCCTGTTTTCAACTGATACATACACCTGAGACCCAATTAATATTCCGCACCTCTTACATAAACGTGTTCCGGTCTGCTGATGGAAACTTCAATTCCACGCGGTGACGTCAGTGGTTTGCGTGAACATCGCGTTGCTGGAGTCGCTCTCATGGGATCTGAGAGCCGATAAAGGCCCCAGATAGAGAGCAGACGGAGAGAATTATTTTTGCTAAGAAGACGTCATTCAAAATCAAAAAGTCGTCTCGTGGTTATCATCGATACACTGTAGCTTGTACCTACGAATATATAGTGTACCATATACCTAGTCGTATAAGAGATATCAAAGGCTCATTCTTGAGAAATCTGAATAAGTGATAGTTTGCCACAACTTACATCGGATATGCTGCCTTATACTTATGTTCACCTTCGCATAAATTTCGAGTCACTGAAGATTTGGCGCAGTCTGGAGATGGTCATCTGTGCATTTCACCGACGTCAATTTGTCCAGAAGTTAGAGCAGCCCTTGTATCAGCCATACTGCACTACTAGAGAGGTGATGTGATATCTGCCTCTCTACTTAAGTTATTTAATGCAGATGAAGGTTGGAAATCGGTTCATGACGCCAAAACGTATATCAAGTGAGAATTTTCATGTTTTTGACAAATATTTTAACCATTTATTCTATCAGTATAGTGCTATTACCACTGACTTCACAAATCCTTGGTGAAAAATGTAAGCCTCTAACACAATCACCTATTCTTTCGACGAAAGTACGGAAGTACTGACGGTGAAGTGGTAGGTCATTGATCATTTGGTCACTTCTTCCAAACAGATACAATACACGTTACCTAAATATTCATCAACGTTGCACTGATCAATGCAGTCCATTTTTCGTGTCAAGACTAAGCCGTCACAGTTAGCCCACGTAGCCCTTGATTCTTCCGCGTGACCGGTCGGAAGGCAAGTCCACCCACGCGAGCCGTCGCCCGGGGTATCGCACTGAGCTCTGCGGGGGAGGCCAAACCCCCTTCACGGGCGCATCACGCGCGAGTGAATGAGGTTTCTCTTGCGCGCGGAGCTTCCGCTTCAGCGGCCAGACGCCTCGACAACGAACAGCGCACGGGGGCTCGCACCTGGACGGCTTAAGGGAATTCAAAATGGAGATGTCCATCAACGTAGTGTAGTGTGAACAATAAGTGGTCCGAAACAATGAAATTCGTGAGGCTGTATTTCAGAAGCAGAAAGCAATTTATTGCTTGTAGAAATATATGTACAAATGTTTTTATATATAAAAATCATTCCATAATTAGGTCGCAATTTAAAACGAGAACGCCTCACAGTATTGAAGATATCATATGTCAAGCATAGGTTACAAAAAGGAACCAAAAAAAGTGCCCACAGGTTATAGGAAATATATGAATGTAATAGACGTAAGGGGAAATTTAAAGAGGAAATGAATCGGAAGGAAAAGTGCGAAAAAAGCAGAAAAGAAGGCATAGGTACGAAAAGAAACTTCGCATGTCAAGAAGTGTTCCGTCATGTGGGAGGGAGACCAGAACTTGAAAGCGAGAAGTAAGCGACGAGAAGGGAAAGGGAGGGCGGGGCGCGGCGGACAAACCAGGGGGGGCCCCCCCCGGCAGAAAGACCCGGGCGGAGCGGAGGCGTGACTTGAAAACCGCCATGCACAAGAGGACGAGAGTCGCGGCGCCAGCCGCCCGCTGGGCCCTCGCCGCCTACTCGAACGCCGCGCCCTACGCCGCCCCCAACGCCAAACGCCGCCGCCGTCCCCGACCGCCGCCCCCGACGCCGCCCCCGACGCCGCTCCCGACGCCGCCCCCGACGCCGCCCCGACGCCGCCCCGACGCCGCCACCGACGCCGCCCCGACGCCGCCACCGACGCCGCCACCGACGCCGCCCCCGACGCCGCCCCGACGCCGCCCCCGACGCCGCCCCGACACCGCCCCCGACGCCGCCCCGACCCCGCCCCGACGCCGCCCCGACGCCGCCCCGACGCCGCCCCGACGCCGCCACCGACGCCGCCACCGACGCCGCCTCGATGCCGCCCCGACGCCGCCCCTGACGCCGCCCCCGACGCGCCACCGACGCCGCCCCGACGCCATCCCGAGGCCGCCCCGACGCCGACGCCCTTCCCGCCGTCTCCTCCTCGCCACTATTGCTGCTCCTGACGTTGCCACCGCAACAGCCACAGTAGACACACCCCGACACCGCTTCCACCGCCTCCTCCCCAGCTGCCCCCCCACCGCTGACTACCCGCCTCCACCATTACCACCACCGCTCCAGCCAACAACCACCATCTTCACCGCCAACGCCTCCATCCGCCTCTGATCCCTCCATCCCGCCATCCACCCACCTTTGCCTCCTAGTCCCCCGCCGCCGCCGCCGAATGACTCAAAACGCGCTGGCGCCCCGGCAGCGCAACATACAATCGCCGCTGCCTCTGCGCAGAAAACCTCCGCGCGGACAAGTAGCTCTCTGAATTGCAGGCGCGCGGGAGGGAGAGATAAGGCTGGATAGGTCCACGGGCGGGGCGCGGAGTCGAGATAACGCCTCGCTGCACCCTCCCCGCGATCCCGCCCGCTCCGCCGTCCTCTTTGCTTTCAGTCGCTCGTGCCTCTGAGCCACCGGGGACCGGCACGCTTTGCTCAGCTGGCTGCGTTGCTACGCGATCCAAGATGAATGGGAGACGGCTCCTCAAAGTTCCTACTTTTCAGGGGAAACTACGGATTCGCGGTGGCAGAGGCGGGAACAACTTTTTTGTTCAGACGAAACATTCGGCGTGCGAGTGAATTTTTCGTCCGGTCGGACGACTAGCGCAGGCACTCTCGGGAAAAGTCTTCCACTTCACAAAAAGCTTCCTCTGCCTGTCTCAAGCTCGCCGGGAGAAGGAAAGAGACTGTAAAAACATACTACATTTGTATGGCGTAATAAGTTCTGTCTCCGGGAGAAGTTACTCGAATTTGCTTCCTTTCCAGACGGAGTTAGCTTCAAGTTCGCCGGAGGTACGTTTGCTGAGAGTAATGCGTGTACGAAAATTTCAAAAAGATGTCCACGCGATGAAAAATGTGTTTCTAGTGAAATAGAATTAGTACTACTTATTCCAATTACAAACCATATCCGACTTGACTCACATAGTCCAGTTACGAAGTGAATTTAACAAGAAAGCAAACCCATTCAGATCACTGATTTGTTGATGATGCAAAGTAACGTTGCTCATTGGCAAGTCACCAGTGCAAGTCAAATGGTGAAGAATGCATATCTAAAATTATCTTTTAATGACAAACCCAATCTTTTAGACAAATGAAATGAGAATGATTAAGATAAAAAAATCTAAACTCACTCTGCAAACGAGCCGTAAGCCAGTAAATAGAAATGAGATTTGTACTATTATTTATGGCCAGAAGACACACACACTTTCAATTTCAGGTAAGTATCCAGATATTGCCGTAACGTACTATGTTGAAATACGAAGTTATGGTTTCAAATTGTGTATTTAAACGATGGATTGATAACGTTTATTCCTACCTAGCCAATAAAAAATTCAGAACCTTGTCACGACGTCAGTTATGCGCATTGTAAATATCGATAAATCCAATAAAATTTGTGATTTGTCTTCGATATCACAACTAAAAAGCAATTAATTCCAGCCCCCTAGTTTCAGGAAAGATTGGCTACCACGACTGTGTTACATTGAAAGATTACTTGCTATAGGTGACGTTTTGAAGTCTTATAGAACCATTGTATTTTAAAGCATGGTGCTATATTTTACCCTATAGCACATTGAAACCTATTAGAGACTATTGAAATGAATATAAAAAGTTGCTTATATTAGAACAACCGAACAAATATTTAATATACACACTCCGTAGACCAAAAACTCCCCAACCTAACAATCAACTGCAGCCCAATTCAATGGAATAATGGTCCAATGAAATACCTTGGTGTGCTTTTCGATAAAAGATTAACGTGGAAACCCCACATCCATGCATTAGTAAATCGCTCCAAGGGAAAATATCAAAATTATACCCACTAATCAACAGAAAATCCTCAGTAAAAATTGAATGTCAGCTGACTATATTAAATCAATCATTTTATCCACATCACCATATCTTTGTCTTGTTTAGGGGAAGCGCAGCACAAATCAATAGAGTAACTTCAAACGGTACAAAACAAATGTCTTAGAAGAATCATACAAGCACCGTGGTTTATACCCAATACTCAGATCCATAGGAACTACGTATGGATTTCAATAAAAATCACATCGCTTCAGTTTCAACATCTTCTATACTACACTTTACACTCTCATTTAACAAATAAATTCACCCTAGGACGAAATGCTATCCAACCTTGCCGAATCAACCTTAATTCCTCAAAGACAAGTTTAGCCCATAAGTATATATATATATATATATATATATATATATATATATATATATATATATATATATATATATATATTGAAACGCACCGCGTTTCCATCCAAAGAAACGGCGATACCTCAAACAAGCACGCGGCAGAACGGTTGCAAGAGGCACTCGCTAGCCAAGAAAAAAAGGTTACGAGCGGCGAGGTGTCGTCGGTTGGCCGACCGTGGGAACAAGGCCCCAGGGGGCAGTGCCTGGCTGGCCGCCGGCGAGGAAGGACGTATCTGGGGCTGCTCCCCGATCGAAAAGCAAAACCAGTATCGCGAACGAACGAGTGCAGAAAGACTAATTGACGGACAATTTGTGTGTGATAACAATCAATAGTTGATCGGACATATTCCCAAAGCGATAGCTGCTATTTGGAGTAACATAGATCAAAGACGTCGAGTGGATCGGAGAACTGAAAGGAGACGTACTTCGGGAAGCGCAGCGCCTCACCTCGGCTGGTCCTAAGCGAAGCGACCCGGCAAGCAGCGAAGGAGCGCGAGGCAACCCGAGGGTCCCGAAGCCGCCGACGCTCGTAGGAAGAAGTAAAAGTAAATATTTCTTCGATCGATATCAGATCGAGAGACTAACAGTGATTCTGGGTTATATGAAAGAAAAGGGTAGAGACCACCATAGATGTTGTATCATTAGTGATTTGTTAGAATTAATAAATAGTTCAGTTTGTTTTGTTCACGGAACAGTGGTGTTTGATTAATAACCCTGAGCCCATTCACGAGAAAGAACACCTGTCCTTACAAATAAATTTACTGAGAACAAGCCGGCCTACCTAGTACGTCACAGTTGGCGCCTGAACAGTATGGACTCGTGTATTTAAGAAATGTGGCTCAGGGATTAATTTAACAAGGGTATTTACATAGTGTTGCAATAAATTGAAGACAGTACTGAGAATTCATATAATTGGGGGGAAAAAACTAATGACTCTGAATAAACAAACTTGTGTAATAATGTTAAGAAACATAACAGTTTGAACAGGAAATATTGAAATAAAACAGTGTGCATGTGCAGTTGCTTACTGGAAAAAAGTAGTAGAAATTTATTATTGTCATTTATGTAAAGGTAAATACTGTTGAGGAAATATAAAGCAATTATAGAAATATTGACAGCAATGGTAATTTGAATGTAAATGTTATTTAGTTAAATATGTGGTCAGTCAATCCAGAAAACAGTATGCAGAGTACCTATTATGTATGTGTAAAGGGAAAACAGTGTGTATTAATATTGTGTTTGTTAGAATAATTATTTGTGTACATGATAACATACCATATTTAAATGAATTGTTTCTCAATTTTGGGATAAAGAAAAAAATTAGTAAATTTGTAGGAAAGTGTAACGAATACAAGAGAAGTTAATGTCATTTTATTAAATTGTATATCTAATTATTTTGAGAAAGGGCATGAATTTTGGGAAAGGATAAAACTTTTCCCCCAATCCACTAAAAGGGTATAGCCCAGGTGTGGGGGGCATTTTTATTAGCAGTGAAGGGAAAAATAATTAATAGTAAAGGGGAATTTAAATTGATTTGTTGGGATTTTGGGGGGAAAGTTTGAAAACTGCATACAGTATTTTTTTTGTGTCATTATTGGGGGAAGCTGAGGAGTGTTTTAAATGAGACTTGGATTATTGTTGCAATTTTGGGAATTAATTTTGTATGCCAATTTTTTCGGGAAATTTTTCCAAAGTGTTTTTGTATTATTTTGATATGGGTGTTTTATAAAGGGGTATTTTTTGTAGTAAATTTTATGTGCATAGGTGATTTAAAATTTTTTTGGGCAGAGAGGGGATTTGTATGTCATATGTGGTAACTGTATAGTGAAAATTGGGTTGGTCATAGTAGACTATACAATTGTGGTTTCAATGCAAAATTTCAAACGAATAGTGTTTTTTCAGCTAATGCCTAAAATCATGATAGGTCATTTTTAATACAATTCCGGGAATTAGACTAATTAAATCGGGGGAACAATTGCGGTAGTATTGCGAGGTAGAATTTGAGGGCGGCATTAAACGCGGAAGCAGTAAAAGCGATTGAAAAAAATGAGGAACGATACGAAGCAGTTGAAGACGAAATTGGGGATTGGGGCAGCAAAAGGGGAAAGGCTAAAAAAGGCGATGTTGGAACGGAATGAGAAGATAGAGGGGGGGAAGATTTTCGGATGAAGGAACCCAATTGCCTGGATAGTAGGGACGCTGGAGTTGGAAGTATATTAGATGACACGTCGGGCGATTTTTTTTAAAGGGAAAAGTAAAAGTCACATCAACGCCGATGAACCAGGTAGCAGGAACCCAAGTCGGGAAATTGAAGCAAAGACATCAGATTTGATTTTAAATAATGAAAATGATCAACGAACGCCCGGGAAATCGGCAGAAGAAAAAAAGAAGGTAATCGAGGAACAAAAAAAAGATGGGAAAAAACAAATCAAGATGAGGGGAAGAACAGAAGGAGGCGATTAAAGGGGTTAAAAAATCGGCGAAGAACAGAAGGAAAGTTAATGGGGGAAAATTTAAAAAAACAAAAGGACCTCTTAACAAGCAAATCGAAAACCCAGCAGAAAATGAAAAAATAGCGGAACAGGTCGGGGATTCAAAACCAATCCATCGCCAGTAAGTTTGTAGCGCAGGGTCAAAGATAGAATCCCCCGATTGACAAATTGGGCGGGGAGTTGAAAACCGGGCCACATCAAAACGAGGGAAGATTACCGCACAAAGCAAGGAAAAAAAAGGAAAGGGAAAACACCCAAAAAGATGCAGCAATTAATTAAAAAAAAGAAATAAAGGGGGATATACGAATGTGCGAAGAAAGGTATCATCCCTGCAATCCGATTTGGGGCTAATCAAAAAAGCCGGACGACGCCGATCAGGGGGGGGAATACCAACTTTTACGCCTCCAAAAAACATTGAAGTTTTCGGGGATGGTCGAGAAAACCCATGCGCATTCATGCGGAAGCGGAACGAACCTAGCCGGGTCAAAACATCGGAAAAATGGGTCCAGTTTTTTTATTTGATGTTGGGGGGAAAGCCCCGGGCGTGGGCCAAAACCCGATGTTTTCCGGGGACGCTGAAGGAATTTCAAGACCGATTCTATGAGCGGTATTGGAACGATGAGATTCAAATGAATGGAAGTTAAATCTAATGAATGGTTATTATACTCAGTCGATGGGAACTCCGGGGGAAAATGCGACGCAACGTGTTGGGGATTGTAGGACAATTTCGTCCCCCCCAAGAGTGATCAAAAAAATTATGTGTTTATTGAAAGTCAGTTTCCCCCTGTCGATCCAAAAAAAATTTAAAATTGAACCATACCAATTTAGAGAGCTTGGGAAAGCCTTAGGAGGATATGACTTAACATTTGCCAATGCCCCGAAGAATAAGAGGAAGGAAACGGGAAAGCGGTAAGAACGGAACCAGTCAATAGAAAAGGGAATGGTGGTGGGGGCAACCAGTGGACGCGACACGAGACAGGGAAACCAGTGGCAACCCGGGAAACCCGGGAACCAAAGACCGGGGGGGGGGAAAGACCCAAAAACCCTCAGGAAGAAGAGAGAAGGAAAAGGAAAAAGAGGTGCGCCCCAAACAATCAACAGGCCTGGTAAGTGGGGGGACAGGGGAAAATCTTTAAACAGATAGAGTCCGGGGATGACAGGCGACCCCCTGACGGAAAAAAGGGAAAGAAAAAGCTGAATGTGGGCCCCCAACCCAAAACGGGGTTCCCGTGGTGTCCTATGAATCAAACCCTGGCAGAGAAAAAAAAATTCGGAAGTTCGCATGAAAAATGTCCCCCGATCAAAGTAGAATGCGAAGGGGGGGGTAACGGAAGCACTGGTTGATACTGGATGTACTACAACAGTTTATCAGAGGAATTTTATAATGAGTTGATTGCAAAAGGAAAGCAAGTAATGTTTGCCATGAATAGGGCGTACGTGATAGGAGCCCCAGAAGAAGTCAAAGCCTATCACGAACAAATAATGTTTAATGCTAAAATTTGGATCAAATCGAAGTGGTAGCTCAGTAGTAAAAGGGTTTTGTATCCGATGATTATGGGACAGATTTTTATCCGAACGACGCGCGATTATTGATCTTGACCACGGAGTGGTAGAACTGAAGCCAGAGAATCGGGGATGGACATGGGCATGGGAGAGGAATTAGAAATATGTACGGGCGTGTTATGGGAGGAGGGAAGAAGAAAGATTATAAAAAAGGTTGACAGATAGAAGTACTGGAAGCCCACACAGGAAGGAAAAAGTCAAAGAAAAAAACATATGAATTTAAAGAGGAGCAGAAATATTGTTGCGTGTTCCCAAAGTTTCAAACCCCTAAACTAAGGTTATACGCAAAATTTTTTCCATTATATGAGGGCCGTACATCATTGAACAGATAACAAACCCAAACGTGGCTAAACTAGTCAACGACAACAGAGAAGTGGTGGGACATTATAATTTTTACAATTTAAGACCTTGCCCAACAAGAAGGCAATGGACAAGAATAGACCATTAAGTCTTTGGGAATTTCCGGAAAAATCCACAAAAAAGGGAGGGTAATGAACGCACCGTTTCCATCCAAAAACGGCGATACCTCAAACAAGCACGCGGCAGAACGGTTGCAAGAGGGCACTCGCACCCAAAGAAAAACGGTTACGAGCGGCGAGGTGTCGTCGGTTGGCCGACCGTGGAACAAGGCCGCGAGGAGGCGGTGTCTGGCTGGCCGCCGGCGAGAAGGACGTATCTGGGGCTGCTCCCGATCGAAAAGCAAACGGTATCGCGAACGAGAGTGCAGAAAAACTAATTGACGGACAATTTGTGGTGATAACAATCAATAGTTGATCGGACATATTCCCAAAGTGATAGCTGCTATTTGGAGTAACATAGATCAAAAGCGTCGAGTGGATCGGAGGTTTGGGAAAGGAGCGTACTTCAAGCGCAGCGCCTCACCTCGGCTGGTCCCAAGCGAAGCGACCGGCAACAGCAAGGAGCGCGAGCAACCCGAGGGTCCCGAAGCCGCCGACGCTCGTAGTGGAAGAAAGTAACAGTAAATATTTCTTCGATCGATATCAGATCGAGAGACTAAGTGATTCTGGGTTATATGAAAGAAAAATAGAGACCACCATAGATGTTGTATCATTAGTGTTTGTATAAATTAATAAATAGTTCAGTTTGTTTTGTTCACGGAACAGTGGGGTTTTTATTAATAACCCCGAGCCCATTCGAGAAAGAACACCTGTCTTTACAAATAAATTTACTGAGAACAAGCGGGCCCACCGGTATCACAATATATATATATATATATATATATATATATATATATATATATATATATATATATATTAAAGTTAAATAGATAGCCTAATATTAAACCTAATAAATTTTAAATAAACTCCTAACCAAGTCCATCCAAAATCAAACACCTAACAAACGGAGCAGCGATGTAAAGCTCAAAACTTCAAGGATGCCCATTCCTAATCATGATAATATTCATGTATTCAAGCCCTTGAAAGGCCTCACGACCGAACAAGAAGAAAATAAATGAAAAAAAAAACAAACAAAAACAAAACAAATATTTATGATCAGCTTCCCGAAAAGATTGAACACACCTATGAAGTATATGACCACGTATGCATTCGATGAAATGAAGATCTGGAAGCGAAAAGAATAATGATTGAAAAATTGTGACGAGACAGCAAGCTAAATCGCGAGGAAAAAGGAATGGAGAAATGGAATGCTATTGTAAATGGCGCCTGGCTGTCACTTTGGGCGCGCGGCCACAAAAGATAATGCATGCGACGAATAATTAAAACTTTCATTTAACGCCTGGTAATTATAGAATGAAATATTGGCGATCGATCGGCTCTGCGAAAACGAAACAGGAGAGAGAAGAGCTATTTACGCGAATTGATTAGTTTAATTATTGTGTCAATGGACAGGATAGGCTTTTTCAATTTTCCATGAGAAATATATTCCGCGATAATTAATAATAGATTTTCATTGAATTTGAATGATGTTGAAATCTCCGGGTGGTTGGAAGATGAAAAAAGTAATTTTTTATTAAACAAATGAAGACCACAAAAATATTCTGTCTTGAATCGTTGTCAATCCATCCCTGTTAGTGATTTTAAACATTGAAAATTTGAGTGCTCGTGAATAAAGATTATTGACAACTGCTACGCTTGAGAATTGTGTCCATGCTACTACAATCAGCAAACGAATGCACTACATAAAAGTAATAATTTATCTCTGGAGACCACGTATTTATTTATTTTGTTATAGAGGCAATTTCCATATTCTGAAAGGTTTCATCCGGTGATAGGATGTGGGTATTATAATGGTTTAAAGACCTTCGGCGTAGCCATGAAGAATCAAATTATTTAATTTATAAGTGTAACCTATTAAATAAATAATATCGAAGGTATTCGTTATATTAGGAGAGGGTGTCATAATTGCTGTAAGGTAAAAATCAAATAGAATCTATTTTGAAGTTATTTGTAATATGCAATTTTCTAATAAAACTTACATTTAAGGATATAAATGTTTACTGTTATTTGTCTCTCAAAATTCCTTCCAAATTAATATATTCTCCTAAGCAAACATCACTTCCTACTATGTTTTTATTTAAATATACTATTTTAATATGCCTTTCAGTCATGTATATCCATAGACAAATTATATTTTCTCTGTTCTATGAGTGAATTACACCTAATTGAAACTCGTAAAAATATGATAATTAGCAATAAATATGACTTCTAGCGACCTCTATAAAAATGTTTACAATGCATGATAATTATGCGTACTTAAGTTGAATCTGAATTCCCAGCATTAAACTATTTATTTGATATTATTTTGAATTTGAAATCGCATACATTGTAGCAAACACATGACGTTGGTGATCACATGTAGATTAAAAATCTTGACCTAGACGTCAAAAAGACATCATATTCACTAATATACTTTGAATTCCTATTCTCCCTCAATTTCATCACAATGCACATTTTAACATTTTAACATCATTTTAAAAAATGATGACAATTACCATCAAGGTATATATAGTAAGCATTTTCTAAAAACTATAATTCTTCCTTTACGATCAATATAATAATAGCAGCTAACCGAATACTGATGATTAATTTTTTCCCATTTTAAAATATTTAATTGACAGAGATTGTTATGTACTACATTATCTGAAAGAATTATTGAAAGAATAAATGAAAAAAAGGATTTTTGAAAAGTCCATTTCAATGTGTTATTTTTTGTTCAAAATGTTCGCACCAGGAAACAAAGAAATATAAATGCATACGATAGCACATTTTACGGAGTTACGACAGGGTAAAACGGATTTGACAGGGTCATCCAATGAGAGGATTTTTTCTCTTTTATCGAAGCACAGCCTTTTGACATCTACCCCCAACAAAATACCGAACATTTTACTATTACAGCTGCACGAAATGGATTTTTATCCAAAGCAGGGGAAGCTCAAAATCATTTCATGGTTCATGCTTATAAAAGAGACACAACATTTTTACCTAAAATGTCGATATAGCTGGGAATATTTTTATGAAACACCTGTGCTTTTTCACGCTACAAGAGTTATAAAAAGGCTAAATGCCCATCAAACGTCACGTTATTCTTTCATAGCAAATAGTGTGCATTACGGACCACTATCATCACGTTCATCATTTTACTCTGAAACCACCAAGCAACAAAAATTACTTGAAATATAGTTTTATCAAGTAAAATTTACTACTAGTTTTTAATATAATAATTATTGTTTTATCCCGTCTGTTCAAGAACTCCATTACAATTTGTTACGCAACTGAATTCCTTAAATATGTTACACAAGTTTTATTTCAATTAATTTTAATATTCAGCCTTGCAGTCCTTATTAGATAATTTTTTTTCCTTAATTCAAAAACATAAAGTTATGAGATTTTTGCGACGTTATATCACTTGTACACTTTGGTCAGTGTGCAAGTGCTCTGTCATGACGAGCCCATGTCATTAAGCGCCCTCTGAAGCGTCGTGTTCAGCAGGCGCTTCGGGGAATGGAAGCGCCCGCCTCCGCCCGCTCGCTCTGGGAAGCTGTAGCTCCCTCTGTGATCTTAGCACTGGCTGCGCGAATGCGATTGCCCGTTGGTTATTTCGTGTTTCCGAGCTCGTCACCTGCTGTTGTAATTCATTCTGTAAGTGTTCATGATTACTTTTATCACTGGAGATGGCGGTGTTCTTTCCTTCGAATGGCACCGGCACCGGCCTACACGCTGGCTTCGATTGATTGATTGATTATTAGTCATTCTGAGAGCGTAAACTACAGAGGTCATAAATCCCGTGAGTGTAGTGCATGTTTTTCATCTGGAGGAGATGGTGGTGGTGGTGGTGGTGATCTTCCCCCACTGGATGGCGAAATCCGCTGCCGCCGATCTATCGTCGACTAGCGAGGTTTTCCCCCCAGGTATCTCCCACCAGCGGGGCACCACCCTAGCCGGGACAAGTCCCCGACCGATCTCCTGGCATGTGTGTTAGTGTGGTGCATGTAAGTGCAAATGTGTGTGTAAGGGTGTGTATAAGGCGTGAAGATAGGATAAGGAAAATGAAGGAAAGATCGCGTGCGGTCCGTGTCCCGTTTGTTATGGAACTGCTCCGGCATTCATCTGGTTTGACTGGAGACACCTCGGAAAACTACCGATCAGAGCAGCCCACCGCTAGGATTATCCTCCAGACAGCGACTGAATTCGACCTAGCTGAACAGCCAGTGTCGAAAATCCTGTCGCCGTCTGGACTCGAACCTAGGACCTTCCGGTCAGAGGCACTGCAGCGACATCATTTGATGCCCCCACCACTCTTAATCTGACTTGCGATATTTTCCACCCAGGTATCTTCCTCACCGGGACACCGCCCCAGCCGGAACCATCTCTAAGCTCCAAACTGGTCTCCTGACATCTGTGGTAGTAACGTAAAAGGAAGTGTAAGTATGTGTATAATAAAAGGTGAGAATAGAACAAGAAAGTGAAGAAAAGATCGTGCGCGGTCGTAGGACCGTTTGTTAGAGTATTGCTCCGGCATTCGCCTGGTGTTAATCGGAGAAACCACGGAAAACTACATATCAGAGAAGCCGGCCGCCAGAATTTGACACAACTAATGTCGAAAATCTTGCCACTATCGTGACTCGAACACTGAGATCTCACGGTGAAATGTATTTCAGTGACATAAGTTGACGTTCTGAGCCACCTCAACCAGTAATGCGATTGTAATTCGCGTGTGGGGGTGTAAGCGATCGCGATTCGAGCGTGACGATGCAGTAATACGGCCGTAATATCGCGATCGTAATTCAAGTGTAATGACAAAGTTATTAGCGTCATTATAGTTTTTCATGACAAGGATCAGTATGGCAGGAAGCGGGACACCGCGCTGTGCCAAACTGTGCCATTCACTGGGCCAAAAGCTGATGGTTGCATTAGTTTTTACGTTATTTTTATCAATATCACTAAATGTTTTCCATTTTTTTTTTTTTTCGTGAATCCTTTTTTTTTTTTTTTTTTTTTTAAATTATAATTATTAAAAACCAAAATGTATAAAAGCTTTAATTATCTCTTGCATGCAAACATACATCAGTGATTCTTCGAAATTTTAACCTTTTCGCATTAATCGCAGCATTCGCATATCAATAGGGGTCGAAGATTGTCCTCTGCGTACATTTTTTCTTCATTTTTTTCTTTGCTTAAAACTTTAGTGTTTAATTGTTGATGATTTTTATTATTAAAAAATTTCTTAACCTTTAGTGATATTTTCGTCTTCACTGTCGGATGTTTAAGAACATTATTTAAAACGGACGCCATGTCAATCTCTTCGCAGAAAATCCAGCGTTTCCTTACAGCCACACCCACCTGCAAACATGATATCTTACTTTTGTATCGATTTAGGTAATGGTTGTGTAATCGGAGGAACTCTGCGAATTTGAACTAGTCTTTAAAAATATTCATCACGGGATCATTTAGCACCTCGACATTCTTTTCATTTTCACTAAATGGATTTTGACGGATCAACTTTATGATGCAAACGACATCTTCCATAAGTCATCGCATTCTGTTAAAATTATATTTAACGTCACGCCCTAAAGTCACAAACATTCTGAAGATAAATTGGCAATTTCAGTAATACAATCAGCTGTCATTCGGAGAAGATGGGAACCTCTGATATGTCATTTGTGCAAACTGATAGTCACTAAACTTAAAGGTTAAAAGACGAGTTAGCTCATCTCCGTTTTTAGTTAATCCTAAGTCTCAATTTAAGTTAATCCTAAAATACGTCAGTATAAAACAAAGTCACTTTAATTAATTTGTTTGCCATTTTATCGTTACTAGGAAAATTTCTCGCTTCTCTCTACTTCTTTCCTCATCGACCCGTTTTTTCTCAGAGATATTACTTTCCTTTCTTCTTTCATCCCTCCGTCCTTTCTCTTGACGAGCAGCTCCTTGTACGGCTTCCGGCTCGGTACGAGCGATTTCTCGCTCGTACGAGCAGTTCTAAGAACAGGTCTCAGCGTAATTGCGAAGTTAAAGCTCCCTTTAAGTGCCCACAACTAGATCATAGAAAACTTTCTAGATCATACTGCTGTAATTTGTAAACACTACTCCAGCTTTACCCCACATGGATCACTTACTTCTTTAACACACACTTCTTATAGAAGAGTGTTCTCATTTATAAATTTGCTGTACTTCTTACTGTGGTATTTTCTAAAACCAAATTGAGATTACTTTTAAACAAAAGTACGTTTCAAAATGAACAGTGAGAATTTTATCGAACTTTAGCTTTTAGTTGGGAATGAATTATGACTTTGTTCTATCAACATACAAGCAAAGATTCTACCAAGCTCTAAAGAACTACTTTTCAGAACCCATTGTTTCATTTATAAATCACTTCAATTATACCGCTTGTCTCTACTTCTAGAAAATTTGCTGATTGGTAACCCGCAGGGTGGCATGTGTCAATTGAACGCCCATACTCTACTTTTTTTTAAAATTTATTTTAAGTCGCATCAACGGCTAGGTCATTAGCGACTAAATAAATACAATATATATATTTTACATTGTCAATTTTTAGTTTATACAATATTGAGGTTACCATTGAGGTTACAGTACAGAGATGATATGGATATAAAAACATAAAACTTAAACGTGAAAATTACATAACTGTTAATTACTACAAAAAGGAATAGAAAATTACGTTATTCAATGCAGTTAAATATTTCCTGAAATACCTATTTCATTACAAAATTTTAAAACATTACTTTGGTAAGTATTATCCCTTAGAATGGTACTAAATCTTTCCTTATCAAAGAATTGAGGTCTCACAGAATTGAACTGGGGACATTCCTGGAGAATGTGATTAGATTTTATCGTAAGGTTATCAGCCAAAATTTAAGCTTTTAAATATATGGCTACTCCACCAGAAGCATGATCAGTGGTTCTATTTTGAAAGAAACATTGATAACTCTTAATATTAGCTGAGTGATTAGCCTTGAAATTGGTTTCTTGCAAACAAATGATATCTGGGTAATAGTTGCAGATACTCAAGACGACAATAGTATCCATTAATATTCCATTGGAGTATCTTCATTTGTTTGCTTGAAATTTATTTAGCAAGGGGGGAATGGTGTTTTTTAAGAGGTCTGAATTAAAAAATTTAGTGTCAGGTAGTTTCCATACTGGATTCAGACTCAGATGTGTCTGATTCCGGTAGGTGTTTCTGCAATTTTTTTTTATTATTCTGGTGACTCTGCCTTGATAATTCTATCCTTTAATACAGGGTAAATGTAATTGAGCATTTTTATAACGGCTGGAATATCATTGGAATAGTTCTTTACTATGGTTAGAGGATCAGCAGAGCCCAGAGTATTTTCTAGAAGTAAGTGTAATTGATTTGCTGACAGAGAGAAAGAGTTTTGGTTCATTTCAAGCAGATCTTTAGTTGGACTGAGCATGTCTTCAAGTGTTTTATCAGGATTGCTATCTTGGTCCAGTTCTTCATGTTTTGAAGAATTCTTTTTCTGTTTCTTTTTTTAAGTTTTTTTAACATTATTATCTTTAACATTATTAGTTGTTTCAGATAGGGAAGAGGATGCATTAGGAAAGTTTCTTTTAAGAAGGGGAGGAAAGTTCATAGGGTCACTGGTGGAGGGGCAGTGGGTGTTTCAGTTATGGTAGGCTGTACTTCCATATTATTAGAAGGGATAGTTGGTATATTTGTACTGGGAGTGTCCAGAAGGCAATTCTCTTTGGGGAGATTTTGGAGGCAGTTACTAGCAGTATGGCCTTTCATTTTGCAATTGAAACAAGTAATGTTTTCAGCAGAGAAAAAGATTCTATATGGTGTACCTTCATATACAATCACTGATGACTGAGGGAGATTGTGAAGTTCCTCAGGTTGGATAAATGTTTGCCTTCTGAAGCTCATAATGTGACTGAGGTTAGGGTCAGACAGACCAGCTCTGATGAAAGATATACTGGAGGTAGTTTTAATGTCATGATTCTTGAAAATATTTGTGATTTCCTCGTTTGGAATAAAAGGGTATACGTTTAATATTATGATTCTCTTGAGTTTGTTAATTAGGGGTCTCACATTAACAGTAGTATTTTTAATGATCAGAGTAGGGTATTTGTTAGTTATAAGATCAGCAATGATCTTCGAGTTCAGAAACACACATATTCTGTTATTGGATATTCTTGATATAAAAGTAATGGCACTGGGGAGAACAATTTCGGTTAGTTTACTTATATAGTCTAAGATAGTTAGATTTTTGCATGCGTCCAGTAGTATAGATTGTTCTTTTGATGGAAAACTCACAGTATTTGCAGCTCCGGCGTACGACTTCGTGGGATGGTCTTGGAGGTTAAGTGACGGATTCATCTTGAGGTTGGCTGGTACTGCTTTATTCGTGTGGATACATTGAGCCAGCCGGCAGGCCTGCCGGCCAGAGACACACTGTACACTGCTTGGAACACTGATAGCACTTTAAATAACACTGTTAGGTAATATTAATACTGAAGTGTTTTGGTTCGGAGATACAGTGTATCGATAAGCTGATAGAGCGCAGCAGTAGTTGTTGCCTCTAACGCTGTCGAACTACGACTGCGCCCATACTCTAGTAACTGTCACTCATTAGATTCTTCATTTTCTCTCAATAATAGCATCATGAACGTTGTCAAAACACACAAGGTTTTGTGGATTTAATGTTTATTATCACAGTCATTATCAAACCTAGCATGACGAATAATGAGTATGCATGGTTTTCGTGTAGTAGAGGAGTTGAGTCCATGGAATAAATAGCTCGCTGAGCGTGTGTCTCTAGAGTGCTCTTTGGGGGCGGGAGGCGAGGGCTCGCCGAGGGCACTAATCTCTAAGCCCCCTCTCCAGCGCTGAAGCTAACGAGGGCGGCAGACTGCCCCTCCGCCCGGCGCCGCCCTTACGCCCTCGGATTATGGCGGCGCCGCGAAGGCGGCAGCATTAGGCAGGCGTTAACGCCCTCGCCCTCGCCCCGCACCCCACGCCCACACCGCATCGCTCCGCCCACGGCCGCTGCCACAACAAAGTCCACGCGGTGGCGGAGGGGAGAAGAGAGCGGCGGCGAAGGCACGGGTGAGGGCAGGGACGAGGCGAGGGCGGCGGCGAGGGCGGCGGCGAGGGCGGCGAGGGCGGCGGCGAGGGCGGGGCGAGGGCGGCGGAGAGGGGCAGCGAGGCGGCGGCGCGCGCAGCGGCGGCGAGGGCGGCAGCGAGGGCGGCGGCGAGGGCGGCGGCGGGGCGGTGGCGAGGGCGGCGGCGAGGCGGCGGCGAGGGGGCGGCGGAGGGCGGCGGCGAGGGCGGCGGCGAGGGGCGGCGAGGCGGGGAGCGGCGGCGAGGGGCGGCGGCGAGGCGGCGGCGAGGGCGGCAGGCGGAGGGCGGCGGCGCGGGGCGGCGGCGAGGGCGGGGCGAGGCGGCGGCGAGGGCGGCAGGTGGGCGAGGACGGGGGATGATGGTGGCAGCGAGGACGGCGGCGACGGCGGTGGCGAGGACGGTGGCGAGGGCGGCGGCGAGGGCGGTGGCGAGGACGGCGGTGAGGGCGGCGCGCGGGCGGCGAGGGTGGCGGCGAGGGCGGCGGCGAGGGCGGCGGCGAGGGCTGTGATGGCGACGGAGGCGAGGGCAGGAGCGAGGTCGGAAGCAAGGAGGACGGTGGCGGGGGCCCTGGGAGCGGCACGGAGGGGCGAGACGGCGACGTTATGGTGGCGCCACGCAGCACAGCAGCCTCGATCACCAGCGCGCACGAGGCGAGTGGCCCTGTGTGATGCAGGGCCGCCTGGTGGGGTGACGGCGTAGCCTCTGACAGAAGCAGACGATGAGTGGGGGTTTGGAGATTGATAAGATGCACAAAATATAGTGCCCAGAGGATTTGCACGTGTGAGGAGATGATAGATAAACCTTTTAAGGCAGATGGAATATGGCAAGAACAAGGGATTGACAGAAATATTTATTAATATGGTCCTTAATTAGTGTAAATACGCAATATTCTCAAAATGGGTAAATTGCCCGTAAGAATTTCATAAACTTTAGATAGACAGGAAAGAAAATAAAAAGCACTTAAAAGTATACAAATTTTTAATTTAATTACTTCCAAGATTTCAAGCGAAGAAAGGATGAATTGTATAGATAAATATTAATATAAATGAGTATATTAAGTCCAAAGTTTTTAAATGACGACCCTAAAATTGAAATCGTCAAACAAAAATCGTTTAGCCTAGTTTTCAAGATAAAGGGGAATGACTGCATATTATCAAAACGCCCCACCACAAACTACTAAAGGTTTTTAAAAAGGTTTTCCATTAGATAAAATATGTTATTAAGATGTTTGATCATTGCCAATTTAGTTAGAGTATTTTCCAATAATCGTTATCCTACAGAAATAATTTTGGATCACATAACCTAAAGTATATTTTTGTACCACATAGAATATGATTCTATAAGTTAAATAACAACCGGTTCCCTTGGGAAAATAATATATTCACCTGTAATTTTAAAAAAATCTTGTGAATTGACCGAGGAGTTAAAAATGACGATGCTTATGGAAATGGATGGGGGAAAGCGCGTTGGGAGAGGTGCGCCCGGGGGCGTGGCGACGTCCTGGAGAAGCTTCCGGCGCCTTCTTCCTGTGAGCGGCGCTTTGAGTTTACTCGCGCGACGCAAGCGCTGAATTAACGAAAGTACAAGAAATTAGCGCGGGGGCGGCGGCGGATTACGGCAGCTGTCTCTCTCTGCGGTCGCAGCACCAGCACCCGATGCCAGCAGCGGAGTACACTGCTCCGAACTGGACAAAAGGCAGGGCATAGACAATGATGAAACGTAAATAAAAGGAAAAATATATAGAAATAAAATACTCGGTCGACCAGCAACATTTGTTATTGTCCTGTTCGTACATTGGGCTCGGACACGATCGCATTATCTTCAGGAAATTCATCATAGAACTAGTGGAGTGCATTCAGTGGCTTTCAAAATACTATTCATCTTCGTTATTAGGATTAATGGGCTGTATCTAACGTACAAATGGAATAGTACAATACATCCCCATGGTGACGTTGCACACACAATGTCTCGTTGCAACAGCTTCTTTGAAAAAAAGTAATGCAATAATTCTTTGAAACGGCATTAAGATAAAGAATTAAATAAATTCCTTGCGAGAGGAATGTTTTATTTCATGGAAATTTTTCGTGAAATTAAGTAATAGAAAACAAAATAATAAAGCATTATGTTCTGTGTATGAGTCTGCATGGAAGTGGCAAATTTTGCTACAAGAGACATTCAATATATTCACTGAGAAAACAAATATTAAATTAAACACAGAAGATGGAAAAGGTTTAAGATATAAGAAATATTATTTTTAAGCTTTTTTACTTTATTAATATGAATATATAAGGTTGTTATCTATTTTCACAGAAAAGGGATCCCATGGCATTTGCGCAGTCCCAAGGGGAACTCGTTCTTCACAGAAATACTTCTATCATTCTTCTCAAATCATTCCGTCCCATGATACTATAGTTTCACCGGGATGCATCCTAAGTAGAGTACGTATTCTGTTGTAGTTATATATTTATTGTATTGCATCTTCAGCTCAACAAATTTGTAATCTTGCCGAACGTAAAAATCTTAACATAATATCCACATTTTGCAGCTTACAATTTTACATACTGTGTGCAGTATTACATATTTTATATATTTTGATATATTTCACATATTTTGTAAACCTTTTTATTATTGATTATCAATAAATTTGGAAAAAAGTTTATTTTCCCAAAATCGCATATTTTTCACACAGATTTGAAATAGAGCACTGTCGAACAGAGTGTGTGGAACGTAGCTCGGCGTTTCCTGTTTTCTTCGGTTATTGATAGAGTTCGGTCTTTTCATAGAATTCGTCTGAGGTCTCTTCATCCAAATGCCGTTTTGTTGATTTCTCCGTAAATATTCCTAAGAATTTTCCCTTCCTGTTTTTCTATTTCCCTAATTTTGGAGTTCCCGCCAATTACCATTGTTTCAGCTGCGTATGTTGCTTCTGGAAGAATTTCGGTTTTGTAATGTCTCAATTTTGCATCTGTCGAAATACATTTCTTGTCATAGTAGGCCCATGTTAACTTATATGCCGTTTGCAGCCCATTGATCCTTTGTTCACTGGCGATTCTATTTAGACCTGATGACTCTATAGTTCCGCCAAGATATTTAAAGTGGCTGGCTTGTGTGGCGTTACCGTGTTTCGTGATTACCGGGACTTATTTTCTAGTCGTCTTTCCATATACTGTTTTTTTCATACGAAATTTGCATAGTGTGTGTGTATGTATTATGTGTGTATTGTTTTATAATTTTCATTAATAATTTATAGATATTTATGTATATATTTTGAAGTTTCATACAACATATTTTTTTGGATTCAAATTAAGTGACATGATGAGGGATGAAGTTGCAGTTCCGATGACATTCAAGGCAATGGGAAAGAAATGAAAGACTTAATCAGAAGCTGAAAACATCCATGCCTTGCCGTCTATGTTAAGGTTCCCACCGCCCGACGCGGAAGATACGCACCTTAGGCGGAATGTCCGCAGTGGAAATTTCGCGACACGTGTTGGCTTATGCGCACGTTCAGACTTGAGCGAAGCGATACTCGTGAAGCGACGCGGCAACGGATTGGCAGCGTTTAATCCGCTACGGATTTTGTTTCGTGGACGAGCGCGTTTTTTCCGCTGCCGCTCGACTCTCACTGTGGAAATCAAGGCAAAGACTCGTCCGATGTCGAATATTTTCAACTCGACAGAGAATCTGACAAGTCTAAAGGGTCAGAAAAATACTTACAATCGTGTTCATTATTTTAATTAATTTTAAATAACATTAAATTTTGATTTTTTTGAAAGCTGTTGTTCTTAAAAATTTGTATATAGTAGTACTGAAATTTTTCAATAGAATCATGATAAATTCATACATAAAGTCGTTCTTCAGGTGGCTTCTAAATGTCAGATTTTTATGCGATAGATTCAGATCAATCCCAGATCAGGTTCAGATCCAAAATTTCATAAGTCACTTACATTCTAGTTAAAACGTTTCTCGTCCTTTCTGGCCTCAAGGTGTGAAATACTCAAATCTTAAACCCGAGATCTCAAACCCAAGTGCTTGGCTGCGTAAAAAGAGGCAGGAATAGATCTTTCTTCTTTGTAAACATAAGAGTAAATATAAAAGGTGTCATTTGTGACATAATATATCATAACCGTAAAGATTTTAGAAAAGGGAGGAGTTATTGCAAGATTTATCCATATTATTATTTTAAATCTGAATAAACTCCGTGTTCTTACACGTAATAAATACGAAAACGCCACGTAATATTCAGCCAAGCACGCCAAGAATGTTAAAACCCATCTAAACCCATCTAAAACCCAAGACTAAAATTCTTACATCTCCGATGTGTGAGCAGTAAAAACATAGTATGTATCCAAACTCTTATGGCAAAATATATATTTTTACTTATATTTTTACAGCTCAGACATTAGAGATATAAGAATTTGAGTCTTGTGCTGGATTTTAATCTTCTTGACTTTCTTGTCTTAATGTTACGTAACGTTTCCGTAGTATCCGGGAAGATATATGTGCCATAAAATGAAATTTGTACATTTGACAGACAAATGGATGTACGTTTTATACCAATGCAGTGATAAAGGATATTATTGTGCGTCGCAAACGCGTATTTCGGAGAACATCTGCTTCATGTTCGTTATGAATCCTTTAGCTGCTGCATGGAAAAAACTAGTGCCCGAAAAAATTTCGCGTGGTTCAGTTTACAGAAATCTTTTGAATTTTTTTCAGGGATGGTAATGAAATATTCTCCTGTTTCTAGTTAGTGATGAACTATCACGTGACCCGTAAAAGGCACACCATGATTTGTTGCACAACTGTACAAACGACTACGACTAAACAAAATCGCATAATGTTGGCAGAATCTGCTTATTTGTTCGGCAAAGGCACTTCTGAATGCATTGAATTTAAATTTCTCATCGCAGAGCACAGCGTTTTGTTTTTAGACAGAGATTTTGGCATAATTGAGAAAGAATATCCATCCTGCCATGGCATTTCAAGAAATTCAAGATGTATTAAGAAGTGGTCTGTGTAATAGGTCATTTGATGTCATGCCAACGGTAAACGATTGCTTCAAATTTGGTTCTTTGGCAGATCAATTTCTACAAAGAGCAAAATAGAAAAAATCAAAGTTTAATGGTTGAGTTGGAAAACCAACTTAATATTTTGTTGCTAACAACCAAACTTTCTATGATACGAAATACGAAACAATAATAATTCTGAAAAAGAATCAAACTTTTATCAAACTCTGTCTTAAAGAGACTTCCCAGTATCATCCTGGCCAATTCCTCAGTGCAGACATGTTAGAGTGCATGCAAAGTACTGCATACAAAACACCATACTTGATACAAAACTATTTTTCAAAATGAGTAAAAATTATGCTTTCATGTTAGATATTCTTGTTATTACAATCTGTCTTTTAGAAACTAAAAAAGAAAGAAAAAAATTCATTAGAGGCATTGGGCATAATATCATGTGATCAATAAAAGTCATTAGGCAGTTTTTCTCATTTTCTCCAAAACTTACTGCTTACTGTTAATACTTACTTTTTTTCCATGAACACCCTTCTTTATTTAGTTGAATCTCACTGTAATTATCATCTAAAGCAAAACCCCTTTTACTTAAACAACTAGTTTGTGTTACAAAAAAGATTAAGAATCTTTCCAACATTTTTGAGGGCCATGGCAGTAAACAGGATCATTAATTCCAGATGTAAAAAATATTCAAACGTATTCTGTACAATGAGATGATCAATTGTTTTCTCTGTTATTCCAGTGAGAAACGTTTAGTTACAGCAATGGTCGGCAAATTCTGTTTTCCCATAACACCCAAAAATTTCTGCATTTATTGAGTCGAATCAGTGAACAAAAATGGTCCAATGTAAATTCGACTTTGATTGGGTAAAAACAAAAAAAATTTGAGAATTGTGAAATTGAAGACAAAATAATAGCTTTGTATTGAAACGAAACAATTTCTGCAATCAAATTCGAAAATTACGAAAAGCCTTTGTATCTTGGTGTGGGGCTCTGCGAACGAATACGCGCAGGATGATCTTTTTTGGTATACTAAGGGAACTCGAGGCACCCGTCGTGTAGGTCCGCTCGGCTTTCAATGCTTCCTTTCCTGTTCGATCCAACTATTATTTTTGGTGGGAAAGGCGAGTTTGAAGCAATTTTCTCGTGGTGATGACTTGACCCATCCGTTACATTACCACTATTGTTCCATCACTCTTCTTGCACTTTTCTTTTCACTATTACTATTATAATCATTGAATGCATCTCTATCCGCGGGTGATAAATCTAATAATAATAATAATAATAATAATAATAATAATAATAATAATAATAATAATAATAATAAGAAGAAGAAGAAGAAGAAGAAAAATAATAGTTCACACAGTTGGAGATGGATACGGTAAAATGAAGAAACTGAGAAACAAATGGATGAATAGAGAGTAATGTAAAAGACCATAGTACCAGGAACAAGATTCTACTAATATTTTACATTTGTCACGACTCCCTTTTATTTTAGCAAATAAAATCTTCAGTTTATAGATAATAGCTAATTGATAGTTATTTCTTTAATAAAATATTGATTTATAAAATAATATAAAATGAAATGAATTAATTTTAGAACTATTATTTAATAAATAGGATGTTTGTACTCGAGTTATGGTATATTTACTTGTACTTTTCTCCATGATACTTGGAAATCCAACCTGCATATCACTGTTCAAAAGATGAATTAAAGGACATGTGACAAAATTATATATACTGGTCACATCCTTACAAACCTTCGACAATTCAGTAAGTTTGGTAACACAATGATTTGTCTCCCAAAGGAGTGAATGAAAATGTTTCCTTTTTCCTCCACAAAGTTTCATACCTAAATAACGTGACTGCTTCATCAAAGGCTTAGTGTTATCCCCGTGCGGCGTTTCCTGTGGCGGAAGTGCCACTTTGTGCCACTCGGGCAAAGGGCTGCGAGGGCTGCCTTCGGAAATCAAAGCCCTGGAAGTTGGCAACACCTCGGTAGCTGCGGCGGCAACGGCGGCGGCGGCGGCGGCGGTGGCGGCGGTGGCGGCGGCGGTGGCGGCGGTGTCGTCGATCGCCACCGTCCTGATTAACGCGCTTTAATTATGCAGCGACCGGCGGACGACGAGGGCACTGGACGGAGCCGTGGTCGCTGAACCCAGCCAGCTGCCTGCAGCAGTTGGCAACCCTTGGTGAATACGGGGGTAGTGTGTCCTGCCAATCCATTTTTCGTCCAATCTCTGAATGAATTATCTGTCTGTGTTTTGCTATTTGGGTGAATCCAGAACACCCGTGGTTATACTTTTCTTGATTAAAAAGTGGAAATTTTATTACAGATTGATGGGGATTAATATTCTGCCAATTAATTTTTTTTCTTACGAAAATTATTTTCTTCTGATAAAAACAATTACATATTACATTTTGTAACAGAAGAGTACGTGGCTAGTTAAAATTAATGCCTAGAAGACATCGACTTCTAGACGATCGTAGCCTACTAATGCTTGTAATGATCGTATTGGTTTGCGTGCCTCCGAGTACCCTTCCTTTAGCCAATCATTTCCAAAACTTCCTTGAAGGTATGTAAATGATCTTGGCTGTTGGGGCGACGCCGCGTCAAAGGCTTTGTTGCCGATGTTTCGACCATCTTGTGGTCTTGCCGTTTGGTGGTGCCGGCGTTTCGACCACGACAAGATGGTCGAAACGTCAGCAACACAGCTTTCGGCGCGATGTCGCCTAGACAGCCACGAGCATTTATATTATTCTGGCCGTGGAAGCCTACGACTTCCTTAAGAGTAATTTAGTTTCTTCTATCCTTTTGCACTTCTAGAGTAGCTCATGTTTCGTCCGAGAGTAGCTAGTCATCACTGATGCCACTGCACACACTGACCAGGAGTCCTGTTTCGAGTCCTGACGGCGGCTGGATTTTCGACACTAGCTTTTCAGCTAGGTCGAATTCAGTCGCTGCTTGGAAGGAGAATTCTAGCAACCGGCTGCTCTGATCGGTAGTTTTCCGTGGTTTCTCCGATCAACACCAGGCGAATGCCGGAGCAGTACCCTACCAAACGGGCCACGGGCCACGCGCGATCTTTCCTTCCTCTTCCTTGTCCTATCCTCTCCTCTTACAAACACACTTACACTAACATGTACCACACTATCACATATTCCGGGAGACCGGTCGGGAGTTTAGAGCTTGTCCCGGCTGGGGCGGTGCCCCGCTGGTGGGAGAGTCCTGGTTAGGGGGAAACCCCACTAGCCGACGGTAGGTCGGCGCCGGATCTCGCCATCCAGTGGGGAAGATCACCGCCATCTCTCAAGAAAAAATATGCACTACACTAACGGTACTAATGACCGAAGCAGTTGACGCGCCCGGAAACACGAGAAAACCAAACGAAACCAGCTCATGTTTCGTCCAAGGATTCGTTGTGGGTCATCATTGCTGCCAACCACTACACGAAGAGCTAGTACACGATGCCGCCGCTCGCTCTTCCCATCCGTGTAAGCCTGTTTGCTGTCCGCGACCCATCTTGCCGTTCTCACAATCCATTTCCCGCTTCTGCTTAACCACCGCCCTCCCTTGCAGCAATGATCCCATTCCCCGTTAGAGTGCCTTTCTGCTTCTGAACTGGCTCGTTAGTTCACGCACATTACACGCGTGCATCTACACATCTGCTTTGCCTTAGACATACGTTTCCGCTTACCTCGATTCCTGCAGGCTCCACGGTAAATCCGAATCATTTCTTCGTATTAACGCATTCAACTTCTCATCTTCTTTTTTAATGTAGTTCCATTGCTTGCTAACTACGTTAACCTTTACCGTTTCAGTAGCGTTTACAACATGTACACTCTTCCAAACTATCTTCTCTTCGTCATTCACTAATTATTTCTTTCATTTTTATATTTAATGAATAGGGATACTGCTGACATACATTTTTCGTATCTCGTATTATATAAGTAACACCTCTTGCTTAATGAGAAAATGTTAAAAATAGTGAAAATAAGACAGATACAGCATTTGAAACATTTTTCTAAGAGACGACTTTCTTAACATACATTATGCTACTTTCCTTCAGCTATTTTTTAGTCAGATGATTTCTGAAAAATATGTTGTTTAGTTTCGTACTGGAATCTCGAAAAGTGCTTCTGGTTTATTGGTTAGAGAGTAAGTTGAAGCATAGTATAATAAATTCTCACAGTTTTAAACAAAGAGAAGTTTATTTACATAGTGCCAGCTAGGCTAATTACAAGGAATGTCCAAAATACAAGCCAAGTCGCCGATTAACCACAAGATTAAACCAGTTTTCTTGTTGATCCCTCGCCAGAATATGTACCAGAAAAATCTTGCGTGGTCGGCGTGATACCAGTACAGCAGTCCGGGTCGGAAAGCCCGCGTTGTCCACTTGTTGTACTCGCACCTTAAAGCACCACTTGTCGAATAACACATTGGAAACTGCATTGTCTTCTCCTCCCCGCCAGCTGGCTTGGCTTATAGTATATGCGCCGGGCCGCGCGCGCTGGTCCCTACGGCTCTCCCGGATTGGTTGGTTGCGCCGTCGAGTACGGCTTTTGAACTCCCATTTAACGTGGTGGAGACCATTACAGTGGCGCGCGCTCTTGCAGCGCTTTCATACAGGAAATAAAATACGAACTTCTGCCTACAATAATTCAAACTTGCGTAGGTTCACGGGACGCAAGCAGGTGCATCATGTTTCAAAAGATAATGTCGATATTCGCGCTTTCTTCAGCTGTTTTTTATGTATATATTATGAATAATTGAACATTTATAAGACATATTTCGTAATTGTCATAAATGAGTCAATTTTTATGTGCGGAAGTTGGCGAGCCTAATCTGCAGCTGTACCCGACGACATTAGCGCTTCCTATAGTAGCAACCCTAGCTTTGTCTCCGATTTTTATGGAGAGTTGCAAGGACATGACTCATGGTGGAAATACATGGGTGAGTTCCTCCAGTGCACCGATTTTAGCTGTTCTGCGCATCACAAGTTTGAGTCACGAACCACGTGACCACAGCACGGGCACTTCGTTTGAAAAGCTAGTCCAGACGCTGGCCGCCATGTTGCATGGAGAGCGAGTAGTGTTGGGAAACATTTTGAAAGTGGTACAAAATGACAATTTTCAACGGTAACCAACCAACAATAACACAATGAAGGAGTAAAATATGTAATACTTAAAAGAAATGCTTCATAAATCTGTTTCAATGTCTTGTAATGAAATGATAATTTTGGTATCTGGGTGGATTAAAAATTCCCGCTAATATTGTGACGCAAACTCGGGTCTGAAGCTCATTGACTGAAGTCAGATTCGACGCGCAAGTGCCCCCCCCCTTCTGGCCTGTCTTATAGTATATTCGCTAGGGGCGCGCGCTGATCCCCGTGGCTGTCCGTGATTGGTCGCGCCGCCGAGCCCGACGACAGTGCTACGAGTGGCGGAGATGCTCCTGAACGCGCCCTCTGAGCGTCGTTCCTCGCTGGTGCGTTCGCTGAGGCGCGACGGACACCGCTACAGAGCCCCCTGCTGCCTGCGGCGAGTAAGTGTGGCAACACTCGCCTAGCCGCTTGTCGTAACTGCTGCCAGCGCGAGATTGGCCGCATATTACATGTAAATATCCATTATCTCGCAAGCAATCATAATTCATCCCCTGGTGCGTTGCTGAGGCGCGCGGCCCGCTACAGAGCCCCCTGCTGCCTGCGGCGATAGACAGGTAAATATGTAGATAGATAGATAGATAGAGATAGATGATAATAGATGATGATAATGTTGTTTATTACTACGCATTTCCAAATGTGTAAAATGTTATGATAATTCCTTAAGTGTAGTGTTGTTATATCATGGAAGGTGTGAACCTGAGATCAGGCAAAGATCCACAGATTGACCTGCGGGGTTTACCCCATATATCTCCACCAAATGGGCTCCGCCTCTGCCGGTACAAGCTATATACCTCCACCTGATTTTCCAGCACTCATCATATAAGGTTGCGTTGTGGTTATAAGAGTATTTGTGTGTAAAGTTAGAGGATGGGATAAGGGTGAGGAAGGAAAGATTGCGCTCAGTCTGTTTCTTAAGATATTGCCCCAGCATTAATCAAGTATTAATGAGTTAAATGGCGAAAATCTATCGATGAGAACAGCGCCTCTAGAATTTTCCATACAGCGAGCGGCCGAATCTCACCTATCTAACTAGCGATGACAACCCTTCACTGTCGGAACTGAAAGCCCAGGTACTCCCTGCCACAGACACTGCAGTGACAACCGTTGTTGACCTGCACCATTTCAACCGACCATCGCCCTAGAGAGGAGGAATGCATGAATGAATGAAGTAAATAGTAATGAAACCAGCGTGGATTGAGAGCCAACAGAAACATACCCCGAATTCCCTGTTCACCCCAAATTCCACATGCACTGCCCCGAGATTAGAACAGCGGTCGCGGAATTGGATCGCGAGTGTTCTAGCGCGCTGAGAGCGCTGGGCGGCGCTAGTGCATGCAACGCAATTGTGTCTCTTTCGTCGGCGCCTTTCTTATTCATTCGCTCCGCCGCGTTCGTGTCCGAGCGCGCTCGATTGCCTCGCACACGTGCCCCTCCCCCCGCCCCCGCGCCCGCACATGCGCATGCGCCTTCTATTCCCTTGGTCACTCAACCTCGGGGCTCGCGGTGGGCAACGGCGGTGTTTGGTACTGGCCAGTGCAAAGTGGGCGTGTGGGCGGAAGGGCGCGTTCAGTAATACATGAGGACGCACGAGGGGGGCTGGGCGGGCGACGCACGCTAGCCAGGAAGTCGGTAAATACGTGGGTGTAAACAATGAGCATGCGGGATAGGTCACGTTCCGTGGGGTAGCGTGCGGTAATGCAAAGTTAGAAAGTGGTCATGATGTGTTTGTGTACTCAGGTTACAGTGAGTATGCAACTCTCTTAACGGGATGTGAGCTTGAAAGAGGAACTCAAAAGCACTCACTAAAAAGGTGTTTACAGATGTTTGGTGAAAGTTGTAAGTTTAATATGCTATATAATCTCATTTTATATAGAATATTTTTTTTACTAACTCAAAAAGTATATTATGCCGCAAGCCATAGTAAACTCCAGCGTAGACACAAGTCCGTTGGCTTTGCTTCAACCTGTGTCCCTACTTCGCTTACAATACGCTTTTCTTCATTCAACGTAATTTGTGAAATAATAATTTAAAAGAAATTTAAAATTAATAATCGGTTATATTATTTGTCTTATAAGTCTATTCATCAACAATATAATAACTCAAACAAGATGTTGGAGATTTTGAATGATTCTCTTAATTTATCCGTTATATTAACAAACAGTACATACGTACTTTTAAAGTTATTATACAGTTTAACATAAAATTTGTGTGAATTAGGAAAACGGGATGGTAGGATGGATACCGTTTGTGTGAGAAAAGTGGTTTGGAGGAAATTCATTGGACTTACTACATCGCCTACGTAGAATAAATCGCAACCCAACTCCAAGCAGCGCTCAAACATGACTGACAGGGAGGCACACTGGTGGCATAGAAGTCAGTGAGACGACAGAGGAGATGACCGGTTGGGGACCGGGGTAAATGGGAAGGCATTGTGGACTGATTGACGGTCCCTTAGGGCATTCTGCGGGGACCCGGCTGCATGGGCAGGAGGGCGAACTGTTTGCTTTAAGATCGTGGGTGAGAGATCAACTGAACAGGGGGTGTATCCTTGCGCCCAGAGCGAGTCCAGGGGTCGCTGAGTGCCATGGGGGCGCGGGGCGGTATTAGCGGCGGTCGCCGGGCTTGGGGAGGGGGAGGGGGGAGGGGCGGTGGGGCGAGCGGTGGCCGAGGACGGCGCGGGCGCAACGCTCCGAAACAAACGAGGATCAGATTAATATTTCAGGCGAGTCGGGCGGTCGGGGCTGACCCGGAATTCTAATGCAGCGCCGGCGCGCAGCAATTGCCGGGGCGAGATCAAAGAGTGAGCAGCCCCGACGCCCGCGCCCCTCGCCACCTCCGCCAGCAGCACACTGGGCCCGGCGCGAGCGGAAGAAGCGCACATGTGCCGCCGAAGGTGAAGCACTCCACAAACATTGATTAAGGAGAAACCGGAACACTTCAGAAACACACGAAATGAAACCGGAAGAGATGGCTCAGGGCATCAACTGGTCACTGTAATCCCTTTGTCCGAGAGGTCCTTGGTTCAAGTCCTGACTCCTGGAGGAGAATTCTAGCAGCCGGCTGCTCTGATCGATAGTTGCGTGGTTTCTCCGATCAACACCAGGCGAATGCCGGAGCAGTACTCTAAAAAACGGGCCACAAACCGCGCGCGATCGTCCTTATCTCTTCCTTGTCCTATCCTCTCCCCTTACAAACACACACACGTACATTAACATGCACTACACAACCACATATTCCGGGAGACCGGTCGGGAGCTTAGAGCTTGTCGCGGCTGTGACGGTGCCCCGCTGGTGGGAGAGTCCTGGTTAGGGGGAAATCCCGCTAGCCGACGGTAGGTCGGCGCCGGTTTTCGCCGTCCAGTGGGGGAATATCACCGCCGTCTCCTGAGGAACATGAATACACTACAACTACGGGAATAATGACCTAAGCTGTTGGTGCGCCAGGAATAACCAACCACACGAAATGAAAACAACCACTGAAAGTAGAAACAAGACTTTTCTCACTCAAAATGTTCAATATTGCGGATAAAATATTGAGATAGTAATGAATAAAGAGATATAGGTACTCCCGTGCAATTGGGACGATATGGCCCAAAGGGGTGATAGAGGTAGGGCTTACCTTATTCGTCACCGTCGGCACAAGGGGAAGGTTGTATGGGGAGCACAACGCTCCGGCCGCCTTTGCCTCCAGGAAAGATCCTGGTACTCACTTGGAAAGGAGGCTGAGTCGACCTCAGAGTGCAATGGAAATCACCAGATAAGAATCCCAACCTTTGTCAAGATTCGAACCTGGGTCATTCACGTCATAAAGCCAGAGCCCAACACTGAGCCACCGCGGCTCCTGAGATACTAATGAATACTTAAGTTAATTGATATAAATAGTTTTATTTATATATTTGTTAATTCAATAGGTTTTGAAGACCTACTTCCGAGGTCAGAGAGGCCCATATTTAATGTAACGATGATAGCAATTATAACGAAGTGAATGATAATGGTGAAAAGGCATAAGAGACTGAGGGAAACGAAGAACTTAGGGAAAACAAGCCAATAGTTTATTTCACCATCTCATGGATTGGCTGGGGATCGAATGCGGGCACCAGCTGTGAAAGACTTATATCTAGCTTTTATCTAGCTAAACGCTAACTAGGTGATGTTAATTATGAAGCAAATATGTAATGTTATAATGAATTCATGCGAAGCTAATAAAATAGTATTTTAAATCCAATCAAATCCACTTACTACCAAAGTAATTTATAAATTGTTATTTGAAAGAAACGTTTAAAACTTTTAAAAGGATAATATTATTAAAAATAAAGAATTGCATTCATTATTAAATAATATATTTAATCGCTTAATTTGACATTTTTGACTAACTTTCCGTAAATTTCCGTTGTAAACCAGTTTATTTTCTATAGTAACGAATCCTCGGTTAACAATTTCATTTGTATAAATTAAGAATCACATTTCTTTTTTTTGGTTAATAAAATATTACAAGAATATTGATATTGTAACTTTTCCGAAAATAACAAACTACTTGCAACAAATAATTGTTATGTCATTGTTATAAATCTTTTAAAAATCGATTGTAATTTATCATGAATATAAACAAATGGAAACAAAGCAAAACGAAATATTCTTTCTTGATAATCATTTCACTATTTATCGTGCCTGTGACAAAATAATGCTACGGTACATGTGACAATGCAATTATCAATGCAATTCATATCGTACATGTGACAATGCAATTCATCTCTCCAGCAAAATAATCGTTGGAAGATACAAAAAACCTTGAAGGTATGTGGAAAAATGAGACGTATCTACACTTTGAGCATATTTTATTTCCTTTGTACATGTTACATGTTGTAATTTTTTATTTGTTAAAATTCTTGCCTGGAATAAAAAAATTCGCTCTGCCGGTTTTTGCGCCATATCCGCCCGTCCGCCCGCCCCGCCGCCCGAACGCCCGCCCGCCCGCTCGCCCGCTCGCCCGCTCGCCCGCTCACCCAAACGCCCGGCCACCCGCCCGCCCCGCTCTGGCGTTGAGCTATTGCCCGTAGAGCGCTCTTTCCAGGTGGCTTTCGCGATTCCGCGCTCCGTTAATCCAAGCGCTGCTCTGAAAAACGCATGAGTCTCTGTCGAATGTGAACTTCGCAGCAATTGCCTTCCCCCGAAACTGCGTTCGTTCGCGAGCGCTTGGTGCTGGTGAGAGGCAAAGAACAACTATACGCACGTTTGGCAACGTTTGTGTCAATACGTTTTCATGAAACCATTTCCTGTGTGAAATTCGACAACAAAGTATTTTCCTGAGAGGAGAAGAAGAAGATGAAAAAGAAGAAAACATAAAGAAGAAGAAGAAATGTAATAAACTGACATTACCCACCAAATCAAAAAACAAATTATTGTTTGATAACCGGTATTGATATTGAAGACATAATTTTTACTTTAATATATTTCTAAAAAAAAGAAATATTAAAATTTTTTTTAATTTGTGGGATGAATATAAAAAAAATTTTTGAAATGTTAAATAATCTCTAACTAATTACTATCGTTAACAGTATAAACGGTTTTTATCAAAGTAATCTATGTAGAGTCTTCAGTACGTAATGAGTCAGTATTATCATGAATTCACACAATATTTAATATTAGTATTTGCGATGAAAGTAATTTTTTTACAAAATGTTTTATTCCCTGAAATAAAAATCCCTGAAATAAATAATGTTATTTTAATAATATACATACCTTTTGGGACTCTCACACGCAATCAATCTTTCTAAATGAGGACTCTAAAGAAAGAGAGTTTTACAGAGACGTGAAGAACTGATTTTTCACTTTAAAAATATAAAGGATTTATTTAAAATTCGCATCTAAATATTATCGTCAAATGCAACCCGCAACACCCTGTAGGATTCTTTTTATAGTTATCGTTAAATACCTCCTAAACGCAGTGTTTAATGGGCTTAAAAATTAAAATTTTGAGGACAAAAACCTCAAAGAAACGTTTCTCACACCCTCTTCTACAGGATGCGATCTTCTTCAGCATTCTATTATGTTTTGCTGGTTTAACTCTTCTCGATTCTACCCCACATGTTCAGAGCTTGTAGAATCTACAACTGTATGTGACAGATTAAACTAATTGCTTGATATTATATACTGGGCAATAACCTTAAATTTAAATAAGAGTAGTTTGTATTGATAAGAATGTATTCTATTGTTATCAGTTACAAGGAAACATAACAAGTGAGAGGGTAGAGGTCTTAGGAAAAGATATGTTACAGCTTAATATGGAAATGAAAAATAGGAAGAGGGCGGGGTCTAACATGCGAGAGTTCTCGCACGGGTACGCTAGTGTGTTTATATTTTGAGAGCTTTCAGAATTGTAGACCGTGAATATAAAACAATGATATAGTAGAAAAAAATTGATGGACGGGTTTTTACGATAGGATTTTTCAGAACATTAAGATGTACAATATATTTAACGTCTTATTAATTGATTCAAAAATTTGAATGCTGTACGCGAATTATGCTAAAAGTACCTTAAGGTGACACTGTGAGAACAACGTTTCGATTACCTGGGCTTAGTAAAAAATTAATTTGAAAATCAGGAAACAGGATTCAAGCTAATCAGGAAACAAGAAATCTGTAAGCAAATTAAAATTTATAATGGCAATTCCCACAAAAGCAAAAACTTCAGACATGATTTAGAATTGGGTTTCCAAATTGCAAAGGGAATGTAGAATTTCACAGTACTCGCCGTAGCGTGAAACTTCCAAACTCAATAAAAGTTTTCTAATCGATATTAATTAATGCAAGAAGAATTCGTATTACAAAGACCGGATGTATAATACTGAACCGTGAATTTTCGTGTTTTTTTCATTAGTTAGGTACGCACAACCTGTTTCGCACGCTAGACTTTTCTCTCTCTCAAAAAAACTCCGACGCTCTTCCAAAATGAAGGTATCTTGATAATGTATCTTCATCTTGTGTGAACGGCCTATTGCAAGTGAGAACTATCTCATTCAAGACTGATGTGCACAATTTGTTAGTAGTTAATATTCATTAAGACAAAACTTAAGAAAAGAGTTTGTTATTTTTTATCTCTATAAAATGTAGGTATTTTTAGCATTTTTATTTATTCAAAAACTTATATGCATGTTTTACATTTTACTTTTTCCTAGGGCATTTATCCAACGAACAGCCGGTTATCCTTTACGTCCCGATGGGACGCGTATTTGCACTAGACACCAACACACTTGCGGGCTCCTCTGATCTGGGGTCAGCAGAACGCGAAGGCCTTCCGCGACAACATATACAAAGTCGAGAGACAAACAACCATGCCCAAGGCGGGACTCGAACCCGCGATCCTACATTTTACTAAATATACTAATTTAGATTTGTCTATTTGCACGAATCATTTGAGTGTAAATTATTAACACACACAAATGAAGACAATTTATTATTATTATTATTATTATTATTATTATTATTATTATTATTATTATTATTATTATTATTATTATTATTATTATTATTAACATACTGAAATTATTGTATTCTTGGTTTTTGAAAATATATTTTAGGGATATTACACACGTGTGCCTTCTTTTTTATCCCGCTATGAGATTCTAATTTTATTAAGCGAACACAATCAAATTATATGTAAGTACCTTCTTTAAAGCCTTGTCTTACAGCTCCTTGTTCCTTAAACGAACTCAACTGCAGTCAGTCCGTTTAGAAACAGCAAACCGAAACGAGAATAGGGACAACACAGCGGTCTCTAGGCGGCCGTAGTGGACGCCGGGCGGGCGGAACGGGTAAACGCAGTAGCACCGAACGCGAAGTAACACCGAAACGCCATTACACGGAACGGCACGATAACAATAACAAAAGAAAATCGTTCGCAGTCCCGGAATGCCATTACTCCGGGTGACCTCCCGCACGACCGCAGCGCGCTCTACACTGGGCCTAAATAGATCCAAAGGCAACAAAAATTAAAATAGATGATTAAAAATGGATCATTTTTAGGAACAAAATTAATTAAATTAGTCTCAAAATTGTGCTGTTACTTGTGCGCGGTGAAGGTTAGTTCGTTGGTTGTTAGTGATTCCGGACGCGTCAACAGCTTAAGTAATTATTCCCGTAAGTATAATCATGCTTTTCCTTGGGAGGTGGCGGTGATCTTCCCCCACTGGATGTGAAATTCGACGCCGACCTACCGTCGGCGAGCGGGATTTCCCTCAACCAGGTATCTCCAACCAGCGGGGCACCGCCCCAGCCTGGACAAGCTCTAAATATCCAATCGGTCTCCCGGAATATGAGATAGTGTAGTGCATGTTAGTGTAAGTGTGTGTTTGTAAGGGGTGAGGATACGATAAGGAATGGGAAGGAATGATCGCGCGCGGTCCGTTTGTTAGGGTACTGCTCTGGCACTCACCTGGTGTTCATCAGAGAAACCATGGAAAATCTCCTGATCAGAGCAGCCGGTCTCTAGAATTCTCCTGTAGACAGTGACTGAAATTCGACCAAGCTGACAAACTTGTGTCGAAAATCTTGCCACTGTAGGGACTCTAACCTATGACCTCCCAGTCAGAGGAACTGCGTTTATATCAGTTGATGCATTGAGCTACCTGTTTCGGTGCATGGAGAAAGTGTACGTTCTCCAGAATTACGAATGAAACTTAATCTTATCCAAAAACTAGATGTAGCTACTAGTATTATTTAGATTATTCTTGTCGTGTAATTAAACATTGGAAGCAAAACACTGGTGCGGAAGCTTCTAATTGATTGAGTCTAAGTACGTCAACTGCTAGGGACATTAGTGTAGCAAATACGTTTATGCCTGATGGTGGCGCTGTATCTCCTCTGCTGAATGGTGAAATCAGGTTCTGAATTACCTGGCATCTTTCGGAGGAATTCCCCACCCAGTTATCCCCTCCAGCAAGGCCTCCTCCTCCACCCCATCTGAGGTAAGTTCTAAGCTCCCGTGTGGTAGTGTAATGCATCTAAGTGTGTGTGAGTGTGTGTGTAAGTAGAATGAATACAACAACGAAAGCTCGCTCGAGGTCCGTGGCTCATTTGTTAGGGAACTACTCTAGTATTGGTCTGAAATTGATTGAAGAAACCATGGAAAACTACTAATCAGAGCAGGAGGCCGCTAGAATTATCTTCTAGACAGCGGATAATTCGACCTAAATGACAAGCTAGCGTAGAAAATCCGCCACCGTCGGGACTAGAACCTTGGGCCTCCCGGTCAGAGTCATTGCTTCAACGCTTCAATCCTAACGGTCGCAAGTAGTATCCCGCGCAAGCCATTCATGTGGGCTTCAGATCTTAAGTGACACCGGGTGTATCAGGCTAGTTCAAGGTACATCAATTAACATTAAATTCATGTAGAAAAAGCTTGAATTAGAGAAAACACCAATATTGGAATGTTTAGCGCTCTTTAATTTTTATGTCGCTTATATTTTATATAGTTATAGTTGTTCGATGTAAATCTTGCTGTTCTCTGAGATACAGAAATATTCGCCTGCTCTTAGAGCTGCCTGGACCCACTGCGCCGGCGCGGCGGGAGGGCGGGAATGCAGGCGGTCGGGCGCGCGGGCAGCCCGAGCGGAAAAGGCCGGGTTCGTGTCCTCGTTGGCGCGAGGGCCCAAATGGGAAATGCGCGTCGCGCCCTGAAAGCGACGCCCGGCGACGCGACGCGACGAAACGCGTGCATGAGGCAGTGAAGGAGGGCGGGGGAGGTGGGGAATGGGGTGGAGGAGATGGTCAATAGCGATGAGGGTTGCGTGGGTAAGGGAAAGGGTAGGTGTGAGGTGACGGAAGACAGGGGGTGAGAGAAGATGCTCGGTTGGTATCTCCTCTTTGCTCTCTCTCAGCCAAACATTTGGTGCATATGGGTGTCATGCTCTCTCAGGATATCTCAGTTTCCCTCCGGCTCTACCCATTAGCAATTCCTTAACAAGATTCACACCAGTTGACCTATAACATGTCGTTTTACATTGCTGCAGCATAACGCTAGTTAGTCGTAATGTGAGTTAGTGTCTTCCGATATTACAAATCTGTATAATCATACAAAACAGAAAGAAGTTGTGGACCGGCAGCATGTGGGCGAATGAAGCAGATGCTTTCCTGATTCAGAAATTTCGTACAGTAGGCGAAGGAAACAAAAATATGTTGAGTCCGAAGAGGAAAAAATGTAAAAAATGAAGGGAAGGCAAAGAAATGTTGGTGATGAAAAGCCTGATTTCATGAGAGACAATATTTGTTGGCAATGAATGAGAGTAAACATGAACCTACAGATTGAAATATCACTTAAGTATTGATATATCGAGTTGTAAGTCGCACTGCAGAGTAGTTAATGTCTTTTTTTAATTTTTAATAAAAATGTTTAATATGAAGATACATTTTTTTCTTCATATGTATTTAATACCTCAATAATAAATTCATTCTTCTCTCGTGCTGGGTTTGCAGATGATTGTTCTGCAGATTATTGTCTCATATAAGGTCTACAGGTGATTGATCATCAGGTCATGTTGTTGCTGGATCATTAGGTCTGTAGATGATTGTTCCCATAAGTTAATAAAAATATTAGTGTGCCAGAGAAACTATATCCAAGCATGATAAAACCACAGGCACTGTAATAATATTCGTAGGACAGTCATCTACCAGAATTGTCTTAAATTAGTGTTTCATAACAAACCAATCTCAAAGTTTTAATATGGAGTGGCACTTTTTAAGTTTTAAATAAATTATAAGTAATTTGGCAAAATGATTCGTCTAAAATTATGTGTTGCATGTACTTGCTGTGTACAAATCGCGTATGTCAAAGGGTGGAATTTTGTCTCTTCCTCATGGAATTCGTAGTAAAAGGTTAACTGAGGTATGTGGTCAGGTCAGGTTAGGTTAGGTGATTTTGTGTATTAGAAAATTAGAGTGGCTGGTAGAACTCGAAACTGAACATTGCCTCTAAATATCATGAAAAACGCCCGTTCCGTATCGCAGTCTGATTCTTATTTGACTCAGAATATCTGCTATTCCTTGTCACAGTAATGTGGTTTCCCTACCTTACCCAACTCAAGTTTACTATTGTGCACTTCATTGGGCTTAAATACGAAGTATTTTCATAAATGATACATAATTATTTTTTTTTTTCTTTTAAATCACTATATAGGGCTGCAATGTAAACATCAGTGTGTATACTCCACCGAATGTATGCAATTTTCTTTATAATGCACACAATCATATTAAGTAAATTAATAGTATACTTTAGTTGAGTAAAGCACTTAATTTTCGTTTAAAGCGTAACTCGGAATAAAATAGTTTAGAGACTCGCGAAGAATCGTTTCAGTGACGTGGAGATCGCGGACATTTTTGTAAAGTGCGTCGTAAGTAAAAAGGTAGTATACCTCTAGAATAATGGTCGTACGGTCTCGCCAACATATGGCGGACTCGCTGACAAGGGAAAAAGGGGTATGTTGCAGTGGAGATAGAATCGCTGGGGAGAAGAGAAGGTGGAAAGTAAATGATAGTCAGGAAGGCCACATGAAATAATGGGTTAGAGGAAAAATAGGAAAGACAGTAATCCCCCTAGAAGACGGATGAATGTCAAACAATGTGCGGGAGATAGCTGCAAACAGAAGATGTGGAGTTAAAAAAAAATGGGCGAACGCGCAAGCGGGGTAAAGGAATGCGCGGAAAAAGGAAGGAAGGAAAAACAGAGAACTGCTGGCTAAGGCGAGACAGGTAGCGGGACGAAAAAAGCAGGGGGAAGGGAAGGCTGAATGAGAGTGAATGTGGAAGGGAGGGTGGACGAACGGGCAGAGTTTTGAGGGCGCGCAAAAAAACGAAATGGAGGGTGGCGGGCAGGCGGGATACTAGATAGGCGGATGAGCAAACTGGCGGAGAGTGGGCGTGAGTGAAATGTCTGAATTGAGGTGGGAGAATGAGGCTGAAGGGCGAAGCTAGAGACAAAGGTGAGTGTCAGCTAAAACTACTCCATGGCGGGAGGATGCCGCATGAGCGAGTAATTGGACTGGTAAATGTGCGAGAGAGGGAAGAGAGGTTGGGAAAACGAGTCGGCGTGCAGTCGAGTGGGCAAACAGACTATCGGACGAGTAGGAGTGGGCGGGTGATTGGGCGAGTGGTCAAATGAGTAGATGAATGAGTGGACGTTTAGATGAGTGAGTGGGCAGGTGGGTATGTGGGTGGATAGGTGGTAGGCATGTGAGTAGGTGAGTGGGTGAGTCGGCGAGCAGGCAAATGGACGAGCGGCCAGGCGGAAGAGGGTTTGGGAAGAGGACTGGTGTGCGGGTGTGGATGAGCAAGTGGGCGGGTCGGCGAGTGAGTAGACGGGGGGGTGGATGAGTGGGTAGACGAGTGTGTGGGCGCGGGGGTGAGAAAGAATGCGGGTGGGTAGGTGGGCGAGTCGGCGAGCAGGCAAATGGACGAGCGGCCAGGGGGAAGAGGGTTTGGGAGAGGACTGGTGTGCGGGTGCGGGTGTGGGTGGGCGAGTGCGGGCGGGCGGGCGGTGCGCAGGCAGTGCTCCGCCCGGCGGCAGCTGGCGGGGCTAAATTGTCCGTGGAATTGCTGTCGTTGCCGTTTCGCTAAATTCGCCCGAGGTTTCTGCGGCAGATCCCGGGCGCGGCGAAGGTCGTTCGTTTCGCCGGGAGATTCAGCGCAGAAGAAGCGGCGGCGCGGGCGGAGGCGGACTGCGCTGCTTACGCGGAAAAGATCCTGTTGGAGGTGGTTGATTTCGTCGGGTACGGCGTTGCTTGGCTTGACTGTCATGTACTCTGATTCAGACACGCAATTTGTCCACTTTGTAGCTAGCGCTAAATTTAATCATTGTTATACCCTAAACTGAGCGTACCAATGTCTGGATTTTCGTGAATTTCCTGTGATTCCCCGATCAATTCCAGGCGAATGCCAGAACACAACCTTAATAAACTGTCTAAATGCGTGATCTTCCCCTTCCCTTTCTTATCTCCCATTACCCATGTACACATACACGTATATGCACTACACTACTACACAAGTCAGGAGGCCAGCCACGCACATAGAGTTTAACCGTACTAAGTAGGTTCTTGAGGGGTGATACCTTCGGGGTTAAATCCTTCAAGCCGTCTCTATAATCCAGCGGGGAAGAAATACCATCACCTCTAGGGTTATAATATGTTCTATATTTACATAAATAATAACCTACATATTTGACGAAGGCTACTGCAAAAGTGTATACACAAATATATCGTATGAAGTTCATATTTCCAGAGATATACTGAAATGTAAACTTGTCATATTCTATGAGAATTAATTATTTTAATTTTAAATTCACACCGTTGTAGAAAGCCAAGCTATTTCGCGTAAACAAAAGACATTGTGTGCGTAGCCTGTGTAATTAGAAAACTTGATTGTGAACTTTCAAATGACATAACAAAGGGCTCTATTAATGATATTTACGACATAATTGCGAGCACTTGTGGAAACACAAAGCATCATTAGGGATAATATAGCATTCAGGGATCTTCCGCCTTCACGGATTCAGTTTGTAATAAAAATAAACTTGTTTTATTTCTTTCTCCTTACTGTTTAAGTTCACGGTTTTCGCGCTAGCATTGACCACAGATAGACGGACAGACGGACAGTTAGGAGTTTTGTCGTTAATCGGATTTTTGGTATCACACACTAAACATGAATTGTGACTACGCAACCAGTTTTTCTTTACCAGTTTTTCTTCCCGACAATAAGAGTTTTTCTGTGAATAATATTCGTTTTCTGGCGTACGATTACAATAATTTCTCTTCGTGTCAAGTAAGATAGAAAAGTAAATTCGTCTACAGAACCACTAATCCTTACATCAATGCATCGATGCAAAAGTTCCAAAGAAACGGAGCGTCAGAGTTAAATAATGCTTATCTTTGTTTTTTTGTAAATTTCAAAAGTTGAATGGAAACTGAAATTTTGCCATTGAATTGAGTGAATTGTGAAAACGATGTCAGCAGCCACAAGCGACTGCCGCAACCAGCGTTGCACTACAATGTAGAAGATAGGACATTCTTCTAGTAGGATACTGCGAGTTGTTTCATCTGATCTTCTTTTTTCTGCGAGTGGAACTACACCATGCGGCGTCTCTCGCACCCAAGCTTCCATCTTCTTCTATCTTGCCAATCATCATCTTCGATGTGACGATCTCTCATTGTCTGTCGCACACCATCATACCACGTGAGTCTTAGTCTACCTCTCTTTCTGTGCATTGGCACCTGCCACCTCCAATTTTTAATGGCCATCTTTCCGGATTCTTCTAAGATGACCATGCATTTTAACCTTCTCCCTTCTATTGTATTCGGCATGACACTCATTTGCTGCTTTATATTTTCATTCCTAATTCTCTCCATTAATGTTACACTACAGCTGCGTCTCCAAAACTCCATTTCCATAGCCTTTAACTTTTTGCCATTAATTTTTGAGATCTCACACAATTCAGTACTATACAGTGATATACTTTCCACAATTGCTTTATAATTCTAGTTTTCACTTTATTAGAAATAAAGTGCTAATATTTCTAAAAAGTTTCATCTGATAATGCATTATAAACAGCTTTTTTGAAAGCTACTTTTATATCAATCGATAAAAATCAAGAATAAAGGTCTCTGCCTTTGTGATAGCTCGTCAGAGAAATTAAATGTTACAAGAGATATATTGTTAAAAACATTTTCTTACCCTATCTTTATTTAAAGCCATTAACATCGATGAAATAAAAGAAATGCAAATAAACGGACGCCAATTGGTAACAAATTTCCAACATATTATTTGTCAAAAAATTGTGAAATATCTTCATTCTGTACGTAATAATCTCGGTAACGTGAGGATGAGGCAAAAATTGTTACTTTTGAATTTTGAAGATAACCCATTCGTAGCAAAGAAATTATAATAGTGTGAAGTGTGAAACAAGACACCTGGGGATTCATTAATATTTGGTGTCACTATTAGCGAATTGTTGTATAAAAATGGCACTGAAAATTATTTTGATGAGTCGAAGGGCGGATCAGTTTGATTAAAGTCAAGTTGGGCAGTGATTGCCGTTCCGAAACCGCGGGATGTTTTTCCGCTTACGCAACAGAGCTCATGAATGTACAGAGACGCTTCCAGTCAGATGGTCGATTACTGCATCGAGCGAGATAGAGGCTACGATGGAATCGAGAAACTTTTAAGAAGAACAGTTCATCTAAATATAAAACGACAAAAAAATTACGTATTGCTTACATTATAATCAACACGTTTGTGTGATTTCTACATCCTCCATACGAGGTATCATTTGGCAAACCATGAGGGTTTTTTTATTTATTTTCTTGGATAATGAAAATGGAAAAGTAATTTTATATTGATACAAAAATCCTGGATATTGACGATCACAATCTACAAATAACCACCATATAAACAAATATTGTCTATTTTAATATTACTGTACTGTGTTTACGATTAAAATTTCTCAAATGTGATCATAACTCCACATTTCCAAATTACTGGTTAGTTCAGATTTCATCACATTTACTAGATACATCATCAAGTTAACCCCTCTTTGACAGAAAGGACTAGTACACTACTCTGTGACAACAGTCTTCTGACAGAATTTTTGCTTGTTTATCCTTGAAAATAGATTTTATTACATGGGATTTTTTCTCCTTTCAAAATTCAAAATTTAAGTAGTATATGATTTAGTGTAGGGACCACAGAATTTTGAAAATGTGCACAAAATTCACTTTTCCCATAGCACGTCATACGCAGTTTTTAACTGTTTTTGACGTAAAATAAATAAATAAATAAATAGAATTAGGAGACAAATGACCCCGTTTTCTTAGACCTTTGGTGGGCTATTCAGTACTGGACCATAAAAGAAACGCGGTCATCAAAGACGAACTAAAGATCTTCAGCTTAACTGAAAAAAATAGATATACTAAGAAAAATTGGCATGACTATTTAATGAGAATGCCGGAAGATCGAATGCAAAAAATTCTCCACAACTACAACCCGTACGGGAGGAAGTAGGGGCAGACCAACAAGGCGATGGAAGGATACTCTTGAAGACGGAACGGGCCAATAGACTCAACCCATGATGATGATGAAGATGATGATGAAATTACACCCAGCCATATCCTTACCCATCTTATGGTTGTAAGCACATGCTGTCCCAATCTGTCCCTCTGCACTTCTGCCTCTGTAGCAGTTCTCACTCTGCCCCCTCAGCAGTTCGAGAAACACAGTTTTGTTGCATCATCTCCAAGTAGTCGTATAACCTTAACGTCATGCGACTGCCCTGGATACAAAGGAATACATACGTCCGTGGGCATAAAGTTGCTGACTTCACTCACATGACCATCCAGATGACCCAGAAACTGAAAACAAGTAGAGCGTACCATACGAGCCATCTTGATTTGCCGTGCGATAACATTTGCTACAAGATTATAAAGATACCTAGCAATGCTCCGACATTTTACCGCTTTGTGGAACAAGTGCCGGGATACAACTTCACAAAGAGAATTGCGGAGCTCTGAAGTCCGAGGGAGCAGTGATGCGCTCTATTCGCGGAAATCTCGCACATGGTTCCACAGAACGTGGTGTGAGGCGAGGCGAGTCAAAGTGAGGCGAGGCGAGTGAGGCGGTGTGGAGGCGAGGCGGGAAGGAGAGATCGGGGAGTAATAGGTGGAGAAGAAAGAGCAGAAAGTTTAAGGGAACAACGTGAAGCATAGTTGAGGAGTCAGGGTGGAGATTAAGGAGTTGAGGAGTCTGTGCGAGGCAAGGCGGTAAGTAAAGAACGGGGAGTAATTGAAAGAAAGAGTGGGAAGTTTAGGGAAAGAACGTGAAGTATAGTTGAGGAATCAGGGGCGGTGATTAAGGAGCGAGTCGGTGCGAGGCGAGGTGGGAAGGAAAGAACGGGGAGTAATGGATGGAAAAGAAAGAGTGGGAAGTTTAGGGAAAGAACGTGAAGTATAGTTGAGGAATCAGGGGCGGGGATTAAGGAGATCGTGGAGGCAGGGGGAAGGAAAGAACGGGGAGTAATGGGGAAGAAAAAGAGCGGGAAAAAAAAATAATTGACAGGAAGAAGGAGCGTGGTTTAAGGAGCGGGAAGCAAGAATCAGATATGAATTGATGAGCCGGCTATTGGAAGAGGTAGGAAAGAAGGGTAAAGGAGAAAGATATGCAAGGTCGAGATGGGCGAAGCAGGCAGTGAAGTAGAGCGACAAGACGGGGCAAGTAGTAGTGGGAGGTAGGGGTAGGTTGGTGTAAGGAAAGATGGGCGAAGCAGGCAGTAAGGGGAAATAATTAAGGCGTTGTCATTTCCAACAATATTTTTGGCAATGAATGCCGTTATATTATGTTCATTTTAAATGACCACGACAACCTGGGTTTCAGAAGGAAGAGGGGACTCCGAATCGAAGTAAAGAGAAGGGCGAGAATGGTCGGCGAGATCAGTAAAGAGAAGGGAGAGTCGGTACAGACAGGGATGTCACGGGGACAGGGTGGGACTCCGAATCGAAGTAAAGAGAATGGCGAGAATGGTCGGGCGAGATCAAAGTAAAGAGAAGAGTGGAAGTGGTCGGTGCAGACAGGGATGTCACGGGGACAGGGTGGGACGCCGAATCGAAGTAAAGAGAAGGGCGAGAATGGTCGGGCGAGATCGAAGTAAAGAGAAGGGTGAGAGTGGTCGGTACAGACAGCGATGTCACAGGTCCGAATCGAAGTAAAGAGAAGGGCGAGAATGGTCGGGCGAGATCAAAAAAGAGGAGGGTGGAGGGCGGGGGGGGGGGCAACGCCCTGGGCGAAGGGGGGTGCGCCGGGGGCGTAAAGCTCCATCTGACGCACCTCGCCGCCCGCGGCGCCCAGTGGATTTCCACCGAAACCTAGGCCGCAGCTCGCGCCGGGCGGCCAGCGCTCCAATATACATGAGCGCCAGACGCAGGGCGAAGGGCTAAGAGGTGGGCGGAAGAGGTTATGAAAGCCTGCGGAGAAAGCACGGAGAGGGAGGGGGATATCAGAATAAATGAGGATACGAGGCAGAGAATGAAAAAGTATGGCAGAGTGGCTGAATAAATGTTACTAATGAGGATTATCCCTGGATGCTGCGGGTCCCTCCTGCGTTCGGATTAAAGGATTACTCGCTACAATGAATATTATTTGGAAATCTTCTGTATTGAAATATATTAATTGTATTCGTGGAAGCTTTTAAAAGGTTATATTTTTATTATAAAAATCCTCATATATTATCTCGATATCATATCATAAACGCTCCTATATTATTTCAGTAGTATACATTCATTTTGCGAATTTCACACGCAGCCCATCTTCATAAATAAGATCTCTAAATAAAGAGTATTTCATGGAGTCGTGACGAATCGCATTTTGATTTTAAAAGTATGTTGGATTTATTTAAAAAAAATAGCATCTAAATAATCACGTCAAATGCAACCCAGAACACTCAGCCGGAATTTTGAATCTGTATCGTTCAATAACTCATAAATGCAACGTTTTAGGATCTTCAAAATTAAAATTTTGTGGCCTAAGGCCTCAAAGAAACGTTCCGCACACTGTATTCTACGGAATAGCATCTTCTTAATCATTCTATTACATGTTTGCTTATTCGGCGCTTCTCGATTCTATCCCAGCTGTTCAGAGCCTGTAGAATCTTCAACTATATGTGAAATTAAACAAATTACTTGATATTCTACACGATTTGAATTTCACAGGTGTACCTCTCTGCTCGGTAATAACGTTGAATAAGAATATTTTGCATTGACAAGGGTGTAGCTTTGTTATCAATTACAAGGAGACATACGAGTATATAGAACTACTGACGGAGGATAAGAGGGTCTGGAGGAAAAACATTTATTACACGCCTAATATGGAAATGAAGAAATCAAGAAGACGATAGGGTTTAACATGCGTGAGCTCTCGTACGGGTACGCTATTTTAGCAATAATACATTAATAACCTATAATACAACATATTACAATAAACCATATTGATGAATTCTCTGAAAATTCAAAGTGTTCGTTTCTGAAGTTCGTGTCATCACAAATTGTTGACGCAAGAAGAGTATACAGAGTTATAAAATAGGGATACCGCTAAAATACGAGTAATTCCTTTCTCCTACGGTTAAGTAAAAGAGATGCACGGTTCTACAGGAGAAATAATGAAACGAAGATTAGAGCGGTTATGAACCAACTACTTTACTTAAGTTCCTGAAGGGATCCACAGGATTTGTAGAGGTAAAGCTCCTTAGTTCGCAGCTCGTTGAATAAAACTATCATCAGCTAGCGCTTCCTTCCTCTCGCTTGTCTAGAATTTGGCCCAAAGTTTACAGTAATGAAATGTGCCAGGAGTGTTTCAAATTTATCAGGTGCTTAAACGAACGTTGTGTCCCAGTAAACCGCATTAGGAAGGCCACATTTTCAAAATTTTCAAAATCGCTCAATTTTTTCTTTAAATTTCTTGTAATAATAAATTAAAATACACCTATATACGAGTATGTGGCATAGGTCCGATTTTCACGGTTACGTTGTTTTGGAAATTTTAGTAGTTTTCGTGCAACAGTGCGTGGAATATTTGAAATTTAAAAAATAACAAAAACAAGATTTTCTCAAAACCCGTTCCACATTTTTCTATACATTTTGGTAGGGTAGCGCTATTTGGTATTGGTAAGGGTAATGTATTTTTTTTACTTGACTCTCACGTCAGTAATATTTTCATTAGAGGCAATTTCTTCATAATATTGTATTTATGAGTGCATGTGCTTTAAATAATATCTATAATTTCTCGAAAAATCAAATTTTCTATGAAAATGAGGGAAATTTCGCATTTTCAGAAACGTTCAAACGCCATTTTCTCAAAAATGGCTCCAAATTTTTCTGCATTTTTCCAACGGATAGTGCTGATTGTACAGTTCCTTTTTTTCAAAAATTACACAAATTTAATTTTTCTGAAATATCTCTAACTCCGTTAATATGCACATTTCCATCGATTTGTATACATTATTATATTTGTGAGTGCAAGGACTTTAAATGAATTCAAATGAAGATTTTCAAAAACTCAATACATTCCTGTACGAAAGAGCTTCGAATTTTGCATTTACATTACTGCTTAATCGCAATTTTTAGAAAAGCGAAAAGTTGAGAAAATGTAAAAAAATGAACTTTGGGCGGCGATAGCTGGCAGCTAGCACGAGAATGGGACAAGCCCGTAAAGCAAGTCCACAATAAGGAAATTAGAAAAAAATACTACGAGAAAGTCTGTGAGATTCTGTAGCTCTACTAGTTTATCCCTTATATTTCGTACAGTGCTAGAAGAGTCCATGCTTTTAACTGTAAAACAAAGGGAAAGAAGGATGGAGCAAAGACTGCATCACCCTGCAGAAGTGGGGATGACCTAGATCGAAGGATATTAGGAACGCGAAGGTGCAAGAAGGCGCAAGCTGTCGCCCAGTAGAAACGAGTCATTCTTTTCGCTGGGCGGTGCGGGACATAAAGAACCATCAAGAAAATGCGAGATCGCGGAAATAAAGTGGCACCATTTCGTTTTATACGTTTTCTTCTATAGTATACAAGACCTAATCTAGTGCAGTTTCTTTCTTTCACGGACAAGGAAAAGAACGGATGGCAAGTGCAAATGACAACATAAAATGCCCGAATAATAATCAAAAGACATCTATGTAATTCTCGCAAGCCTTCCTTTATTGAGCATGGAATATTAACATCACATTACCCATTTCTTAATGAATCGGTGTTTTGTGAGAGTGTGCCATGATAAAAAGATATATTACATATATATATATATATATATATATATATATATATATATATATATATATATATATATATATATAATATACTACAACATTATGAAAATCACTCGTAAGTCGTTTATATAATCTTTGTGTATGTGTCATTTAACAGATCATTTCACAAACTGTATATGATAATCCAATGTGTTAGTTTCCAACACACTGTCAAATGATATACAATTAAAATCAATACTGGCGTTCAAATGCTAGGGAAAATTTTTTACGCGGTTTACCCGTTTTTCTTACAAAATATTATTTGTTAAATGTTTGTTTCTAATAGAAAATATTTATTTTAATATACGTTTTATTTTAATGATGACACAAAATCATTAATCATCTTTTGTACTGCACAATTTCATTACTGAATATTTCTGTAGCATTTATTGGAATTACGTTGTGGGTTTCCCTTCGTTCGGAGTTTTAATTCAATTTCTGTATTTTGGATTGCTTTTGAACATTAAATTTAACTTTTCTACTCTCCAAATGTCATGCACAGCTTTCACAGCACAAAATATATAATCAATTATATTTTAAAACGTAATAGAGAAAGTGACAATTTATAACCTAACTATTAGAAACAAAGATTGTAAATTTTATCAGTACCTACAGTCAATTTATATTATATTCGGATTAGCTTTTTTTGTGAAGTACATATCTTTAATTGAAATGAAAATTGAAATGATTGAAATCAATATGTACTTATTTTTAAATCGCGTACTTGCTACAAGAATATAAAATCTCTAAACTCAGCAATGATAAGTTATTTGTGAAAATAATGGATATTTATAGGGTCATTTCACAGTTAATTTGGAGACAAAAACATGCTATAAAACTATTTCTGAACAGATGTGTTAATATTGGAATTCATGTACAATATTAAAAGTTTAAACAACTCACCTCAAAACTAATTTTTCATAACTTACAACGCTGCTGCAAACTATTTAAATTTAATTGATTATAATTGTTCCCATTAGAACTTAATCATCAACGATTATTTTTGCTATACCTTTTCTCTAATTAAAACGAAAACCGTTCATTTTATTATTATTATTATTATTATTATTATTATTATTATTATTATTATTATTATTATGAATATTGCCTATATATAATAATATGGAGACTGAAAAACGAGATGTAAGGAAAAAAACACCCCTTTTGGTAACGGCTGCTAATGGCCTTTGTAGAAGACGGAGAATCCTGGCGACAGGAGAGGGACCACCTGCTCTCTGGCAGCGACTGAGGTTCGGTCGTTAATCACCCGTGCCGGATACGTGCCCCTCCGATTCCCCCCCTACGCCCCTTCCATTCACCTCAGCTGCACCCTCCGCCCCCCTACCCCAGTTCGCAATAGTATTGGCCACCCGCCTGCACACCTTGTCGCCCCCTCCACCCTTTCCCCTCCCCAACACACCCATCCCCACGGCCCAACGGCTCCCATCACTAGCTTCACTGCCATGACGTTCTCGTGGGTTTTCTCTTGCGCCCCCACCTGAGAATCCCCCTTCCCTGGCCCACGCTGTTCTCACCGCTGGCAGCAGCTCAATCAGGCGTCGGTAATTGTCTCTTCCGCAATCACGGATGCCATGTCCGTCTCCGTGGCAGCCTCTCACCGCTGCTTCCTGCTCGGCGTTGCTGCCCACCCATTGCCTACCTCTCGCCGTCCCATACTCTGACTCGACTGCCTTTAACAGCCCTCAGCGCCCATTTCACTCGGAGGTAAATCTTCAGCTGTTACTTCGGCCGAACAACACCTGTCAAATCCGTTCTACCTCTTCACTCGCTGCAACCATTAGCGTCACATACAACCCAGCTTTTTCCCACCCCATCGCAAAAGCTCCACTCCTACCCACATCCCTCTACCTTTTTGTCTTCCTCCCTCCCACCCTATTTATCCATATTTGCTGTGTCCCATTCTCATTTCAAAATCTGCCGCGATCGTTGCGGCTGCGTCCATCATCGCCGCCGCAGAGGGCAGCTTTCGCGCCGGCGCGTGCAAATGGAACGTCGGGGACTAATGTGGCCCGAACGAGTTAATTCACGATGCATTTTCTGCGCCGCTGCGAGTCTACGTTTTTTCACCGGAATGAGGCCAATATGCCGACGCCACCGCGGCTTCAACCTGGCGCCGCGCAACGCGCGAATTTATCAAGGGAGGCCCCGAGCCACTATGAATTCACCACTTTAGAATTGTGCCCTGAAGGGACAATTCAGGGCATAGGATAAATTGAACGGGTACGTGACTGCCTTGTTGGTTGGTTGGTCATTCCGGGCGCGTCGTGTCTTTCGTCGGGAGGAGGCAGTGATCTTCCCCCGCTGCATGGCGAGGTCGGGCGTCGACGTATCGTCCACTAGCAGGGTTTTGCCTCAACCAGGACTCTCCCACCAGCGGGGCACCGCCCCAGCCGGAACAAAATATAAGCGCCAGACCGGTCTCCCAGAATATATGGTAGTGTAGTGCATGTTAGTGTAAGTGTGTGTGTAAGGGGAGAGGATAAGACAAGGAAGAGGTAGGAAAGATTGCGCGCTTTCCGTGGCCCATTTGTTAGGGTACTGCTCCGGCATTCGCCTTGTGTTGATCGGAGAAACCACGGAAAACTTTCGATTAGAGCAGTCGGCCGTAGAATTGTCCTCCAGACAGCGACTGAATGTGAATTAGCTGATGAGCTAGTGAAATGCCGCCGTCAGAACTCGAACGTAGGACCTCCCGATCAGAGGCGCTGCAGTGACCTCAGTTAATGCACTGAACTACCACTCCCGGTGTGACCGCCCTGTAGGGGACGATTTGCGCGCGTTTCAAATCTGAATATAATTGCGCCCCTTTCCCTCATTATCTCTGTTTCAGGGGGAATGTAACAGAAAAAATATAATTAAAAAACAAAACGTTAACTCCTTGTGGATAATGTTTAGATACATGTTTTCTATGCCAGCTGCCGTTTTTCTGTAACAACACAGATATGCAAGTTTTCACACTAACGGTCTTTAATATTTACAATTAATTACCGATTAGAGAACAACACAGATGTTCCCCTAGTAATATTTCGTTCTGAAAAGTTAAACTGTGCGAACGTGTTTGAATTTATATGAATGAATATGTAACAGGTAGTCACCATAACTTGAGACATTGAAGTGTTTCGACGGACATGGAGCACCTTCAATTCTTTAAGAGAAATCTACATTTTTATGGATTATCAGATTTTTTAACAAGAAATGTTAGGTTTCCGTATTTAATATATTATATTTCTACTTTACTAAATTTATTTTAAAATAAAAGTTGATGTATCCTGAAAATAAAACAAAATACAAACATATTTATTTACTCTGTAAATATCTTGACTCTTGACGTGATACCTACGATACCATACGAAATTACCAAGTCCAATACCACTTGAACGTTTTCTTTGAGCAACGCTAATGATCGTCGTAATCCTTTACCGCCATCTCCTACTCGCGTTGGTCAATTAAGACAGGTGTTGTGAATTAATCAGTTAAATATGGCTTTCGCGTGACCACTTGTGACACAAAACTGATTATACTAAGATTTGAGTTATGTAAAACAGCGAGTAGTCAGCATTTCAAGGCAATAATCCGTCAAGCTTTATAATAATCTGTACCGTCCGGCCTTTTCACTTTTTGATTTGTATTTTTAAGAAATAATGATATCTCAATACTTTCAACCTTCACTGAATACATTCTTTGATGACTGCGTACATCATCTTTACAACGACAATTTGTTTTCAATGCAGTGTTTCATCATCACGCTTCTTGTTTAGTGCAATACATCTATCATTCTAATTTGTTTGCCTCTTGAAAAATTTTTATTTGTATATCAACGATACTGAACTCCACCTAAGGTAAAACTTTAAAAATATCCTTAATAAATGTTAAAAATTCAACATAGTGCAAATTAAAGTAGCCACAGTCGTAACAGTTGACAAGTTGAAGATAATTTTCTTCAAAAGAAATGTTTACAAATGCAAGGCAGTGAGGAAATGTAAATCAAGACCGTTAATCGTCCGCCCGATATTCATCACATAGTATCCACGTAAATTCAAAGAAAATGCACTCCACTATCTAGACAGTGCTTCATTACCTTCCAGTGCTTCCATTCAAGGTCGATGTAACACAATGGAGTCATACCTCAGGGGACGTGTCAGAGCACAACGAGGCCGCTGTTCCTCGACAACAAATCCCCAGAGGGAGCAGCAGTAATGACAGCGCTCTGGGAGGAGCCACGGAGTAATATATATGATTAAATTTCGTTTCAACGCGTGTGACGTTAATTCAATCTACATCATCATAACGCGGGCTCTTCATTACACGATACGTAATATATTAGGGAAATAAAAAAACACCCCGATTTTATGAGAGTCTGACTGAAAAAACACGGCCGCGTAAATCTACCCACATGTTATTCAATACAAACAATGCTGCCAGCGTCAAAAATCCAGTGCTACGTGTCAGAGAGATTAGGTGAGCGTAGGCGGTGGCTGTAAAGAGATAAAAGGAACCTTTGAAAATAAAATAGAATAAAATAAAATGAAATATTGTATTCTGACAATTCACACTATAACGTCATTGAGTCCAGTGATATTTAAAAAAATTGTTAATATATTTTCTTGTGTTAGTATTAACGAAGGTTTGAACATATCGTAATAGGCAATTAATGTAAATCTCACAATCGTTTTATTTGCAAGTACATGAAAAGTAGGATAAAGTGTCGGAAATGCAGTAATAGATTTTATGGATCCCTTCAAACGTTTTCTCTCAATATTATTTTTACATTAGTTTTTGCTTTTCAAATAGGTGATTTTTTGTCAAATTAATATACTACTTTAAATCCTAAGGAATTACATAAGGTTAAGCTTTGTTTTCATGCTCTTTTTCTATTTTTCATTTATCTTCATTCCATTATTAATATATTACTACTTTAGACATGAAAACATTAATTTTAAATCACTCTAAACCTTCGTAATTAAGTCCTGATCTGAATGGAAAACTGAGCTTTCACCCTTACATTCACTTGTTGAAATTAAAGTCAAATTCGAACACCATATTTCTGCTCTATATCTACCTTACAAAGACTTTATACCTAATATTCTGCAGCAGTCGGAATTGCAAATGGTGTAATATTCTCCCCACATAACTCAAAATTTCGCCGAATAGTGCCTGTATATTTCGCTGAAATGAAAATACAATGCCGCTTATTGAGTTGAATCGGAGGCGAGTATCAATTAAGAGCTATAAGTAATTAAAAAATTCAATTACATCGACTTCAAACTTTTAAAATTGAAGTTTATATACATAGGAAGTCTGTCTCAGTAGCCCAAGCGCTAGGAGTCTCGATAAAGTTCAGTTCAACGAAAGATGTCGGTGTTTACACCATGTCTGTGGTGTGATTGGCTTCTGATAAAACAGGTAACAGATCACTTTCACAATTATTCGTCTCATACACAACTATTCGACCTCACTATCGTTCGACTCTTACGACCACCGCTACCACCATTCTTTTCGTAGAAGGCAATAGGAAACCATCAGGGGAGAGGAGAGGACAAGGGAGAGGAAAGAAAGATCGCGCGCGGTCCGTGGCCCGTTTGGTAGGGTACTTCTCTGGCATTCGCCTGGTGTTGATCGGAGAAACTACTGAAAACTACCGATCAGAGCAGCCGGCCACTAGAATTCTCCTCCAGACAGTAGGTGAATTCGACCTAGCTGGAAAGCTAGTGTCGAAAATCCTGCCACTGTCAGGACTTCAACCTAGGACCTCCCGGTCAGAGGCGCTGCAGTGACATCAGTTGATGCACTGAGCTACCGCTCCCGGTATCCTCTGCTCAGGAAAGGGGAAGTCCTTAAGTGGTAAGTCTCTTCCCAAGTCAAAACTCGAGAATCCAGTTTAAGACACATCTTCATCAACATCAACATCATCTTCACCACCATAATAATGCAAAATTACAAAATGGAAAATTATTACGTTTTAACCTCTTACGTATCTATCACATCAAAATTTTGTTCCAATTACTGAACCTTTGCACTGCCGCCAATGTACTTCAATATTTACCATTATCTATAATTTGTTACCAGTCATTTTCATCCTTAATTTATTAATGTTTGACATTGTTTGTAGCTCCTCGGGTGGCTTATGAACAGTGCCAGTTTTCTGGGTGCGGGTTTGATTCCCCACCGGCGCAAAAGTGCAGCTGAAGCTTTCTAATTCAAATCAACTCAAATTCTACAGCTGTATGACGAAAGGGAAAAGCTCAGGCAGGTCAAGTAAGCAAGGTGCCATGATGGGAATACATAATCTTGGCTGTGTCTTCCTTACTCCTAAGGGCGAATAAAAAGTAAAAAAATAGAGCACAGGCCTTAGAACACAGCTAGCTTATAAACCTCGGAATAATACGACCTTAAAATCCCCAATACGCACACTGTTTGTGCGGTTCTGGTGAGAAACATTGTATTTCGCTACATCATTTTTATTCATTTTATACCATCTAATACTACTACTTCTTTTAAGCATTGTCATTTTTCATATTTGAAATGCGGAAGCTGTTCTTACAAGATGTACTTACATGTATTTATTTTGCAATAGATTTAATTTATTATGTCTACCCAGTTTTACTTCATTTTTATGTTGATCGCTTTCGTACCACACAAAACATCTCTAAACACATATAAATTATAACCTCAGACCTCTACTTAGATCATAAAAACACTACACTGGTGAACTATGTGTCCAAATTCAGTTCTGATTTCTATATATAAGAGTTCCAATATTTGAAGGAAATGTTTTCATAAGAGCGGGTCAATTATACACGATAAATCAATAAACATGACCCCGAGAGGGTGTTTTAATTAATGAGTACAAATGTAAACATTATATCAATATTTATTATCACCAATCATATTTTGTCTGAGAAGAATGTTCAGCATGCCATCACAAACTTTTAAATCGTCTTTAAAAATAAACATTATATTTGTCGACCCAATTCTGCATATTCATAATTTTATGAGTAATCGAATTTATTGTCGTCGCAATTCAGAGAATACAAATATCCTTTTTCGGAACAACGATCCCTAAAGTGCATTGCTTTTTGTGCATTCATTTTCCTTGTACAATCTTTAATCTTTCGGCGGAATATCTATTACCTAAGATTTTTAAATGCAGCTTGCGTGAAATCTACCAATAACCCAACAGTAGCAGCGCTTTCATTTTCGTAATTTTAAGCGGCGAAACAAACCACATGGATTGCGCCGTTCGTGAGCACGCGGAAACAATAGCTGGTCGCTTCGCGCCGTCGGCTGGTGGGCGGGGCAGCGGGGGTGTTCTCTCGGGCGAGGCTCGCTCCGTGGGCGAGGCGTCTTGCTTCGAACGGGCAATCGCACGCGGTGGGGTAGGACCTTTTCCAATTAAACTGCTTTCGGAACTGCGCCCCGGGCAATACAACGAAATTGCATATTCAGAAGGAAGTCTCAAGAACAGAAGAAAAGCTCTCATTCCGAGTTTTGTTTCGGCCTCCGGCCGTGTATCGGAATATACTGGAACAATTTCGAAGCTCCAGGGTGGAGGCACGAGGTATCGCCGCTTTCTTCCCTCCATTGGGAGATCGTGAGTTCGCATCTCGTTACGGCTACTTGGAACAGGTTCCATTGAATCGTTCAGCATGTTATTCGGCTTTAAGATTAAGCCTCTGGCATCTTTAGAGAGAAGAAAAAAATATTGCATTACAAATAAAGTATAATTTAAAGAACCTTGAGGGTAACTTTCATTAGCATTCAAATATTATTTTTCATTCCTTCATTGAGTTCAAAAATGTCCTATTTATTGCAAATTAATGCAATTTAATGTAAATTAATTTAAAAATTTATTCGTATAATATATTAACTTTATGAGTAACGTCTTTATAAAAAGTAGAAAACATTTCCCATATAAATTCACAAAAACCGAAATTCTCAAATATAATTACAATGATTGATTTTATTATCGGGGTTATTTGAAATATTTATTTTTAATAGTGAAATTATGTTTTATAAATATTACTACTGTATTAAAATAACTATTTTTATTAAAATTACTATTTACTAACATTAATCAAACAGAATTATCTCATTTTAAAATAAACTATAAATGAAGCCATAATTCGCTAGCAGAAGAAAAGAATACTGCAGAAAAGAAGTTCTGAGAAACCAAACCATCCAACTCATCGAATTTTATTGTTTGAATATAAATAGTAATTAAAAATACCTATTCCCAACAAATGTAGTTAGAGGTTATTTCGTCAACTTTTGTGAGTTGGTGAGGAATATGTGAAACAAAGTTTGATTATCGTTAATTTCTTTTAGGTTCTTGGTTTTCTAATTATACGTTTATATGTTCTTATAAATCATTTCCTAATTAGTATTCAAACCAACAATGCAAATACAAATGTATATTACAATTAATATACCAATAATAGGGTGTATAGTATTGGAGAACTTAACGTTTGTCCACCGTCACTCACAGTTAGATCCCCTTCCTGTCCACCAAATGCGGCAAATGAGGTGTCATTAACGAGTCTCGATCATCTAGTGAGAAATTGATTATTTAGGGATTTCGTCCAGGATTTTCTAAGAAATTCCCGAAACGTGTTTGTGATCTAGCGGTGGCCGCACAAACAACATGCCCCAGGCCTATCACGCAACAAGCAGCTGTCGCCAATGGGGCCACGGCTGGCGATGTATGAAAAGGTCTCTCCAGAATGTATCGCCCGAACACCGCTGTTTACAGCAGGCAGTGCAGGTCTTGGATCACTCGGAAGCAAAAGTTTCTTCGCGATCGTTGACACCCCGTAGGATGATTATCGTTGTATGTGATAATTTGTTATGTTGTAGCATATACGATAGTGCTAACGGGATAATCGTCTTTTGTAAGATAATTTCAACTACAATGTTATATTCTAACGTAAACCTAAAAATAGAATGATGTGTGGTGGAATACCAGCTTGTTAATGTGCAATATTAATTTTATAAGCTGCCGATAATACACTGAGAGAAAATACTTTTCAGAATAATTCTTCTGGGAACATTCGGGTTAGGTTCTACAACACCATATTCTGAGGAGTTACGATCACTCGTTTTTTGTATTTTTATTGTTTAATTTTAATTAATTGGTTATTTTTCACGTAATACGCCGATGATGAAAGAATCAAAGAAACGTGTGTTTAAAGTTTCTTTGTATTTAGAACTTGCATAGTAGACATTTTTTACAGATGAATCTATTAACTATGAAACGTACTTCGCAGCCGAAATCTCTTCAGTGTCATGAAGAGCTAGGAGCAACATTTAGTGATAATGCATTATCGCGGTGTTGCATGTTAGATCTTGAAACAGTCACGCTGCAATTGCTAATATACTGTGCACTAGACGATAGATGGTGGTCTTCAACGAATTTAACATAGCCGATGTTATTCATTCTTATTGTCGGTATCACGGAAACTGAGGAGAAGTATTTGGAAAGATGCTGGGTATTATTAACTTCTCTTATGTCCAATATAAAAATTCTGCATGCATCTTTCAATTTTATTTACTAATAAATTCCTCCAGTAGAAAGAAATAAGGTTTTAGCATTGTCAACAACAATCTATTTAATTGTATAAAGTAAGTTTCTATTGATGTTGATTTATTGGGAGATGTAATATTGCTGAAAAGATGGCATTGAATTATATAATGAACTCGTAATAATGCAGTAAATACTAAACCATTATCATTCTCCATTAATATACTTTACAAAATCCGTGTAATATCGAACAACGTAACAAAATATGATCTTTAATTAATGCTAATAACTACAGGATCCATATTTTAATTAAGAATATAAAATAGTCATTTTAACAAATTATTCATAAAATATTTCCATAAATTTTCATATCTAAGAGTCTCATATTTCCTTAAATTGTAATGGGAATTATGTAGTATTAAATGAAAAGGCGGTTTTTTGTTGTTAATATGCGGCTTTAGCGTTATTTCAATTTGCTTTATTCTTTCTGCATGACAATAAACAGTCTAACAAAGACAAAAAATTTCGGAATTATGGATCATTAACCCGTACTTTCGATAATTTGAATTGCCTCATTTTTAAAATCATTCATTTTCGGAGGGGATATTCCCTCAAAACGGAGTTATCAGATAAAATGGATTCGCCAATGAAATTTCCTTCCAATCATTAATGAAACTGCATTTCCTGAGTAATGTATTATTAATGAGGTCACGCTCCCCACCGCTGTAATTGGAACCCTCCAGCGTAACACACGTAGGGGGAGCGGTGTTCAAAGACACGATCACTAGAACACATGACGATGCACTTATTTTCTGTATTATTCTGTCAACGCAACTGATCCTGAACAAAAAATGCAATATTCCCTTCACAGATATATTTCTCCCTAACTTTCTGTCAATCGCAAAAATACTGCATCTTCTTAATAAAATATTGTTTTTTTCTCAATTTTTTTGTAATTGTAATAACATATTTAATTAATGTTTCTTTTATTTATTTTAATTAGTATTTAGTTAATATATTGTACTGAACTACTATTTTGGTGTTGTATTATTATTTTAAAGAGATGCATTCTTGACTGTCACTACTGCTCATTTCGACATATCCAAAATTGAGATATTAAATACATTTACAAAACATTCCTCTGAATTTGAATTGTTCACGGGTCTCGACCTTCTGGCATACGAGAAAGGTAATTGAAGAGAATTGTATGCCAATTTGCAACAAGTAACCTTTGAGAGTCGTAACTCACTCGTATTGCATTTCCAATTTCAGTTCTTTATAATGATTACTGAAATTGAAGTAGAAAATAGCCCCTTGTTGTGTAATTTATGCCCCATTTCTAAAATACAGCGCAGACGTCACGAACGTCTGAGGATATTAAGATGTCTGCGAAAAGCATGGTTACAGAAGCTTCTCAATTTGGCTATTTTTTGAGGTGGGTCATTGCTTCTTTGGAATTTCATTCTGCACTAACATAATTTCTGGTACAATTGTCAGGTTAATTATGTATTAAGGGAGAAAAACAAGGTAAATACATCTCTCTTGGGTGCGAAAAAATACAGTTTTCAACAGTATCAAAGGAAAACGTGCAGATAAAATTTAAAAATTATTATTATTATTATTATTATTATTATTATTATTATTATTATTATTATTATTGCGATATTTCTAGTAACAATTAATTTCAAATTGTACGTCTATTGCAATTGAATTTTAGATGCTGGAAATGGTAAAAGTAATGATTAAAATATTTACTAAAAAATTGTTTGTAGGATTAAGATTACAGAAGAAGTTTTAAAATATATATTAAGTGTATTTTTCATATTAAATGATATTATACTTGGAGTAGTGCAAAAAAAACGGCATAACTTTTTCACAGTAGGCTTTAAGACTTCTCCTTATTGTGCTCATCGAGTCTCCTTTGATTTCATTCTATATGTGTCTAAAAACATGAAACGCTTTTCAAAATGAAGGGAAAAACTCAGAAAAAGTATATTAATAATATTCGCTAAAATTGAAAAACAATTTCTTTTGCATTTCATGTTCTTTATTTCAAACAAGACACAATCATACATTCGTTCTTCAAACGCTGCTCCCAAAGGTCGTATTTTAAACCACTGAGTAGGAAATTGAATCTCATAAACAATTCATACTTCAGCAAAGAAGGCGCTGAAAATAAACTTCATTTGATATCACGCAAGACCTTTCTTTTCATTATTCCCAGCAAAATGTATGTGAATCACCCTCCAAGTTAGGAAAACTTTGAAGCACACTACAATTAAGGCACAATTTCAAACCCTGTGGAACAGCAGAAATTACAGACTGCTTAAACAAAGGAGAGAGCGGTGAGCCGCCCGCCTTGTCCGAGTGGAGCGCGCGCTGTTCGCGAGAGCTGTTGGACAAGAGTGAAATATTTCTCCGTGCTCATGAATGTCATCAACCTTAATGAAACATTTCGGTGCCGCAATTTTCCTCTCGGCGTTTAGTTATAATTCGCGGCCGCGCGCCGCACCACGCTCGCAGACCGCCTCCGGTCACGTCACCGGCCGCGTGACTGGTGAAGGGGGTGGGGGAGGCGACTGGCAGCTGCGCGGAACGGCACCACCGCCAGCACCAGCCGCTGGTGCCTCACTTGCCGCTTGGACACCGCCGCATGTTCTTCATGGCTGCTCACGGCACCACCACCGCCTCCACTGGCACATCTACTCAGTTGATGTATGTTCTTTGTGTGCAAGAAACAGGATACTTGTCAAAAGCAGACGTTTTGTAAAACGGTTGAAAGGAGCCGTATATTTCGTGGTCAAATTTTACAAGAAAGAGTATGTTAATTTATAAATAAATTTCTTTCCTTTACTCAAAAAATATATTAATTACGTTACTTTCTTTCTGCACTAACAATATACATGTCTCTTCTCTTCAGGTTACCCTCTTCTTTCACTCAGTTTATCAACAGTAATACTGTTCCTAGACCTCAATTATCTCAATCTGTTCCCCATCTCTACCATCCAATTTTCCTTATTTCAGCTCATTTTTCGCCAACACCACACCCACATTCCACACCACTTCTAGCGACGACCAGATCACCATCACCATCACCCACACCCCCCCACCACCACCAACAACAACAAAACTCCTCCTACTACCTCTGCCGCTACTCCCTACCAGTTTCAACATCTTTAACACTCTATCACTATCTCCATAAAAACATCACCTTAATTTTGATATTTTACCACCGCATATCTCCACCAATCCGTCTACATCGTCTTCAGACCTTCAGCACTATCATAAATTGTAGTACCGTTTCCACTCTCCACTCAGACCGAGAGAGTAGTCAGGGATCAACTGATGACCCTGGAGTTCCTCTGATGGGATGCCCTAGGTTCGAGTCCCGACATGGCAGAGTTTCGACACTAGCTTTTCAGCTAGGTAGTTTTCCGTGGTTACTTCGATCAATACCAGACAAATTCCCAGGCAGAACCCTAACAAACGGACCACGGACCGCGCGAACATTCTTCTTTCTTGCCCTATCGTAACTCCTTACTTACACACTTTTACACTAACATGCACTACACTACCTCATTTGCCTGGAGACCTGTTCCGGCTAGGGCGCTGCCACGCTGTTGTGAGATCCCTGGTTGGGGAAAACCCCGCTATCCGGCGGTCGATCGCTAGTCATTCAGCGAGGGAAGACCATCACCACGTCCCGATGAAAAAATATCACTACACTTAAGGGACTGGTAACTTTAGCAGTTGACGCACCTGAAATCACTAACAATCAACCAACATCACGTTAGACCATTTCACCAGCATGTTATTCTAATGGGAACGTTTCCAAAGCCTCGCCGCCACCTCCCATTCAAAAGTCACCGCGCATCTCCGCAACGCAAGTAAATTTCCGAATTCACGTCTTCCAGGACTCATCTCGGCCTGCTTGAACTTTTTCTCTCTTAAATAAAATACTTTTCTTTCACCAAATTCCCCTCTTTATAATAATCGAGCGTAGTAATGCTGGGTGGTGGCTCGTTTGGATTCACCGTCAGAGACTAATTACTCCACGTGTCATGCGATCCTCACATTTAATACCACAGTTTCATTATCGTGATTACCACAGTTCAATTCTACTAAGCTCTTAGGAGTCCTATTTTCAATACATACCATATACACTACTTTATACTATTTCGACATTCAACTCCTCATGACATTCTGCTGGCTTCAGTCCCTAACCTCTATCACCATTCCTATTCAGGTTCTTTGGCGCTTATATTTCAATTAAACCCGCATTGTCATCAAACTGAAAAGCACTGACTCCTGACCCCCATGCCTTTGGCCAACTTTCTGTGTGACCCGTCACTACACCGATCGTCACTGTCATCTCCAGCGGTCACCAATTCCACCACACCCACCGCCGCCCCCACTGCGCGGCTTTGCCTCCCTGGAGCCCGCATCGCTTTCAATTAGTAATACTCCCAGGCGCAGGTGCAACCTCCACTACCTCAGGTCTCTACTACCAATGAAATCATACTCTTCGTAGCTAACAACACTACTTTCAATAACTCATTTGCAATGTCTTTAATAGTACGTTTCTGTCTACTTATATAATTTGACCCATTCTCTTCCGAGTGGGAATGTTATGTGTCCATCTACGCTATGTGTCTCATACATTAAATTTAATGACCATCAACGTTTGATCATACCTACCGAGATGCAGGTAGAATTATTCCATTTTTCTGTCTTCCTTAATCTTGTATGAAGTATATTCAGTAGACTGGAAACCGAATTAAAACAACTTCATTTGACTTTTGAAGAGACGCTACTTATATCCACATTGCTGATCATTCCTATTCTTGTCTCTTCACCCTATACTTCACATTAACTATCTCCTTCAGGGCATCAAGCTTCCACAAGTTTTGGTCAGAAAATTCTATGAAATTTTACCCTCCATCGCTCTCGACATGTGTCAACAGCTTTTATCTCTCTAAATAGACGGGATATTATGATAAACCTTTGAGACCAAAAGTATTGACGACGTTATACAAAAAAGCCAATACGTATGGAATGTATAAAATATTAATGTATGCACAGTGGAACTTCGGTATATCGTAGCTGAAGTGGAAAAGGAAAAATCGAGTTATCGACTAAGGATTTATGATGTGTGTTAGGAATGTGTAGAGGAATGAATAAAGTTCAAACAATAAAAATTTCAGATAATTCTGGGAGATATGAATTTATTTAATAATACGTCGTACGTTTCCGTAAGTAGTAATCTTCAATTGGCTACTAATTAGATAGCTTTTTACTAGCAAATTTCGATTTCCAACTTTGTTGCTTCTAATACAAGCATATTAACGTATCCGATAGATTAAAAATCTTTCCAAGAGATTCTTTTATGCCTTATACGAAAAATTATGGAATCAGGACATTTATAAATTGCTGTAAATAACTAATTTGAAAGAAGACAACTGTATGATAGATAAAAATGGAAAAAACTAAAATCAGAATTCATTTAAAATGTAATGTGACAAAAAGTAAATGTGAAATGTAACAGAAAAGTGATTCATTTCATTGTCTGCCTGTTAAAGAATAAATTCACCGTACATCATGCTGCAACCAATTTTCCATCTGATAAATCCATTAGGCCAGAATTTAACTCGGAAACTTGCGAAGCTTACACTAGCACGCTATCGTTGCCGCTCTTCTCTTCTAATGAGACTATTCGCATGCAACGCTCCAGCTCTCCAACGTCAACATCTCCGACATTAGCCTGGTTTTGTTGTAGACAAAAACAAAAACTACCGACTACAGCAGACCACCGGGGAAATTCTCCTCTACTCAAGAGGTTGAAATCGACGTAGCAGGTAGACAGTGATGAAAACCTCCCAAGGTAGGGACTCGAATCCCAGGGCCTTACAGTTAGAGACCGCCTTAGGGCATCAACCGGTGCTACTGCACTGCTTCTACAGGGAAGTCTAGAGCATGAGTACGAACGAACGGTGGACGAACTTCCGTCACTAGTTAGATGGCTAGGGCGAATTCAGCTACTAACTGAAGCAAAATTCTAGTGGCCGACTGCTCTGATTGATAGTATTCCGTGCTTTTTCTGATCAACACTCAGGCCAATGCCGAATCAAGAAACGGACCACGGACTGCGCACGATCTTTCCTTCCCCTTCCTTGGTCTACCTTCATTTCTTACTTACATACACTATTACATGCACTACACTACCACACATGTAGGGAGACCGTGTCCCACTAGTGACGATACCTTGTTAGGAAAAGTATGCAAGCCGACGTGTAGGTCGCCGCCAGATCTTACCAATACCTTTACAAGTTCCCTACCGTTCCCTTACCAAGCAGGAACAAATCACTGCCACCTCCCGTAATAAATCATGCACTACACGTATGGGAATGATGACCATAGCAGTTGACGTACCGGAAACAGGAATCAATCTATCAATTAATCACTACCGTTACAGACGCTAAGAAAGCCAACTGCAACACTATCTCCGAAACCTGTAAGTCGATTAAATTTCAAGTGAGCCGATACTAGCGCGCTCGTTCCTTTAGCACAACTTCCATCCTTCCTTCCTATCTCCAGCGTGTGCCCCAGTCTTCCACGCTGTGCCGCCGCCTGCGCCTCCTACAATGGGAAAATTAATTTTTGTGTACAAACCGCCGCTGCGTGTGTGTCTCGGCCTGCCTGGCACGGCAGCGCGCGTACTTTCGTTCGTCACTAATTTCTCGGCCAAGTTTACGCGGGCGGGCAGGGGTAGCGTGCGGGCGCGGGCCCGGTAATGGCATGCAAGCTCTGTGCGATGAATATGGATCCCTGGGAGGCGGCGTGCGTCGCCTGGCCGGCGTTCTGCCTGCGGCCGCCGCCAGCCTAACCCCTCCCCCTGCTCTGCCACGGTCCCTCATGGTGAAACCCGCCCCGCCCCCTCCAGCCATTCTCCCCACAGACGACGTCGTCAGCATGGTGGCCCGAAATGAGAGCAAAACAGCCACCTCTTATTGTTATGTTGCAATAACATATTTGGATCATCAAAAAGTGAGAATTGCAGGTAGAAATAAATGGTACAAAGTAGTATTAAAATAAACGTATTACTCTCGTTTTCCATAATTTGTTTCGAAATTTATTTGATTTTCTTAAGTTTGTGGCCGTAACGAGAAATATCCACTCATCACTTGTAAATTGTATTATTTCATCTGCAGGTAACTAGTGCATTAAAATATTTCGTTCCTTTTGATAAGACGTAATTTAATGTATCTTTAGCAAGAAACATAATTTCTGTATTATGAATTATTAATATCAATATCATATTCCGTGTGCTTCAAATGAAAGCTATAACTAGTACTAATTCAAAGTCATAATTTCATTTTTTCTCTTTCAAAAGTTACGAATTTCGAGGGCACACATTTTCTGACTTTTCATCTGAGCTCTGCCTACTTCGGACCAGCGTGTGCCGCTTTATGCGGATGGAGATACTGCAAGAAGTCGTCGTGCATCTGCCCACCACCCGTTTACTCGCCCTGTCCCTTCTCTTCCTCTTCCCAGACCATCCAGCAAAGGATTTGCGTGTGAGTGGAGCTCGGACCGTAACTCATAAATAAATGCGTACGAGAAGAGGCGAGTTCACAATACATCCTTATGAAATAATGCTAAGAATCAGTTGAAGCGAGAAAAAGAGGTAAAAGACGCAAGGGCTAGTGGACGGAGGTAAACAGTTCTATTGATTTTTCAAACAGTAAATCAATAAAATAAGTGAAGTGGGGTATGTTTGGAAGGATTAAGGTAACATATGTTGTGGAAGAGTCATACGTAGGAAATCGCATTGCACAAGACACATTGTAAGCAATGTTGGAGCAGTATTCAATTTTCTAAGATGAATGGAAGGAAGAACGAAGTGAAAAAATGTTGCTAATTAATAAGAAAATTTTTAATCATGGTAATAATGCTCTTTAATAAATTACTTAAGTTGTTTACTGAATCTATGTATTCTCAATATTATTCCAACGAGGTGTTTTACTCATTTCTGCTCATTTGTTCCGTTAACAAAAATGAAATGTTTTTATACGTCAGAACAATAACATTTCTTATAAAATGTAGGTAAAGTTTTTACAAATAACATTCTGAAAGTTTGTTCTTGGAAGTTAAATCTATAAAATACACATTAATTTTTTAAAAATATTTTTCTTGAGTCTTCAACACGAAACGGTAATTAGGAACTATTATTCTGAAGTCTTATTACTTTTTACATACTTAAGGCCACTTTACAACAGCTATGGTGATATTGCGACTACAGAAAGTTCTTTGCCTTTAATGCCTTTGGGAAATCGTAGTCGAACACTCATACGGACACACAAACATCCATGCTCGGGTCGAGATGCGAACACGCGACCTTTCAGCCTTAGTTATCCAGATCGATCTTGGCTATCCAGGTCTGCATCTTCATTTTTGTTTCACAAATATTTAAAAATAAGCTCGTTCGTATGTGGTGTCTCATAAAGGAAATTACGCTAATGAATAATGTAAAATAAATCTTGACATTTCTTTTCCTTTGTGGTGTAGATGATTATGTTAATTTAACGCGCCATTATTGCCATATTTGAAAACCTAAAAAATTTTAATATATTCATTATGCTTACCACTCACTCCCTTGAATAATACTTTATTTCTTCACTTGAGAAATTTTTGTTTCTCTAAAAAGAGTTATTGCAAGAAATCCCTTCGTCATCCATTTTATCCCACTATACAATATAAATGGCCGTTGTCAATCCATTTAAGTATATTGTTCTAGTACGTTATTAATCATACACATATAATTTAGTTGAAAATATTCTTATAAATACACGAAAAATGCACAAACCTTCTGCGGAACCTTACAATAATAAGGATCTTTCTTTAAAAACAATTAAAGACAAACAGAAACATTTAGATAATTTAAAAAATGTTTGCGACCATCAATTGTGACCACGACACTGCACTAGTTAGAGGCTTGAGCTTCAAAATGAAGGTTGTTTTTTATTATCAAATTATATGAATCAATAAATAAAAAATAGTTAAATAAATAAAGAGTCATAAATATTTATTACATAATTGTTCTAAAAGATTGTATCTAAAATAAAAAAGGCATTTTCATCTTTATAAGCATCTTGCAATTTTCAAAGCCGTAGAAAATATTAAACTCAACATTTCATTCATGTTCTTCAGCAAGCACAGTCTTCAACGTTGAAAAATTTGTTCTGTATGCTGATTACAAAGAAATTAATGCATTTGAGAAGAGAAGAGAAATTAACTTTCACGTTCATGCAACAAGCGTATGTCATTGCTGGGCTGCGGTACACATTTGAGAAAGTTTTATTTTAGTTGTAATTGGAGCAAACGTGACGCGTAGTAGCAGAAAATCTCAAACTGAATTGTTCTGTCCCCTCCTCTTCCTCTCAATTCTGCTTGTTCAAACGTTTGTTCTACAATGCTGCTCCATTATCTACATTCTCTCGAATGCCAGAAGCTTCTACGCCTCTTTTCAACGAACCACCTCCTCTCACTTTTATAACTCTTTCATCTACACCGCATTTGCAACATCGTCTTTAACCTTGTATGCTCTTTATTCTCTTCCACTCCACTCTAAATCTCTCATCGGAAGCGGTGGCTCAGTGCATCAACTGATGTCACTGCAGTGTCTCTGATCGGGAGGTCCTAGATTCGAGTCCCGACGACGGCAGGATTTTCGACACTAGCTTGTCAGCACCTAGGTCGTATTCCGTCGCTGTCTGGAGTTGAATTCTAGCGGCCGGCTGCTCTGATCGGTACTTTTCCGTGGTTTCTCCGATCAACACCAGGCGAATGCAGCACACACACACACACACACACACACACCTCACACACACACACACACACACTTACACTAACATGCACTACCACACATTCTGGGAGACCGGTCGGGAGTTTAGAGCTTGTCCCGGCCGGGGCGGTGCCCCGCTGGTGGGAGAGTCCTGGTTAGGGAGAAGACTTCGCTAGCCGACGGTAGGTCGACGCCGGATCTCGTCATCAAGCGGGGGAAGATCACTGCCTCTTCCCGAGAGAACACATGCTCCACACTTACGGGACTAATGACTTAAGCTGTTGACACGCCCGGAATCACATTCAACCAACCAACCAATCTAAATACCTCTCTCCCTTCTCCCTGTAACCTGCCCCTGTTCCGATATTCCATCCCTCCAAGTCCTACCTCTCCCTTGTTTCTCTAGCCCATTCACCCCTCCTCCAGCTCCCCGCAGCCACTGCGGGGTAGTTGACGACTTGTCCGCACGCGCGCCGCAGCGGCAGTCGCGTCGCCGGCCGGGGGCGGGGCGAGAGCAACTTCGACAAGCGCAACCGTGTCACGATTTATGGCGCGAGAGGAAGAAACGCGGATGTGTTTGCAAAGCGTGCGTGACCGCGTCGTAGGCGCATGCTTTCCGGCGCGTGTCGCCCACACAGGGCGGGGACGCAACGCGTCGCAATGGGCAGGCGGTCGCTTGTCCCCCCCCTTCCCTGCGACCTCCCGCCACCACAAACGGAGTTTGCGAGTTAGACTAGCGCATAGGAAACAGGAAGCAGTTATCGGGATAAATGTTCTGAATTCGTGTAATGAAACTCTAATTACGCTGTGGTTTAGTATCCTATTCAGGGCTCCGGTTTCGTTTTAAAGAAATAGTCGTTTGTCTTGAATTTGTTTCATGAAATACTGAAATTATGTTTTTTAATATACACAATGCTGAATAATAAATTACAACTCCGTGATGCTTTTTCTGCCTTCTTTCTTGTCTTCTTTATTTTGCTGCGAGTTATTAAACCAGCGAAATATATATTACATTGCGTTGTTTTAAAGCCACAAAAAAAGGATGAATTCAAATGTCTGCACTTTTATTCACGATTATAAATTAATCCACCTTCCTTTTATTTATAATATTGTTATATTTCTTTGTGATTTTTTCGATTTCTTCACAAGTTTTCTTATGCATTGCGTGTCAAGTCATTCTCATGACGCTGATGCCCACTCAGACACGTGGAGATTATTTCAATCATGACAGATAAACACGTCAATATTGGAAATGGGTTCAGTGATTACCATTACGGTTACCCCTAAGAGATGTTTTATGGAAGTTCTTGTTCTTCTTCTTCAGCATTTTCCCCTTAGGAGGTTGCAGTTTTCACCCTCCACAACTCTCGATCCTCCCAATCTCGTGGTTTGAGGCCTTTATCCTATTTGGCTTCCTGGATGTATTCCAAAACTAGTCTTCCTCTTTTCCCCTCTCAGGTGGTCGCCATTTTAAGATCTTGTGCGGCCATGTTTTCTAACATTCTCTGAACATGTCCATACCACTCTAGTGCTCTATTTTCCAAGGTCTTCGTAATAGAACAACTATATTCACCTTTTCTATATTTCTTCATTTCGCACTCTATCCTGCGAGTAAGTTGTAGGCTCGTCCAAGTAGTCCATTTCCACAGTCCTTATCTGATCTCTTATTGTTTGTGTTTGTGGCCACATTTCCGCTCCATATAGTACTATATTTTTTACTACACAAGGCCATTTCTACTCAACAACTTCATTACGGAAGTTGAAAATATAATTATCAAGGGTGAATAACAACCACAAATGTCCATCCTAAATTGCTCAAAATCGGTACTCCGCGAAATGAGCCAGACACCGCTCCGCATTTTCAATCTTGGTTGGCTACCGCGACTGCCTGATTGTTTGAGACTGTCATTGCAACCAGTAATTCATTGTTTTCATGCAGATTAGGATCAAATTTATCTGAGATTACCATGTGAAGTACACTTTCTTCACCACCTCACAAATGTTGCAATTTTAATCTGATGCATATTACAGGAATGCAAAGAGTTTTTTTCTTTCTTTTCAAGTACCTTATATTTCTATTTCATCTATGAGAGTTAAATTACTTTATTTGGAGATACACTTTATTCCATCAATATGAAGTTAGCTATTCATAAATCGAATTATAATTAAAAAAGAAAGCACACATTTCAGAAAAGTGGGTTTTACTGAGACCAACATTTTTACTACCTAGTTATTCATATTCATGAAGCATTATGATTGACAGGCTTTATATTTGCAAATTTCAATAAACAGTAATAAGTCAACAATTTAAATAGCTAATTAGGTTTCAAAAATAATTATTACAATACAAATGTTAATATATATTTTATTGAACTACAGAATATAGATTAATGAGCAAAAATACCATGGTGATATTCTTTATGAACAATTTCTGTCCTTGTATTCAATAGAGCAACGTTTATTCCTATCTTGTTTAATCTAGAATTTTTTCCCCAAGATAATTATGTACCATTAACAGTGGTTAGCAATATTTTAATTATTAAGTTATTTTCAACCTACTGTAGTACATAATATTTGATTGTGTGTCGGTTTTCCAATGATTAATAAATTTTATAAATAATTTTACACAATTTTACAAATTAATAATTTTTTTTTTTAAAAGAAATTTTTTTTAAATTTTTTTAATTTTTTAATATTTTATGAAACACTAAATTTCTGTAGTTTTCTTTTCGTAATCTCTTCTGCGATTTCGCTTCCATATGATGTTCGTGCGTACAGCCGAATCGTCAACGTCGTGTTGGTGCACTTAGGTCTGAACTAGCAGCTCTCTCCATTTAGGATCCCGCCTAAATCCCTCAACGCCATTACGCAAATTTGTTTTTTAATTACGCTCGGGGATGTAATTAAATATTCAATTAATTCAAGAGCCTGTTAAACCAGATTACCCCATCCCTAAAAGAAAAAAGAAATAATCTCTGCTAGAAACAAAAGAGAATACAAAGAGAATAAAAAACATCTCACCTCCGCTTTCACAACCCTTTTTCGCGCTTCATTAGATATTTGGAGAAGACCCTCCGTAATGCTTCCATAATGAGAAGAATACGATTTTTATTTCGAAGCAAACCGCATTGTGGTCACCTTTCCATTTGGATTTTCAGAGGATTTACTGCTAGAGCGAAGAGAAATGAATTGCCTTTGCCAAATTTATCAACTCAAAGTAAATCTCGCACTCACATTTACGAAAATAGCAAAGAAATTGCTTTATTATTTCATAATTTTCGCATTTGTGTATGTAATACTCTTCATTGAAATAGATCAGAGAAACGTTTATAGTCACTTCCACAACATTTAATAATATGTTTTAAGCATAATATGTTTATCTTTCCTCAGTGGATACCACTTATTCCTGAATCAATCTGCTACTCGTTCATTTGAACAAAATATATCACATTCCGCTGAGAACTCATCAACGATATTTTTTTAACTTTTCCTGCAATATCTTAGAGGATATATTGCAAATCGCCATTATTATTTACGAAAATAATATGCAGAAAGAAAGAAAATATAACTGTTGACAAAAGCTAAAATACGTATTGTTTTATTTGCAACATCTGATCTCAATCTATTTTAATGTGTTTGTAGAAAGTCAACTTTCACAAACTGTGAGAAAACAAATTTAACATAGTTTTTTATATTTAATTCTGATTTCAATTCGATAATGAAAAGTTATATTATTTACAATACATTCCCAAAGTCGAAACATTATTCTATCTGATAGATTTCCATTAAATTACGGATGAATCTCTTGAAGACAATAACTCATGAACCTTAAACAATATTCTTTTAAATAAAGTAGCAATATCAATATAAATTTAGAAAGTTGCTTGGAGTATTTCATCACCTGACAAATCAAGAATAAATTACTAACAAATAAACACAGGTATGTTTTTACAAATTCTCTAATCAGTAATTTCGTATTACAATTGTTTTATGAAATTACAAAATCTTAAAATATTTTCTTTGCAATTGTCGTTGTTTTCGTTAATTAAAATCATTTATATTCACACAATAGTATTTGTAATGGTATTTTACAAGAACATTTTCACCCTTTTTTACGGAATACGTATAAACGCAAACGGTGAAAAATTCCAGGAAGAACATTTTTTTAATACGACTGTTCGTTTTTCGCAGTCTGGAAACATTCTCGACGGCTCGAACAAAGATTGACCCTTATATCATGGTCTCGAAGTATAATGGCGGAACGGCTTTTACGAAACCACAGCCTTTCAAAGAGAACGCCTTGAAGAGCGCAATCGTATTGATTGGGCGCCACCTCAGTCATTTATTCCCTTCCTCGAAGCGGAGGAAAGAAGACAGAAAGCGGCGCTTTCGCACCTATTCACCGACTCCGGCGCCGGCTTTCCGGGAAGGAAGCAAAGTCGTAGCGGCGCTCGTCCTCTCAATTTCACAAATCGACTTCCCCCCCCCCACCCGAATCGCCGCCCGTCGCCACCGGTGCCATCCATACCATTCCAGCCACACCTCGCTTCCGCTCAACCGGTGAACATGGCGTTCCTTCTGCCTCATCCCTCATCACTCATCCCTGGTCTCATTCAGACTCATTTCTCATCCGCGAACTATGCCTTCCTTCGTGAAAGAAACTTCTTCCATTTTTCTTTCCACTTATGACGACCGAAAGTCGCCCAACCTCTGTCTAATTTATTTGTCCAACTCAACCAATCAGTTTTGATTCCAGTGTGTCAATTGCGTCATTTCTACTAAATCATCTTTCACAGTTAACTCAATTCAGTCGAAAAAAGTACACATCGCAATCTTTGACTATATACCGTAAAACTCAACACATATGGTTGAACTGACTAATTTGACCCACCTCGCTGCAACGATCTACTCCATTCAGAGAACTCCATCAATCAGTATATATTACCCACTAAAATAGCAAGTAACCGCCTTCATCACACTTCTCACCACTCTTTACATCCTACATACCCTTCAATCGACTGACAGAGGCAGTAAAAACACCCACCAGCCACATTAACTACGCCAAGAACCTTGTTTTTCTTGAATAGTAATATTTCTGTTTTCATGAAAGTGTGATATATATATATATATATATATATATATATATATATATATATATATATGTAAACATTCTCGATGCCAAATCATTAACATTTTCACAAATGGCCAGAGATTTGGTGTGGCTTATGTCATCACTGCCCCAAGTCCTTCAATTAACACAACCTGAAACATTCCACCAATTCCTTACTACCCCAGCCGCAGTCAGTGCGAAGTCCCTCCCGCCAGCACGCCCAACAACGTCAGCAGCGCTAGCGTGCATTTGTCTACCACGCACTTGTCCTTTACCAGGGAGGATTAACCCCGTGGTGGGCTCCTGGGCGTTAGCCCCTGTCCTCACCCTCCGCAGACGCACAAGTACGCCTTTGGGCTGGTATCCGGTCCCGCCAGAACGCAGTTGACCCTCACGGTAACCTCCTCAACAATGTCTGGGTCGGGCCGCCCTGCCAGCTCAAAGTTCTTAGCTATCTAGGCTATTACCCGGGTCAAAACAATGCGCCACTCATGTGCGCTGGGAACAAGTTCCCTCCTCTTTGCCCAGAGTATCGGACTCGAATCCGGGCCCCGGGGGGTAGGGCCACCCGTCTCCCCATTGTTTACCGCTAGCTATCGACGTGGGTAACGCCAGAACCTGGACAACCTGACGGGTGGTATCTAGTTTCCCGCCGGACATTAATGTTGAATCCGGAATACTACGAAAATCATCCTTCGCCCGACCCTGCCCAAAGGACGACGCACCATAGGCCCAACTGGGGTAGCCGGGCGAACCGGACTACCAAGAGCTTAGCATCGCCTTCTCACTGCCTGCACCTTCAAGCTAACGACGCGTCGTGAGACACAGTCCGGGAGGTCATCTACGACACTCCACCAGATACCACGACAGCAACCCCGCCGACGTCGCTAGCGCTAGCGCAAGAGTTCCCCTCGTCGCCAGGCCAGCGGGATCCCCTACTAGCGCAACTGTCGCCACCGTCAGTAAGCCACGAACTTCGCCAGCCCAGCACAGTCCCCTCCTGACGGCACGACTGACGCCGCCGCCATCCAGCACACCTACATCGCCAACGCCAGCTCAGGATTCCCTACTAGCGCAACTGTCGCTACCGTCAGTAAGGCCACGAACTTCGCCAGCACCAGCACAGTCGTCCTCCTGACGGCACGACAGACACCGCCGGATCCCTACAGGCAACTGTCGCCACCCCAGCAAGACCACGAACTTCGACAGCCCAGCACAGTCTCCTCCTGACGGCACGACAGACACCGCCGCCAGCCAGCCGACCTACATCGCCAGCGCCAGCTTAGGATTCCCCTACTAGCGCAACTGTCGCCACCGTCAGTAAGTCCACGAACTTCGCCAGCACCAGCACAGTCTCCTCCTGACGGCACGACTGACACCGCCGCCACCAGCCACCTACATCGCCAACGCCAGCTCAGGATTCCCTACTAGCGCAACTGTCGCCACCGTCAGTAAGTCCACGACTTCGCCAGCACCAGCACAGTCTCCTCCTGACGGCACGACTGACGCCGCCGCCATCCAGCCCACCTACATCGCCAACGCCAGCTCAGGATTCCCTACTAGCGCAACTGTCGTCACCGTCAGTAAGACTACGAACTTCGCCAGCACCAGCACAGTCTCCTCCTGACGGCACGACAGACACCGCCGCCAGCCAGCCACCTACATCGCCAACGCCAGCTCAGGATTCCCTACTAGAGCAAATGTCGCCACCACCAGCAAGACCACGAAACTTTGCCAGCACCAGCACAGTCTCCTCCTATCGGCACGACTGACACCACCGCCAGCCAGCCACCACATCACCAACGCCAGCTCAGATTCCCTACTAGGCAAATGTCGCCACCGCAGCAAGACCACAACTTCGCCAGCACCAGCACAGTCTCCTCCTGACGGCACGACTGACGCCGCCGCCAGCCAGCCCACCTACATCGCCAACGCCAGCTCAGGATTCCCTACTAGAGCAAATGTCGCCACCACCAGCAAGACCACAAACTTCGCCAGCACCAGCACAGTCTTCTCCTATCGGCACGACTGACACCGCCGCCAGCCAGCCCACCTACATCGCCAACGCCAGCTTAGGATTCCCCTACTAGCGCAAATGTCGCCACCACAGCAAGACCACAAACTTCGACGCACCAGCACAGTCTTCTCCTATCGGCACGACTGACACCACCGCCACAGCCACCTACATCTCCAACGCCAGCTCAGGATTCCCTACTAGAGCAAATGTCGCCACCACCAGCAAGACCACAAACTTCGACAGCACCAGCACAGTCTCCTCCTATCGGCACGACGACACGCCGCCAGCCAGCCACTCATCTCCAACGCCAGCTCAGGATTCCCTACGGCAACTCGCCACCACCAGCAAGACCACAATTCGCCAGCCCAGCACAGTCGTCTCCTGACGGCGACTGACACCGCCGCCATCCTGCCACCTACATCGCCAACGCCAGCTCAGGTTCAGGATTCCCTACTATCGCAACTGTCGCCACCGTCAGCAAGAGCACGAACTTCGCCAGCACCAGCACAGTCTCCTCCTATCGGCACGACTGACACCAGCCCACCTACATCAGCAGCGCGGGAATTCCTCTATCTGGCAACGTTCGCCGCCGCAGCCGCAGCACCCCCACTCCACACCGCGTCACGTCGCTCCGCGCCTTTCCCGTCGCTGACATTTTCCAATTTTCGCTCGATATCCTCTTTTCGCCGCGCGGCGCCGACGGCGTCACGCGGCATTGAGTCGCGTTATTTTCGCGTGAAGCACGCTCCGCCGCGCGTAATTGCTGCAGTTGCGAATCGCGCGTCGCGGCGCCGCGCGTCGTCGCCGCCGGTCGCGACGCCCCGGTGCGGAGGACGTGCGCGCCGCACCCTGCACCCCTCCCCTCCGTCCGTCGCACACTGGGCCAAAACCGTTACACTGTGAAACAAAGTACAGTAACGTTTTTGGCGGTCAAGTTGGTGGTTTTTCGTGAAATAATTATTTTATTTTTAATACAATATTTTACATATTCGTATTTGTTTTATTATAAGAGCATATTGTATATTGCTTATATATATATATATATATATATATATATATATATATATATATTTTATTATTTATTATGGTCGCATCAACTGATAGATTTTGGTGTGAATCTTTTACATGTGGCGATGAAGCGTGAAACTATGAATGCTCGTGAAGCGAGCTTTAAATTCTCGGGAAGCAGGATCTTTCGGGTATGAGAAAGGTCTGAACCCTTGACACAATGAATTATATAAAATTCTGGTAAAATGCGCATATATTCAGTAAACAAATTACACAGCGGCACAAATATACAATAAGTATGTACTTTACGTGGATGGTCACTGCAAGGAAAACAGAAACAAAAAGAACAGAAATAACACAACCATAAGAGAATGTATAGGCGTCACCTTGACTGCCTGATTACTTCAATACGCACTATTTACAATACTTTCGCTTTGACCTCCTTCTCAATTACTTCGTGTACCTCATTTAACTTTGTTAATCTAAAGTTTTCTTCGTGCACGGCCCTTTAAGTGATTCTCTACAATTATTCTTTTATAGACTTCACAGAGGTTAGCCTTGAGCTGCGCATTTATTACAACGCTGTTAACTCTAGCACAAGAATAAACGTGACACACACGTAACTAAATCGTACCTTTACAAAATTATAGCAACTGATTATTCCTGACATCATACAATGGACACAATACTTTCAATAAGATTACTTTTACATTACATGAAAAATTATAATTTACTTTAGAAAAGTTGTACAAGGTATGGCATTCAACGAATTTACTGGTGCGTACCGCGAATGAAATCAAAACTGCCGCTCATACGTTCGAAATATTTTCCCAGTAATTATTTGGAACTTTCACCTATTTTAGGACGCTACGCCTGGTGTTTAAAGCTACACAGTTTCCCAACAAATTGCCGCATAGAAGTTGCCAGTTCTTTACCTCGACATTTCCTTCCCGCTCGCCGTCAGTTAACCTTGGAGTGTTCGCAGTCCTCGCCACGTCACTCGACTGGTTCGATGCCCCCACGTTTACAGCTCTTCTTCGCTCGATCTCAGGATGCCGCCACGTCCAAATTTCAAACCTTTCTCTCGTCCTCAGGCTCGTACCGTCCACGGATTGGTCCAAGTCTTTCTCGCCTACGCTTGAGTGTTGAGTCGTCCTTCTGCCGGCTGCCGCGTACCGTTGCTCGCGCTTCCAGTTTTAAATAACTAACGTGCTTGAATTGACTACTTCTAGCACTCGGCCGACATACCACACTTTGAGCGTGCGTGGTCGTGGCGTACAAAATTAAATACTGGATTTCGTTCAGAGTCCTTCTGCGCGAATTTACTTCGATGATGAAACTATTTCAAGTTCGAGCAGTCACAACGCTTGCTTACTCGCGTAATGTTAGTGCAAATGCTGTACATGCACTTTGCTTCGAATTCTATCACTTATTACCGCGTTTCTTAAATCAGCTTTACTAAAGCAAGTAAAAGTATACTCCTGCACTAACCGATTACTACCACTGAAGAATTTCGTTGAGTCGCCGTCGCTGTCGAAGTCGTAGAGAGCTCTACTGAAGTGCGTCACGGTATTTATGCAACTTCGCCTGGGGAAAATTTCTGGAGGGTGAATTTTCTCCTCCTTCGCGCCCCCTCGAGAAAATATTATCCGCTAACTTTGGACATAGGAGTGCGAAACCTGCGGGTAGATGTCGCCTTCTCGGACCATCGCTCCGCCGTCGTACCCGATTTCTCAGTTCTCTGGTCTTTTCTAGTGGCTTATGGTGGCAGTTACGGGTTCGTATAATCCCGTGACGTCACAATATATATATATATATATATATATATATATATATATATATATACAGTAATGTGATTATAATAATAGTGAGATTATTTAAAAATTCATAACATGGCACCGAATTTTGAAATAATTATAAAATGTAGAGGAATTCACTTATATTTCATTAAATATATTAGTATTTTGGCAAAATCTTACAATATTCTGTTGATGGGGTTTGGAATTGATTGCTTCAAATGGTTGCTATGGTGGTAGCTGTTTTATCCTGAAACTTAGAACAGATGTTCACTATATACGACACAGTTCAATCTCACATAAGACACAGAGATATTTAGAGAAAGTCGTTAATTTTTCTTAATTATACACTAAAAATACTGATTTATATACAGTCGTCTGTATGTATATCACAGTTATTTTTACACGTCTTTCTTCTCTCTTCATTATTCATTTTTACACGGCTCGCTTTCTTTGCACTGCTTCACTGTCCGTTGCACCGGCCAAAGTCCACTGCACTCCTGTTCATCGGGATGCACACACTTTTCAGCTCAGCTTCAGACTTCACACTGGGCTACCGGGTGATGGGCTGCTCATTAGGCCTGGCGAGAACCGAGTCTAAAAGATCCCAGAAATTGCCACTCTTCTACACGACCCATGAATACCCTGGAACCCTCCGGTTTGGGAGCCGCCGACAGATGTTGCCAGATCCTCGTTACCGTACTTTCAATTACGCGTATGTTGTCAAGGAGGTGATAAAGGCTTCAAAATTACTTAATCTCTTGTTTTCAGCATACTTCAAGCATTTATTTTCTCTCGTTTTATTTCAAGTATGTTCCAGTAATTTTCAATAATAAGAATTTAAAAAAATCCCGCACTAGGAAATTGCGTTTCCCATGAAAATACATGACAGAGTTTAGTATAAAACGACGTGTAATATACTTCTTTCTCAGATTCCTTCCTCAGAAATTAAGGAGTATTCTCTTCAATTATTTACCATAAAATAATGATAACCATGATGAAAATAAAGGTAATTTTTTTATCTTTAATTTTACAAATATTGCATCATAAATTTTACACGTTTGAAGATAAAACCTTTTAAAGAAAATCGAGGAATGTACGCTGTTTATCCTTTGAATTTGTATCGACCCATAGCCTGTGGGCGCACCGTGCTCCAGCCGATGCTCCCTGGCCCGTTTTATTGTCCTTTTTCTTTCTTGTAGACTCCCTGCAGGAGAAGGCGGATATTTGAGATGTTCCTTCTCTCTCCGTGTGGTTTGGATATGAACTTATTGCTGCGGGTATCTCATATTAACTGTGAAAGTGCCTATCTATGTCTCAACAATGAATGCAAAGTGCATCGTAATGTAGTTCCTGTGCCATACGCTTGCAACCACATTAAATGTTAAGAGCATAGTGCGAGAGATTCTGCACTGGGGCCTGCGCATATGCGCTGTCGAAGGCGATGGGATCGAGCCCCGCGTAGATTGATTTTATCCTTTTTCCGGGTACGTCATCTGCTATGATGATTCAGCCGCGTAAGTGGTGCATGTTATATCGCAGGAGGTGGTGGTGTTCTTCCCTTACTGGATGGTAAGATCCGGCACCAACCCACGTCGACTTGCGGGTCTTCTCCATTCAGATATCTCCCATCAATAGAGCACCACCCAAGAAGAGACAAGCTCCCCACTGTCTTCCGACAGTGTGCTAGTGTAGTGCATGTTAGTGTACGTGTGTATATATGTGGTGAGGATAGAAGGAAGAGGAAGAAAAGATCGCGCGCCGTCCGTAGCTCGTTTGTTACGGTACTGCTTTGGCGTTCGTCTGGTATTGATTGTAGAAACCACAGAAAATCAAAGATTAGAGCAGCCTGCCGCCAGAATTCTCCTCTAGATAGCGGCTGAAGGCGAGCCAGTTATGTTGTTAATGTTGAAAATCTAGTCTCGCATAGAGAATGGTTATCTTCACCATATCATTGTTTCGAGATTAATTTCTCATACCACCACCTACCGTGTCTGAACATCGTCTTATCCACAATCACTTAACCCTAAAGTCTTGAACTTCTATTATCACTCTACCTTCATCTATACAGTGGAAAATAATTGCAAACATACCGTGAATTTCTCAAAAGAAAGAGAAGAAATAAATGTGTAGAGGCCTATGCCTGCTCTCTCATCTAAGCTCGAGAGATTATGGGACACGTCCCAGTGTAGGAAGAAGCAATGTTTTTTTACAGGAGTTTTAATCCAAATCAGAACAGCAATGAAAATATCTGGAGCATTTTATTACATTAGATACACTACATCGGATGATTAACAATGAAAGTGTAACATATCCTTTGAATTTCATGACTTGCGAAAAAAATCAAAAATATGTTTCAAAGATTCAGTTTTCATCATCACATCTCATATCAAATGACATACTAGAGACAAATAACGCTTTCAGCTAGTTCATAATTATAATTTTTTGGATTCTATCATTTTGGGGAACTCATACATTATCTCATTATTGCTGAGCGCGCAAACTTAAATCGTACGTTAATAGATTTTAAATATTTAAGAATATAAATAATGTGTAGACGCGCACATTAATGTACGATAATAATATATTTGCTGTGATTCAAAGAAAACTGACATAAATGTCATACTTCAGGCACTATTTTACTTAAAAAATGCGTGAAAGCAATGAAACAAAATGAAATTACATAAAGCAGGAAAAATTATGTTCTACAAATATCGTCAAAATATTTGTAAATATTTTCTAAGTTACGAAAATTCAATCCCGAGTACACAATTCTTAATAGTAAATTAACAAACAAAAGTAAATAGAAATCAATAGTAGAACTCTAGAAAGCATCAAAGGACAAGATAGAAAAATTAAAGAATGCATCCTGAAGGGAAGAAGAGAAAGTTTCTTTTTTGGTTTGGTAACTCTGTACTTCAACTGTCTTGACTGTTTGCCCTCTCTTTTCGCATTAAACGATAGCCAGTTAAAAGGGCTCCAGTATTAAAATTGAAATCCACACGAAACTCAGTGCTTTTTTTAATACTTGTCGCTAAATCTGAACATACTTTCAGTTTTTCTTCTCTTTTAACTCTGTTACGGTACGTGTCTTATTAGGAAATAATCTTGAAGTTGTGAAGTAAACTTCTTGAGTAATAAGCCTGAATGAGCTTTAGATTTTTACTTTTGTTTGGAGGGAAACATCATTTACTTTAGACTGTATTTTTCACTCCACTTCCACTACTTATTACTCTTCGTATTTCATAGATCTATTTTTCAGAATAAATAGCTGATAGTTTTCTACATGAATTTTTAATGATAAGTAAACTCTATAGATATCCGTTTTCACCCGCCATTTTTGTCTTCTGCTGTTTTTATTTTGTCAAAGTTGTATAAACATTCTTCTTTTCACAAATAGTTTGAACATTTATTTGAAAGAGTATTATGAAAGGTTTAAGAAATATACATCTAAAAAATGTTACGAACAGAAAATCCAGGCTCAAAACTGAAGTGTACCTTACACCTTCATGAAGCAATATTTCTCCAAATTATAATGTGTTCTACCCATTATGGTAAAATACATGTGCCACAGATACAAAGGAATTGTTTCAAACTAAAATTGTTTTCAAACTACATTGTTTCAAAATAAAATCCCTAAAATGTTTGTAAGCACCCCTTTGTTCATTAGAAACACACAACTATATTCAGAATTCAGAAGAGAAACAATCCATCAACAATGCTCAAACGTACACGCATCTTTTCTCCTCATTTCATAGGGATACAAACGCCCGTTGATAATTACATGCTTCGTTCATCCGCAACAACATACCGTATCAAATATTAATTTCTTTATGAGAAATATTTATGTCAATTGCTGACGTTTCACAAATAATCAAAAAATGTTATGCAAATAAATGCACTGTAATGATATTAAAAAGTAATTAGAGACCTGTAGGTTTCCCTTATTTGTGACTCTTTTTAAAAGAATAAATGGAACTTGTAAATGCAATCTTTTTATACGCTTAAGATAGTATTGCATTTTTTCTTTACTAATTGTTTAGGTGTTTGTGTTTGAATTGAAATAAATTGTAAGAATCCTGTGAAAAAAAAACTACTGGCCTGGAGAAGTAAATAAAAACAAAAATAAAAAAGAAATAAATAACTTAACTGAAGAAACCTGATGTTGACCGTACATTTATTTATCACAATCAAGTATTAAGACGAGAAAAATGAAATCTATCTGTAGCGTAAAATGGAAGTAATTTATTTCCATCCTCGTCATCCTCATTCCGCAATTATTACAGCTCGCACTGCCACTGACGCTGCAGCGCTCTCATCGGGAGGTTCCACGGTCACGACGTAGCTTGATAGCTACTCGAATTCTAGAGGCTGGTGCTCTTTTCGATAGTTATCAGTGCTTTTTCGATCAATTCTAGGTGAATGTCGGATCATTACCCTAGCAAAAGCCCACCAACCGCGAGAGATTGACTCACCATCTCTCCTCACACACCCACACACTTCCAATTGCATACACTACACTCCCGCACATTTCGGGATACCAGTCGATCGCTTCGAGCTTGTTCCAGCTAGTGCGCTGCCCCGCTGGAGGGAGATACCTGGAGAGAGAAATCCCCCTAAGCCGACATGTAGGCACAACCTTCCTGGATTAACATTTCCTACACTGACGGAACTAATGACCATAGAAATTGACGTTCTCGGAAGCAATCAATCAATCACCCGTACCCCTTCCTTTCTCCCACCCATCGCTCACACCATCTAGTATTGTTCGTTCCTGTCGGAAGTAATTTTCAACTTTGACATTGATATAATTTATGTCTAATTGCTCCAACGAATGAATTTTAATTTTATGAGCTTTGAGATAACATTAATAGCAAGTGCCAGGCGCGCAATGGCTAATAAATGCATGTTTTGCATTTCAGATGTAGATACATTAAGATATCACATTTTTAGGCAAGCACATTCAAAGCGTGCCTGTGACATGTAAGAGACTGGCAGCTGTAAACCAAAGAGTCCAAAGCTGTAAACCAAAGAGAAACCACCTGAGTCTTGTTTTTCGAAATAATGGAAAAGAAACCTTTACCAAAATATCCTTATCTACTAACCCCAACAAAGTACGTTAATAGATATGACGTCTATACTTACAAGGATTTTTATGCTGTTTTTTGAAGATATCAAGTGTGATTTATTTCAAAATTTCTAAAACGGTCAATGTCAATAGTCGAATTTTATTACAATATTTCCGTGAATTACATTGAAACGAATTGCAAAATTTAATTATGAAATATGTCACATAAAAAACAGTTTAATCATTCTCGACCAATTAACCTTGCCTATCATGTACACACACGCCGCAAAAATAAAATGTAATGAGTAGGGAACGGAATTTATTGTAATAAAAATGCAAAATATGTACATATATATGTATTTATTTTTCCAAAACATGTAAAAAAATAGAAAACAAATGTTGAAAATAAAAATTCATTATTGTGTTTAAAATTGATCTTTACAATCCTTTTCCTACCATAGAAGTCGCCGATCAGTTCTTAACAATTTGAGTGGCTGAAAGTAGGTTCTATCTCTATTGAAGTAATTGTACACTAGACCTCGACCACATGTAGGAATTTTATTCGAAATATAAAATACGTTCATAGTATATATTACAATATTTACGAGGAACCGGTGAACAAGGGAATAGTAGAACCGTGTAGCCAGTTATCTGATAGATCCCAGGGGAGTTGCTTAAAGGGTATATATTCCACCCTCCAAATTGAACAACGCGGTAAGACAATTTCCTGTAAAAAATATGTGTTACTTTTTCGATCGAGTAATGAATTTGCTCTTTGAAACATGAGCAAGCACGTGGTTGAAATTACTTTTGTTCATAAAAATCGCTCATCATTGACTCGCAAGTGCCCAGAAAGCGGAAGGGGGAGGGGTAAGTTTGAAAATTCATGGCGTAGGTGGTCACAAATGCGCAACAGCATTACATTTGATTTGTAAAAAAGATGATTTCGTAACAAACATTGCAAAAGCGCATCTGAAATGTTCCGTTTTGACGTATAAATATAATGAAGTGTAGGAAAATATATAAGAAATGTGTCGTAAGAGGTAAAATATCTAAAATATATAATTGTACCAAAATATTTAAAATAAAAATAGCTATAATTCATTCAGAATGTCTTGTAAACTAGAAAATGTAATTGAATTACAGTACCTAGTTCCCGTAAAAAATATAATTACATGGAAATCCGTTCCTTGTAATGAGGAATTCTCTAAAGAACTAACGAATTTTCTTTGCATGGCCACAAAGACTACAAAGGAACAAAAGTCGTCCAGTTGGCAACTTGTCAAGCAAGTTGTTGGGAACTAGGAGCAAACAGTCTCGCGTAGTTCGCGAAAGCCAGCGAGCGGAGTTTTTCCTACAGAAGCAGCGACGAAGCCCGCACGGCACGCCGCACAGTGGTTCAGCTTTGGCGAAAAGCAGAAATAAATCAATAGTAACGTGTAATTTAAACACGATTTTCAGAGCGAAATACCTATCGTATAAAGAGGCAAACAATTGTGGCGGAAGTAATATTATAACCTGTCTAACTGGGAATCGTGTGACGCAAACATTTTCTTCCACCTTGTACAGGTTTCCGGCTTATTGAGATTTACAATAAAACTGTCAATTCAGAAAAAAGCAATATCTCAAAGATGGAATGGTTATATTAGTAGTTTATCTCACCTAAAAAATACATTTCAAGAAACAAGAGTCCCGGGAGAGAAAAAACGACATATGTAACATGACGTGTAATAAAACAAAGAACTCCACAAAAAGTAGAAGAAACATTATTTTCTTCAATACTTGTAGGAACATATGAATTCACCTGATGATTTAGGCTTCAGCTGTTTACCTAGGTTCTCGTAAATACTGTGGCAATCACGTACATAATTTATTTTATCCACTCATTCTTGATTTTATTTTTTAAGGTGTCATACACTTGTTTTTCCCAACTTCAAAATTCTTTCATGGAAACCTTGATAGGGATATTGCTTTGCTCGTGTTCATCAATTAGTCTAATTTTTTCTTCAAGAGTTTAAGTTTTCAATTCGTCACATGACATCATAAAAATTAATTAACACAATACCTGCAACTCCTCGAACTCAATAACAGTGTACTTTTAAAACCGCTGTACCCAAATCACGCAAGAACTGTGGAAGCATCGCTATTCGCGACTCTCTCTTCCTTCACGCGGGCTTGTGAAGGTCAGTGCTATTACAAATAAACTGGCTTTGCACGAGTAGCGTGAGAGATACGACGTTCGGACGAGGGTAACTGAGGAAAGCGAGAGGACGAGCACGACTGAGTGTGTCTTGGTACGAAGTCCCCAGACATAAAAATCAATGTTTAATTTTAAAACTATTTTTGTTTTCCGCGTTACATAGAATTTTTAATACCGTCGCGTCATACTAAAAATTCCTCCGTTTCCGCGATAGGCAGGTTTCCGAGTATCCATGTCGTGCATCGGAACCTAGTCTGATCTGAGATTTTTCCGGTGAAGGCAGGTTTCCGCCTGGTTCAGGTCTCTCCCTAGACAGATTTCATTGTATTAATTTTAGATATACAAAATAGCTGTTGTTTTAAGATGTACGCTGGAAATTTAAAATGTTTCTATTTTATAGACTGTAATTACAATCTAGATAAAACTTTCAAATGTTTATTATTCAATATTGTGGTGTATGAGGAAAACTTAAAATAAAATTATAAAGAAATGTAATTCCAGTTGTTTTTTACGGTGACTATTTATTGATTTATCGTATTCCATTAGAAACATTTTTTATAGAGTACTAAGTAATTTTAATTCCTTTCCGAAATTTGTTAAAGCAGTGTGTTTCACTGGCAACACGTTCTTACAATGACCAATAATTTCTCAGCCAGCGCTGCTGTGAGGCGCGGTGCGGTGCGGACGGTGGGCAGCAGGTGTGGCCAGGTAATTGCGGCGCGCGGGGCTTACAGCCCAAGGCCAGTGGCGGCGCCGAAGCCCCGGCCACGCCGCGCCGCTTTGACAGCGGGATTACCTTTCATAAACTGCGGCGTAGAGGCAGCCGGCCTCCGAACCCTCGCTTCTCTTACTCCTTCATTACCCGCTGCGCCCCCCCCCCGCCGGCATCACCGCCTCCGGAGCCCTGATCCGGCCGATGCGCTCTTCTCACGTCGCTTCGGGCTTCCGAGATACGTTACCCGGAGTGCGGCTCAAGTTACTCCAAATTCCTCAGGCGGGTAGGCAAAATATAGCATTTCTCGTTTACAGAATGGACCAGACCATGCTGGAAACAGTATTAGAATCATGTTGAGAATAGAGAAAGAGTAAACTTTCCATGGCATGGCGGTGTACTAGTTTGTTTAGTATTTTGTCCACAATGTCGATTATTTTACGTGATATATCAGTTTTTATAACACACGTAAAAAATATTTACGTTCAAGACATTTCATTCTCATTATTCCTTCACACTGTTCAAAGTTCTTTGCGAACGAAATTTCATTGCAAAAGGCTTTGTATTCTACAGATAAGAGAGCAAAAGAATTAGAAGATGTGAGAATGATTTTTAAGATGAAAGAATTATTAGGAGATATGAGAATAAATTCTAATCAACATTTTAAATAATGAGTATGAATAAAGAATTAATGAAACTCCCTGTTGCTGAGTAAAATGCTTATTTTTGGCCATTATTATTTCATTTGACATATATATATATATATATATATATATATATATATATATTGTGTGTGTGTGTGTGTGTGTGTGTGTGTGTGTGTGTGGCCCAACAACACAGCTTCATCATAGTCCAAAGTAAGTAAAACAGATGTTGTCTGGTATCAATTTTTATATTTCTGCTTAAGATCTTTCCGATCGCGTAGCGATCATCGTCAGAGCTTGTAACTGCTGGGCCGAAAACGAAGTTGTGCAGAACTTATCTTATCCCATGGATCAGAAAATTATCATAACGTCATATTGTTTTGAAAACGAATGTCTTTAATTGTGTACTTTCAAAATTTTCTTTAGACTTACAAATATGTTTAACCTCGTTGGTACACCCATAGCGATAATAATTATTTTCAAAGTCAGTTTAGATACAGTACGTCAATGAAATGTAATGAGAAAACTTGAACGAAGTAGTATCCCTTGTTTTTACGCGGCAATAGTCTTGCTATGCACACAGAAATGGCAAATTCTGCGCTCAATACTGAAACATGCCTGACGTTGGCTGGTGCCAATTTGAAACAATCCCCGTCTTTCTATTTAAAAACAAGCCCCACTTGAGGGACATTTTGAAACATAATTATTACTGATAAATGTAATTTGGGCGCCAGGAAAAGGTTATACTTGAAACCTAATGATTTCTACGTAATTTAAATATCTCTTCTTACAAAATTATGTTGTGCTAGCTCAATTAATTGGGGTTCGAAGTTCATAATTGTTGCTATTTACTCTGCAACCAGTTATTCATTGCCATAGTAATAAACCTTGTTATTCATTTGTGGGTCTTCGCGCGCTCTCCACTTCTTCGTTTGATGGCGCGCCGTAGAACCTTCTCCGTTGACGCAGCAGAATCTTGCTTCTGGATAAAGTCCTCGCCCAATGTCCGTGATCTAGTTCAAAATTCTCCCGGCGATACTATCATAATCCGTGACTTCCCCCACTTGCGTCTCCGGTGGACGCCTAGACACGAATTTTACTTCCTACAAGAACGCTCTCTCCTAATATAAAAAAACGATAGTTAATTTTATACAACTGTCAATTACAGTCTTTCCTCGATCTAGTAAAATGTATCAAGAGCTGTCCTGCTCATCACCGCGTTGCTCTAGCGAATGAATGTTCTTCTAAAACCTCGGAAGCATCCGAATCCTATGTCTTTTTCTTTTGTCTCTAAAACAATGCTTATACCGCATCTGCTCAGTCATTTCAACCTAACGAAAATGATCCTTATTTTTTTTCCTTGACATCCTGATATTCTATTTCATGTAAAATGACATTTCTGTAATAAAAATGACATTTCCATAATAAAAATTTTGTCATTTTGGTAAATCACAATACCATTCTTCATAAAATATTCTTTTTTGAAAAGAAATACACAATAAAAGAATTACTGCGTGTGCAGTTTCAAAATACAAGTATATTGGTCATTGTAATAAAACGTGAAGTGTTGAATTACTAAAAAATCGTGGACTGTGTTAAAAATGCTCATATGAATCTTCCTTCCTCTCAAACAGATCGTGTTTCCGACAAAGATTTTATTTCTTAAACTCCGATTTACTCGAAAACACAAATTTGCATACTTCAACTGCGATCTTGTCGCATCTGCTCCAAATTGGGAAACGAAACGTTGGGAATAGTAGGTCTTCTTCCGCGCAACCTTTGAGAGCGGAGAGGAAACTACCTCCGCGAGATCCGTGGAATTCGAGAGAAGAGGGGAAAACGCAAGTGGAAGGGGCGTCGTTCTCCTCCCAGCGAAGCGCTTTCTCCTCTGGGAGCCGATAAGTGTGAAAGAACACTCCGGAAATTTCTGCGAGTGTCAGATAGTGGTTTACGACTCGCACTGAAAAGACGAGGCAAAGCGAGGAAAGCTTCGCAAACTAAATGCTGAAATAAAATGAAAATTCCTCCGGATAAAAAAAGTCAGTTTTATAACTTACAGATTAGTTAAGAAAATCGTAAAATGTTATTGCATGGTATCATTGTATTTCCAATAAATAGTATTTCTACTTAATCAAGACATTGCAGATATTTTCCCATTCGTATATTGTAGATTAATAGCATTTCAAAATTTGTCGGACCTCAGTCGATCAGAAATATAATTTACTACGAAGAATGATATCACCTCATTCAACTTTTTCTTTTAAAATTAAAAAATTTGGAAAATAGGAAAAAATATCAATTCTTTGCGAACCACAGTTGTAACAAGAATGATTCAATGAAGTTACACACCAACACGTAATACAAATTACAGGGCATGTCAGTGCAGTTATTTACAAGAAGCATTACTCAACTTTTCTTTGATATATTTATATATATATATATATATATATATATATATATATATATACACACACTTAGACATTGCCCTGTATTGATATCAATCTAAACAGTTATTTGTTTTCTGGTTAATGAAGTTCCATTAAGTAACAATCTCAGTATTACAGCTAAAAAGCAACATCCATCAAAATGTTATTTTTATTTTCACTTCTGCAAATTTGCAATGTGTTTGTTTCAAATTATTTAGCAAATGGTTTCAAATATCACAGAAAATTATAACAATTACCCATTCTAAACATTAGATGGCCTAAGACGTTTTTTTCCCTTTGTTGTAGGTCTGTACTCATTTTGACTATTGTCCAGCATGTTAATTAATATTTGATTAGAATCCTCTTTCAATTTCTACCGGTATATTTGACGTGTCTTTGTGATGAAGTGGTAAAGCCAAGTTAATTCTAAGATTTTGTAAAGCGTTTAGTTTGTTAAAAACTGTGGGGCGCTACAGAGGCTTTTTAAGTTTTTAGTTTCGAATCATTAATAATTTCTAGATTCTATTTGCTGGCATTCCCTCATTAATAAATATAATACATCATGTTGGTTTTATAATTGCCTTAAAATAAGTACTTAGTTACATAACGACATTTTATTTCTTGGCTCGAGTTCGTAGGTAATCCATAAACCTAAAATGTTCTAGATAATTTGAAAGGTTCCGCCCAAGTTCCATTTGGCCAATACAATGCTCAAGTTTTAAAAAAATGTCTTTCTATAGGAAAAACGACAAATAATTCTGTTACTTGTAACGGATAGATTTTCAAGTTAAAGTTAATATTTGAAAGTACTTGATTTGAAATTTACGGCTCAGGCGTCAACTGATGTCACTGAGGTACCTCTGAGTAGCCAGGCGTCTGGGTCGAATTCAGATACAATCTGGAAGAGAATTTAAGCGGCCGACCGGTCTGATTTGATGCGGTTTCTCCAGTAAATACCAGGCGAATGCCGGACCTGTACCTCACCAAACGAATCACGCGCGATCTTTTCTTCGTCGTCTTGTTTTTAATTGGTTATTTACGGTGACATCTACGTCATTAGCGACCACTATTGGTGTTAACGGTGTGGTAACTACGAAGAAACGATATGGTGATGATAAGGGGTGAAAGGACGAACACAAATACAACCATGTCCGAGGTGGGACTCGAACCCGCGACTCTTCGCTCAGAGATCACAACGACACTACTGCCTTAGCGATCTCAGCCACCGGGCCGAAACTTCGTTGTCCTTGCTCTATCCTCGCCCCCTAACGTACACACTACACATGTCGGCAGATCAGTCGGGAGCTTAGAGTTCACACTTACGGCACCAACGACAGTTTAAGTGAGCGGAATCACTAATCAATCAAATCCATTTTCCTTTATTTTCTTGTTTTACGTATTAATACGTGTTTTGGGCGCTTCTCCATCGTGCTGTCAAATATCGAGTTTCGTTTCTCCTGTGATAAACGGTATCCGAAACCGTTGAATTCTATATTGAAATATAAGAATAAATGTACAAATTTTTCCTTGCTGAAAAAGTTGTCTTTTATGAAGTTTAGTCTGTTTGGAAATAAGGTCTTTATTTAAACAGGGTTTTGCGGTTAGGGATGGGTTATTTCTTCGGAAATCATTACATTTACACAGTAGATGATTCTGAAAGTGTGACTACCCCTTGATTTTTAGTGCTCAGTCACTGAATGGTAATTTGTAAATATTAATTCAGTTTTACTTTTTATGATTGCAGGATTTGAATCTTCGAACTGAATGATACATTTATTTCGAATCTATTTTTATGTTAATGTAAAGTTTCATTACTATAAGCATAAATTATTGATACTTAAATTTTGCCTATACATACGCTACAGTTGAAAACTGCACATTTCCTATGAATTGACCAAATGTTGATGCCAATGAAAACCGACACCTCGTTGGATCGTCCACGGCAGTCCTTGGTTGCGAGGGTCTCGGGTAACAACCTAGAACAGTATGGGTCGTTAGGCTTTTGCTTGAAAATTGAATATGGAAACATCAATGTGAAAGACCAGATGTTTAATGAGGGCATAGTGAGCATTTAAATTAAACTATGATATTTGAAAATATATGAATACATGTAGCAAATGCAAATTCGAGAATGGCAGAAGAAAAAGCTAACAAGCTTTCTAGCCATCGTATTAACAGAACAGTTGCCAAGGATATTCGGATATATCAACATTGATCACTTCTTGTTTTTACATTATCGTCTATGCAGTACAGAAAACGTTGTAATACTTCAAGAACCCATGTCGATATTTTGACGTGAAAAGAGATTATGGGGTTCCTGATTCCGAAAAAATATTTTGTTCATAAACAGCTACATGTTCGCCCATCTGTACACAACACTAGAGCATACATAGTTCAGAAAATATTTTCCAAAATAAATATGTTCCATTAGATCTGACCACAATTAAGACCCTTCGAATTTGAAACGCATCTTAACATTTTGGAGGTATATTACAGGAATTCCCTTATAACACATTCAAAGTGTTCTCAAACTGGGTTTACATATTTTCACTACTTTTTATTCCTTAACTTCTAAATGTTTTTCTTAAGTATTTTCTTGAATTTTAGTTAGAATCGAATACCTTATTACAGTATTAATTACGTGTAACGTTTTTTCTCCGAAAATTACAAAAGTTAAATATTTTCGAAATGGCTCCATACCTTCATTGTACAAGCACAAGACTTATTTCTTAATCAAATGAATTCTTCAATATATCTTAAAATTATATTTATTACAGTTCAACACAATTAATGGACTTCCGAAATAGTTTTCTTGAAATGCAAAATTGTCGAAATGTTTACCAAAACCATTCAGATTACAGCTCTTTAAGAAAGTAGGATGGGAAAACATTAACACATGTCCTTATCGATAATCCAGGACGAGTATTTTATCACATAACAACCAGGAATAAGATACCGACCACCAGAGGGATGTGAGTTAGGAAGTGAAAAAGAGCGAATGAGTGAGAGAAAGCGAAAGGAGTGAGAAAAAGCGCGAGAGAGTGAGAAAAAGCGCGAGAGAGCAAAAAAAGAGCGAGCAAATGAGACAAGGAGTGGGTGAACGAGAAAACGAGTAACAAAAATATAAATGAAATTTCATTAATTCCGATATCATTATCATTGCAGAGTTAATCAAATAAACTTGAAAGATTGTTCATTTTACATAAAAAGGCCCATTGAAAGATTCAGATAAGCGCTTGATTCAGTTCCAATATGTTTATTCATTTGAGATAATACGTGAAGCAGATCATAGCGGCAACTGGAAGAAAAGTTTGGTACTGGAGCAGTCAAGACTGGTTCAGAAGGGTAAAAGCAACTCATGATTTTTTTAACGTTTCTCAAACGAATTTTAATCATGATTCATCATGATTTTAATATTAAGTGAGTCTGAATTTCTATGTATTATATCTTGAACAAAAACGAAGAGCTAATTCAGTTACGATTAACCTTAATAATATAAATAATTTCCATTAAAGTATAAATAAGATTTGTATATATTATTTAGTGATCTGACGAAGCAGGCAAACCCCTCTGAGAACGTTTGCAGCATTTAATAAAACATTTTATTTGGAATTGACTGTCTACAATTAATACTTATTTTAATTCATAACAGATATTTTTGTTACAATTTAAATTTTTTTTAATTTTTTTAAAATATGTCAGATCGTATTGCAATGCCGCATGGCAGCGAGCGACGTCGGCTTGGATTTTAAAACGATGTAGAGGTAGTGTGGTCACGGGGTTCGTGGCGTATCTGGTACTGCGCAGAACAAGAAAAAAATTGGTGCGGTGAACCAACACACCGATGTCATTGCTATCATACTACGGACTTGTTGACATATGAACATGTGTAAATTTTAAACGAATTACATTTGTTTATAAAAAAGTATAGACACTGGTATGTGGAAATAGAAAGGTTAATCAAAAATCTAATGGGAGCGTCATGTATTTTATGATAAATAAAATGACAGCAAGTGTTAAATAAAGTTGAGTGAAGTTATTAAAATGATAATTATCTTCAGAAAAACAAAGGTGGGTACTACTTATTTTATAAATATTTTGCCAACCTGTATCAACGATTTTGGCGTTTCTTACAAGAAACAAACAAGTCATAGCCCAAGCAAGTCATAACAAGTCATAGAGCAATTCCCTAACAACCAGGCCATGGACCGCGGGCGATCATTCCTTCCTCTTCCTTGTCCCACTTACATGCATAATACTACCACACATGACGGGAGACCTATCGGTGACTTAGTCCCGGCTAGGGCGATGCCCCGCTGGTGGGAAATATGTGGTTTGGTTGATTTTGATTGATATATTTTTTCGTGTTTCCGGGCGCGTCAACAGCTTTGGTCATTAATCCCGTTAGTGTAGTGCATGTTTTTTCGCGGTTGATGGCGGTGATCTTCCCCCACTGGATGGCGAGATCTGTTGCCGACCTACCGTCGGCTAGTGGGTTTCCCCCAAACCAGGACTCTCCCACCAGCGGGGCACCACCCCAGCCGGGACAAGCTCTAAGCTCCCGATCGATCTCCAGGAATATGTGGTAGTATAGTGCATGTTAGTGTTAATGTGTGTAAGAGGAGATGATAGAACAAGGATGAGGAAGGAAATATCGCGCGCGGTCCTTAGCCCGTTTGGTAGGGTACTGCTCCGGCATTCGCATGGTGTTGATCGGAGAAACCACGGAAAACTACCGATCAGTGCAGCCGGCCGCTAGAATTCTCCTCCAGATAGCGACTGAATTCGACCTAGCTGAAAAGCTATGGTCGAAAATCCTGCCACCGTCAGGACTCGAACTTAGGACCTCCTGGTCAGAGACGCTGAAGTGACCAGTTGGTGAGCTGAGCTACCGCTCGCGGTCCTGGTTGGAGAAAACCCGTTAGCCGACTGTAGGTCGGCACCGGATCTGGCCATCTAGCGACGGAAAACCACCGCCACCTCACGAGGAAAAAAATGCACTAGACTTATGCACTAACGACTATAGTAATTGACGCGCCTGAAACCACTAACCATCAAATCTAATCTATGGTATGAAGCATTGCAATGGTACGTGCGCCAAAGTTTGCCGTCATTCGATTTATTGGTATCAAGGATCCACAAAACATTCTGGCTACACAACGTAATAGAGGATTTTTTCTAAATTTTCTAAATGTAGCAACTGGATCTCTCTTTACTATGTATTTTCCGTTTCTCTTTATTTCAAATTTTTTCTTTACTTCGTAGGAAGAAAGTAAAAATGGCTTCAATTTCCTGCAAAAAAGGTGGTTCTTCAGCCGCTCTATGTAATATATTATCTAAACGTATATTCCTTTTCTTAACGTGGCACCTCAAGGCCACGTGTGGACGAAGAGGGGTCCAATCGGGAAATTCGTTAGAATTAATTTTTTTTTTCTTCACAATGTCCTCTTCTCCTGTCAGCTTGTGACTTTGAGGCGCCGCGTTAAATAAATCAAAGGATAGGTGCAGACCCTTCAATGGCATCTCATGTAGAGCTAAGCCCGCTGTCTGGCAGGGTCACACGGCAGCGTGGCTTGTTGCATGTCGTCGGCCGCAGCGGCCACCGCCACGGCGCCGCGCGCGCCTTCCGGCCACCGCGCCGCTTGCGCCGCGCGACCGCGCAATTTGCCTGCGAAACTTGTTCCATTTGCAAAATTAAACGTTTAATTTGGGAGGCGCGGCGCTGGAGAAGCCGCGACGGAGCGGGCGGGGGAGGAGGCGGGGGTGGTGACTGGAGGGGGCCGGGGGGAGGAGGGGGAAAGTGGCGCAGCCGGTGCGAGAGCCCGACGGCGCGGAGACAAATTGCGCCTTGTTAGCGGCGTTTGTATCACTTAATTTTTTGAAATTTTCCTTTTCGGGGCGGAGGGTAATCGTTTTCTTCTGGAGTTGCGAGGCAGCTCCGAGGCTCCGATGAAAGGTGGAATAAGACTCTTCTGTCACAATGAGCAGTTCTAGAATGGACGGAAGATCTAGTACTCTCGCAAATGTTTCTTTCTATTCTTCAGTAGTTCTGTATTCATTGATCAAAAAAGAACATAAAACTTGCAGTTATCCATTTTACTTTACGTTGATATTAATGAAATCAATTGATTTTCAAAAAAAATTTATAAAATATCGCTTTTATGTGCACTGTATAAAATACAAGAGAGCCCAATGAATAAGTAATAGAATAATAGTTTCAGCAATGAACATTTTATCTGAAGAAATAAAACTTAATATGTCCTTTTCAGAAAATCTTGTTTTAAAATAAGGCAAGAAAAACATCATAACACGAATATGGACATATCATTCAAGCGGGGTCAGAATGGTCGAGTTGATAACGTATTTACATTACGGTGCAAATTCAGGGAAGTCGTAATGTAGTTGGTGAAAGGTCAAGATGTGTACAAGGTGCAAATGCACAACTTCTATAATCAAGAGTTGAGCAATTTTAAATTCAGAATTTTTGAAAAAGAATTTCATATCAGGAACTTCCCAAAAATTACTCAAATCTTGGCAAATCTAGGCATTAAAGGAGTTTACACCCCAATCTCAGAGAGAGATTGCCCCCTGAGAACAGAAAACTAATCTAGATCAAACTTATAATTATCAGGCTAATTTTCGTTACACCACAAGGTCCGAAACGATGTCTAGTTCAAATATTCTGATAATCGTAGCACTGGAATAATAGCACCACCGTATAGGGTCCATGCACAGTAGCAACGAAGATTATTAGAGAAAGGAATAAGAGCAGTGTCATCTGAGAGCTGAGGGTAATAATGAGATTGTGATCACAGTAACCAATGGAATGACATTCACCCTCTACCAACCATGGATCGTGACACGTTGCTTCAGTTATGCACGTGACACGCTGCAATAGTGACACGATATTGGGGATGTATTAACAAAATAACAGCAAACTGATTTAATAATTACGTTGTAAACGTGAATTACATTCAGTATTATATTCTTGCTCGTTGAACTTCCTTGTATCCACCACGGATATGCACTTTTCGTAATTTCGTTATTTTCCTTTCACTTACAGTCACTTTTTGTTGCACTAATTGCTACTGGAACAATGTTACTTGGAAGAAATATTTACTTTATTATTTTGTGTTCACAAAAAGCATTTAAATTTGGTCACATTCACACCTTCCTTCAATAAAGCTACTTCGTAAAATTGCATCCATTTCTATCTTCATTTCTGTTTACAATTCTTTTCAATTCAAACTTATTATTAATTTTGAATTTACGTTCCTTATATAAATTGTAGTGATTTGTATTATTTGGTTAACTACTTATCATTGCAGATATAAATTATAAAATTCCTTTAATGAAAAAATGGGATGGTTTCAGTTTTTTACTGATTCAGCTATAAATAAAACATAAATTCAAAAAAGATCGTAAACGAAGGAAGATTCAAAAAAGGAAAACGATGGAAGTTATATTTGCACAGTTATATACAGTATTTTTTAACTTATTGTGCATCACATGGGAATTTGCTTTCAAGAAGTTAGTTAATTTCTAAAATGTTTTCATAATGTTTAAGACTGAAAAATATAAAGACCACGCCACAAGAAACAAATTTCTAACACACAAACCTCTCAAAAAAGATGTTAACGCTCAATTCAAAAAAATTCTTGCGTTGCACAGAGCTCTACAGTTTGTATTGTTGAAACAAATCGACACGAGCGTCAAGTGGCCAGTTATGCTTGTATTCACCGCCAGGGTTATTTTTTCAAAAATACCAACATAGAAACACGACGAAGTTCCAACCCGAAGTCCATACAAACACATCGAAATGTGGCTCGAGGCGATGTCATTGGGAGAACAGCGCGGGGGCAGGCAGAGTAGCAACAAGCGTTCGCAAAGGCCTTGGGCGAACACGGTCACGCTGGCGGGGCGGCGGGGCGGCGGGGCGGCGGGGCGGCGGGGCGGCGGGGCGGCGGGGCGGGGGGCGGCGGGGCGGCGGGGCGGCGGGGCGGCGGGGCGGCGGGGCGGCGGGGCGGCGGGGCGGCGGGGGCGGCGGGGCGGCGGGGCGGCGGGGGGCGGCGGGGCGGCGGGGGCGGCGGGGCGGCGGGGCGGCGGGGCGGCGGGGGCGGCGGGGCGGCGGGGGCGGCGGGGGCGGCGGGGGCGGCGGCCAGTGAGGCCACGGTAGCTGACCAACCGGCGGCGCAACAAACAATAAGTGAGAAAACATCAACAAGGTGGCAGGTGGTGGGGAGGGCGGCAGATACACACTGAAATGGAAAGGAAAAAGGCGAAAGTCGTTTTTCTCTCGGACGACCTCTGGATGTCGCGTCAAAATACTGTGTGTCTCGAGGGCTTCTCCTTCGGTGACAGGTGTTTCAGCATTAGCTAAAGAGAAAACATGCATTCTGAGAGGGCCATTGTTTTTTCCGAAGCACGAACTATTACTAGCAATGAGACGTAGTCATATGATGGAACAACATGCAGCAGCCAGGTCTGAAATTTAAATTACGAACTATGTAAATCGCAGTGAAATGTTCCAATTTGGATTCAGCCGGACTCAGATTCAATGCAGACTGTGTCTTGCTTACTTGAATTTAGAAATACATTTCAATACGATTTTGTTAAATCAGAGAATGTAATGTACAATATAAGTACAATAACTTTGGTTGTGTCTTGATGCAGACTTTTTATAAAGATACCGAAGATTGCGAGGTTGCTTTAACTTAGTGATTTTGCATACATTTGTTTCTTGTGTCTTGGATCATTCAAATGAGATTTTTTAGACAGAAGATATAAATTATATAGTCAGAGTCCCTCCCAAAGAGTCCTTCATGTAAAAAAAGAGGTAATTAACTTGTGATTTTATTACATACGTTAAGAAGTGTTTATATATAATCTAATTAAAGAAGTGACATTTAGAAATATATATTTTTAGCTGCTATATTTGATTTACGTGACGGAATTTTAAAACAACACTCAAAAGAGATATGATGTTACGATGGTTATGTCAACGAGAATGAAACAGTAAAAATATAAATTTCTTTAATTTAATATTGAACAATATATCATACAGTAGTCTTCCCAAGTTCAACTGTTTAACTTAACAAAGTGTTTTAATAATAAGGGTTCACCTATTTGAATACAAAGGTGAGCACGTTTTCTTACCTTCATTTATTTATAACAGTAGTTTATTGTGAGAGTGCTATTAAGAGCGCCATGATTATATGCAACGTATTGATATAGACTCGTCACAAAATTACTCGTAAAAGACCCCGTGAATTACTTGGAAGTTCGTAAACGGCGTTCATAACGCGCGTCCTCGCGGGTCGTAGCGCCTTCCATAAAAAGCAGTGAATGGAAAGTCGCTTTTAGCAGTTTTCTTTCTCTCGTTCACGCCCCGTTAAGCGCAAAGCAGTGGAGCACAATTTGGATGCAGATACGGCCCTTCGTCTTGTGAAGGGCGCACGCCCTTCGTCTTCTGGAGTGCGTCCGAATATCCATACAGCTTCGGCCTTTGTTCCTCTGAAATCCCCCCTCCCCCACCGATGTTCTCTGGAGGCTTTAACACCATTTTGCCAAAGGCCATTTCGCTTCTCTTTGCGTGATGTTTGCGAGATACTGGTGGCCGCTGCTGGCATTTTTACGTTGGAAATGCGTCGTTGGTTGGTGAACATTTCACTGGCGTTTCACCATCCTCGCAAATGCGACCATATAACTCTGTTTCCTCTCCGCTGAGAACCATTTTGCACTTTCCTCCTCTTGCTGCTACCCAGAAACCCTCTTCATCACTGATATTTATTTCCTGTTTTTTTGTTTCTGAGTCTCTTCGCGAAAGAACCATATTTTCACTATTCTTGTGCCGTTTGTAACACGTTTCTTCCACACACTAATCACAATCCGTAGTATTTTCTTTTTACGTATGTTGTTTTCTTTGTCGTTTGCCGGAGAGTGTGCATGGTCGTTGGTTTTAGCCATGTATTTTTTGGTGATGTGTTTTACTTCTCCATATTAAATTAAAACAATATCAAGTTAATATCGAAAGTAATATGCTCACTAATAATTTCTAGTGGAGATGTACTTTCTGATTTTTCAATTCGGTATTTTTGACTGTTTTAAACTAGAAATCTGCACGCCATTTAAAATAAAAACCTCTACTTACGGTATATTTATTACCTGTATTACGATAAAAAATTATTTAATCAATCATAAAAAAACTATTAAAAATGAGAAGAAGAATATATAAAAATGTTTTTTATATATTAATTATTTCGGTGGCATAAACATCAAGGCCATTAGCAACTAAGTTATTTAGTGTAGAAGTGTACATAGCATGTAACATAACATACTATCATAATTAACCGTAAATATATTATTGTTGTGTACAGAATTAATCCCCAGTGTACTTCAAGCATATATAAAGATTCTTAACATATTGAGTAAATTAGTGATGTTTCAGGGCAGGTCAACTGCTACGCTAAGTCCCATTAGTGAATATTTATTGTGAGAGGTGGAGTGTTCTTCCTCCGCTGAAAGGCGAGATCCGGCGGCTTGTGAGAGATTTCCCTCTTCAGGTATTTTCGTATGGGAAGTGTATAGAACGAGGAAGATAAGGAACGAGTGTTTATTAGAGAACTTGATATTGAACGAAGAAATCACGAAAAACTGCCAATAAGAGCAGCCGGACGGTGAACGTCTTCTCTAGACAGCTGCTGAATTAATAATAACTAAACTAATAATAATAATAATAATAATAATAATAATAATAAATGTTAATATAATTATTATTAGAGGAAAGTGTACAAACCCTGGCACCCACAGCGCCCTCTAGTATTCTTGAATCCAATTTTCTACACAATTATATTAAAATGTATGCAATATATACCTTACTTAGTTTCACAAATGTTACATTCGTCTTAAAATAATTGGCCAGGTAGTTTAAGAATAAAATATTTTTTCGCAAACATTGCATTTTATGCATTTTTTAAATAAGTTTCCTAATGTGAGCTCCCGGCAATAAATGGGTAATAATAAACGGGTAAAACTAATTTAACTAACTGCAAATAGATTTAACTCAGTATAATTTTACAAAAATTCAAGTTTCTTTATAATTCACATTCTACATAAGACATAGTCGTATATGTCTTGTACATAGCCTATATATTGAAGTGCGACAATAATCACATACATAAGCGTAATTTTCCAGCTCCGCAGATTCTATATGAACTCAACAGTAAACACATAAGGCTCATCTCCTGTAGGTCTCCAACAGCCCTCTGAAAAGTTTACACCGCCAACCATTCACTCTGCATTTTCTTAATTTGGAAGGGAAGAAGTCCTTGCTAGAACTTCAGTTCGGAAAAGCCAGATGACATGCCGCTGAATTTCTAGCCGAATTTGAAATATACCTTTTGATTTTTGTTTAACTTAAGAATTCTCTTAAATCTATCTCTTTTCGACTTCTTTGGAATTAAATTTTGAAATTCTCTCTTCTTTCAATCCTCTCAAACGGATAGACTTGAGAGTAGATTCTTGTTTATTTATTAAGCTCCTATGGTATAAAGAGTTTTAAAACGTTAACTGTTTTTATATTACAAGACTAAAACTTAGAGGCCCGCATTAGGGATCTTTGGAAGGCTGGGTTAGACACCAGCGTATTTATATTCCAAATGACAATAACTTTTTCAAGGCTGTAAAATTAATTAATTACCTATTCAATAGCTCGTAAAGTCCTCTCAAAATAATGTAATGGTTAGAAGACTAACGATGAAGTATCAAAATTATGCATCTGCGAATAAGAATGTTAAAAAAATATTTCTTTCACTGTTCACGATAATGTTCGACTGTACAGCAACAAGTGAAAATGAAGACACTGCCGTTTGACTGCGTTTTCGGTCTTGGAAAGAACTATAATTTTAGTACGTTGCCAATAGGCAACAGCATTCTGTAGAGCCGCAAATCAAGGGGCTGGCATTAAGAACCGAGCCCGGGTTTGGGTACGTTCCACTATTTTTTAAGTATCTTAAATATTTCCTTAAATCTTTAAAAATATTACCACTAAGATATATGACATTTTGTCACAATACACCAGCAAGTATTTATTTTGAAAGGTAAGACTGCAACACAATGAATTGCTTATCTTCATTCATTGTCAATTACACTCAAAAGAGTTTTAAATTACTAATATAAAAAATATTTGGAAAAATAAAAACTGAAATTAACTCTTTTATAATAAGATAAAGTTTTAAATAATAAATTTTGTATAATTTCTAATTTTCCCCTTTTGGAACACAACAATTTTCTTTGGGGGTTTCTTTTTCAGTTCTTTTGAATTAATGACGCTTCTTCATGGAAATCTCTACGTGATTATTTTAAAAGTTACCCATATGGATATATAAAAATGCGCTATTAGTGGATTGCACTCAGCGTTGGAGAGGGAGCGTATACCAGGATTGCACTCAGCGTTGGAGAGGGAGCGTATACCAGGATTGCACTCAGCGTTGGAGAGGGAGCGTATACCAGGATTGCACTCAGCGTTGGAGAGGGAGCTTATGTACCCAGTGCGTTCCGCCTGCTTGCGTGCCACTCCTTCCTCGCTGCCCGGCCCCTGCACTGCCGCAGGGAAACGCTGGCGGCAGATGCCACCGGCAACGCCCCCTACACTACCCTCCCCCTCCCCCGCCCCCAGCCCTCGCACACCCCTCCCTCCATCTGTAATCCCCTGCTGAGCTCTGCTCCCGAGCATGTTGAGCAAGGGCTCTACTTTGGATTTGCAATGAGAAGTATGAAATGGTACCAGGTAGCAAACAATCCTGCATTTTACAAATCCGTATGTTTATAGTGCATTGTAATCTGTAACCCTTGGATGCTTGTTTAACGAACTCATGCGTGTGGTTTCTGCGATTTTATTACCCAGTGAACACAGTTACACGGGTCCATTTTTATAGGTTCATAACAGCACAAGTGCATTTTAAATGTCTTTTCTCGATTAATAATAATAATAATAATAATAATATTATTATTATTATTATTATTATTATTATTATTATTTACAAAAAAAACTCAAAATCATTACAGTCACTGAGACATTTTCCTGCATACTTTGCGTTCAACATGTTCACTGTAAATGACATGAAATAAAAGTTAAATTATTGATTAATCGACATAATTATATGAATATATACTTATTGGATATAATATTCCATATTTATTATATTCTATTTGACATCTTTTGGGAAGTACTTAATAGGAACAAAACTTCAAAAAATATTGTTTCCCTTATGACACCAAATATTACTCTCAGAATAAAATAAAAAATACAAGTCAGCGTAAGAAAGATGAGGATGTTTTGTTTCTCTCTTGTGTTTGTTCTTACGTTTGTCCACAATGCAAAGATAAGTCGAGTAGTCATTTAGAATAATGCTATTAAGGTCATAAGGCACAAATTACATTACTTACGGGCTAAATTTCTTTGTGATCATTTCATTAAATAGTAATTATTGATTGTATTTAATTACGGTTTGCTACCCGAACTTTATGACCGGCGGTAAGATTACTCCGGATTTCATTTCCCACACTCACATTGAAAAAAATCACTCTCGTTGATTCGTTATTAAACTTTTCATGCGGCGGAATTTCATTTCTTCTTTGCACCACCGCTGTCCTCTTCGTCATTCGGAGAGCTCCGCGCTGGAATTCCTTGCTTGAAAAAAATTCCTCTCATCGTCCCGACAAAGCACATGATATGTGTGAATATAATGAAATTGCCTATATCTGGCTGTTTTTATGTCATTTCAGTGCCATCGAGATTAAACCAATATTTTTTTTCAAAATGGGGTTTTTCGTTAAGAGTTCTCTTCTGTGCTTCTCTGCGTGTGTACGAATATATATGCGTATTGAACCGCATAGCGTGCAGGAGTACAGCTCTCGATTCCGTGATGCCGGCCATGCGTATTATGAAAATCTGGAGGGTCCATTGGAACATGCTCATCCCTTCAATGCACATCTCTGCCAGCGAGATTAAAACTAGAAAGCGTATGTTCCTCTCCGAGATCAGTTCTTCGGAATTCTCACATTTGCTTCGCAGTTTAATTTTCTAGCACGCTCAGTTTAAGTGTACACAATAGTCTATACATATTGGCACTAGAGATGAGTATTTAGCAATATTTACTGAACGACTATGACCAGTCTCTGTGTGATGAAGATTTTAAGACTTCCAACTAACATTTGTTTTATTGATCTCCTTTCAATAAGCGTATTTACTAGTACGTAGAAAGTATGCATTTGTGAATGCATTTGTGCATATAGTGTATTTCTAACTCTAAGGCAGTATGTTAGTGTATTATTTTATATTTCCACCACATGGAGTTAAAATTATTAAAGAAGTTCTTTACATTGTTTTCCAAAATACCTTTCTGGGATGAAAGTGAAAAAATATTACAAAGAAATGTAAAAATATTTTAATTTTCATCCGCAGACCTAACAAATAATAATATATTTGTCGTGCTTTCTGAAATAAATTCCTTCTCGTATATACATCGTGAACTTCTTACCTTCACCATATATTCAACTCAAAAACCTAGTTGAATACATTGTAACCTGATGAGTAAATCCTAACTAGATGAGTGAAAACTGCTAGTAAAATATGTTCATTGTCATTTGTTCTGATATTTTCATGTATCTTTGCCGTTCAAAGCTATTATTATAATCATATCCAACATTGGAAAATATATTTTCGTTTCCAATGGCATATCGTATTTACGTTATATTTTATTTCATTCTCAGAATTATAAATTCTATTTACAATACATTACTTTCACTTTCACATTTAACTACAGACGATTGCAGAACGCTTCAACATTTTCCCGTTCTCCAACAAGAGATTCCGCGCGCCTCTCGTGAGAGATTACCATGCAGCGGCCGCAAAGTCTTGAAAAAGGCACTTCTTTTGTATTACCCGTCTCGCGTTACACAGATCAAAAAAAGTTGGCGAGGGATTTAATTAGAGCGCCCGCAAGATCCGCGATACGCCTGCAATTATGCGTCCGCGGCCGCTGCCGGGGGCGGAATAGGGCGGCGGCACGGAAGCGGCGCTCGCTCACGCCTCGTGACCCTCGCCTGTTGGCCGCACGCGGCGCCGCGCCGCCTCGCACGGCTCTCATTGGTTAAGCTATTGATTCCGGACGCGTCAACACCAATATATATATATATATATATATATATATATATATATATAATATATATATATATATATATATATATATACACACACACACATACATATCCGACTTCGCCGGCCAGCTACCGGTGTCCCCCATGCCTGGGCCTAGTTAAATTCCCATTAACATCCGCCTTCTTGAGCTTCGCAGTGCTATTTTTGTATGCCCGCAGGGCTATTAAGTGTATTGAGAGTGTGCCAAAAAAGGGCATGGAAGTGATCAAATTGAAAGGTGGCATCACAAACTGACAGAAACAAAAGCTCTCTGCGACGTGTAATTTTTGTCATTACCTTGCTTAGTTCAGATGTTAAATAATCTATAACAATTGCATATTGGAGTACCACATGTTGAAGTTCATAAAATGTGACCCTCAAAATATATAGTTGAAAGAAAATTGTATTATTTTCTTCGGTGCAATGATCATAATAATTTGGCAACCCACTTATATAATGGTCAAAGGCCAAATAAGTGATTATGAAAGAAATCAATATTTCAAATAATCATAACTTATTGTTTAATTGTCATTTAGTAAATCATGATGTTTAATGTAAGCAAAGCGTTTGTATTAAATGATTAAATTGTCTGATACCGATTTCAATGCTTATTATTCCCCAACCATACGCTCACTTACATTTTTGAGTGCTCATTGCGTCATAGCCTTTCGAAATATCCGAGCGGTTCATTAGACAAAATATTCTTAATATTGTCTCAAGAGCTTATTACTGTTTACCTTCCACATAATAATTAATGTTCCTTTAAATTACACTTATGAATATATATTATATATGTCTTTTAATGATCAGTAAGAAATATATATATATAATCTTTATGGTGACAAGAGAGAGCAGAAAAAACTGGAAATGTAGATCTCTTTGGGATTTTTATTTCTACTGCAATTTTTTGTCCCTTTCAATTCAAAATTTATACTTATTTACATTGACAATGGAAACATGGTTGTTTACTCCTAGAATCTTTCACTTATCCTAAAATAAATTATAATGGGATTTTTTTAAATTATTCACATTATAAATTAAAATTTATATATATATATATTAGGTAGAGGAGAGAAGAAAGGAGATACTATAGAGATACACATTTAATTTTTTCTTGAGTTTTAGAGAATGGGCGCATACACAGAAGCCGCTCTGCCGTCCCAGAATCCCCAGCTAAAAAACTAAAATTATTCATCAAAAGGAAACTAGTACTTGGCGTCTAAAGGTGCTCTTTTAGAATGCCTTAAAAACGTTCTACTCGACTGAAAAGCGTGATTTTTATTTTAAATTAAAGGTTTAATAGAATAAGCGCTGAATAATAACAATACTTGAAAATAAACACAACGTACCGCTTATCTGCATGCAATTATTTTAACACTATTTTGTTACGATAGTTGCAATTTATCTAAAGCAACTATCGTTTTGTCCGGCCCGGACAAGCTTGTGAGTCTAAAGTTATAGTAGCAAAGTTAAGGTAGTTAGTCTTAAGTGCTAAAATCAGTGAACGTTTTTAGTGAATGGATAGTCAGTGAATGGAATGTAAACCGTCAATGTTCACGGGTTTCCATTAATTGTCATACGACCAGGAAACGTTGCTAATGTTGCTCCCGCATTGGGTCGGGAGATCCGGCGTCTACCTCGAATCGGTTTGCAGGTACCCTTTTCCAGGTATCTACCCAGCAGGGGACCGCGCTAGCCGGAACAAGCTATAAGCTCTCGTTTAGTCTCCCGACAGGTGTTGTAGTATAGTGCACGTAAGTGCAAGTGTGTGTAAGTAAGGAGTGAATATACATTGGTCGAGGAAGAGGAAGGAAAGAGCGCGCACGGTCCGTTGCCCGTTTCTTGGGATACTGCTCCTGCATCTGCCAGTTATTAGTCGAAGAAGTCACTTCAAACAAAAAGCCGGCCGCCAGAATTATCCTCAAGCAGTGGTTGTTACGCTGGAGAATGGAAGAGGTTGCTCATTAAGAGGAGCACTAGAAGTAAAACAGATGATTTGATATGAGAGGTGTGTGGTGAAAAGGAGAAATATGTGTATTAGATTTTGAAATAGGTTGTGAAATGTAGAGATAAGAGATTTTGAGGTGAAAGAGAACAGGAGTGGAAAGAGGTGGAAATGAAGGGGTGAAAGCCGATGAAGATGGTGTAGGCGATGGGGGAGACAGTGGTGTTGCGTTGGTGTTGTTACAAGCGGTTGCAAAGAACGGTAGTCCTGATGGAAATGGTGTTGGTCGTGATAGTAGTAGTGATGGTGATTTGGCCTCTGTCTACGACGACAGCTACGATATTGTAGTGGAGACGCACTACAGTGTTAGTTTGCTAGGAATGGTGAATATTACTGACAGAAATAGCAAGACTGCATTGATACTTAAGGGGATAATTTGTAAACACGAAAGGGGAATCTGAATTCTAAATGCCCCTGTTTGTAACTTGTTCAGTGTATTCAACGGATTACAGGAATAATGAAGATAAATACGTTAGACTTATAATTCCGAAGATGCTAACTGCTTCATTGTCACTAAGGTAGCCAAACACACTCTATGATTATGAATGATCAAACTTGTAGTGTTTTAGAGTCCTTTTCTTTAAATGCTATAATCCCCCTCTAGTGGAAATAAGTAATTGATGGCAATACGATAAATTCTTGTCGAAAAACGTCAAATTTATCGCACAAAGTTTTGTATCATCCAACTAATGATATCAATGTAAACATTGACATCTGATCATTTTAATTCCTTTTTACTAACTCAACTAAAAAAATAAACTAACAAACATATTTGCATTTTATTATTTTGCCCTATCTGAAATCTCTATTGCTGGTAGTTTTGTTTTTATCATGAAAGGTTGAATGTAAAGGACGTATAAAAGTTTATGTAGACTACATTTTTTAACGAAGCAATTTTTTTATGTATTTCCAATTTGAAAAAATTAACGCATGAATTGATAACAAAAGTGTGAAAGAGAAAAATAATGCTGTTCATAGCATAAATTTCATCGGAATAATCAAGGATTGCGGTGCGATAATTTATATTTAAACAATAAGAATCATGTAGAATTCTGCTGTCATTATTAATGAAGCAAACGTTCCAAATATTCTTCTAATATTTGCGATATTTCCTTTTATTTTATGCTTCTAAAACTCGGTTAAATTGAATATATGATGATCTCTCAAAGTTTTCTGTTTTATATCGTGACAATTATCTACTTTTCAGTCCTGTGTTCGAAGATAAAGCTTCAAAGTCGTCCAGTTTAGAATAGCTATACGCTTCACATATAACTGATTGAATTGCTGACCTCCGTAGAGCACTATTTTACGATTCTCTTCCACTTGGCGCAACCGGCGTTCGGGGGCAACTTCAGGGCAACGTCATTTCCTCTATTACTGTGGCTCCTAGTTCTGCAGGGCGCATCTCGTGACGACTGAGAGGGGCGGCGGTAGTCAACGTTTTATCTCAGCATCTTTGTTACCCTTGCAAATAACGTGACCGAGGCGCACTATCTCTCCTGGCGATGTTTACTCGCGCTCTTCTCTCTACAAATTTGTTTTCAGTGGGAAAACCTCGAAATGCAAAGAACACAGTGAATGTGTATTTAGTCTCGCGGCTATTCAGCATGCATGGAAAAATCCGAATATTACGCTGACCGCTGCTCTGGTTAATGATATGTGTTATTCTTGCGAATTTTTGAAAAAATGCATACATTGTTCTGTAAATAAAATGTGTCTATTTTGTAGTCAGATTCAATCTTATTGTCAAAAATTAAAACTACATTATTGTTCAGATCATGAGTTAAGTACTGCAGAAAACAATTTTGTTCCTATGTATTCTAATACTATGCTCAATTTTTAGCACATTTTCACTTCCAGTTTGACAAATATAAGTTTGTGTTTTCCACTTCATTTATTTGTATACACATTATATACGCTTCAATGAATATCATTAGAACCTTTTTAATAGTATACTCTAATTACGTCTGTATTGGTATTTGAGAATCAATGTAACTGGTAATTATCTCGGACAATATTTAGAAGAAAATTTTTGAGTATATTGTGCGATACATTCGCTGCAAGCCGGCACCATACATTTATTAAAATGTAGTACATCATTTTGTAAACTGCAAAGCGACGCCGCCACGATAGCACCACTCCGCACCATCATATTGTTGGCTAACCGGCTCTGCAGGGCTGGGCAAGACCCACCCCCTCGCCTGGTGGGTGGAAAGGGAATCACGCGTTACCACCTGATCCAGCTCAGAAGTCCGGAAGTGAACTCCAACTGCTCGGTAGTGAAAATCATTCGACGCCATGGTTTAAACCGAGTGGGTGTTCGCCACCCGCCAGACTCGCCAATTCAAACCCTACGAATCAGCTGCAAGGGCCCGCGAGACGTGAGAGGTCAAGGGTGCAAACGTATAGATCAAAAACGTAATTTCGTGCTTCGCCCCCGATCGGACGCTTTTTCCGGAATTCATCTCCAGCCACGGTGTTCCGGAGCCGCCAGGTGCAGTGTAGCTCTGTGTAACGCCATGCAGGGTCTGTGAAGGTCTGTGCAGGATCTTTCGCGACGGCTAGCCGCGACCTAGGGTAAAATTGCTTGTAGCCAGTATTCCTCGGCCTCGACTGGGTACAGGTGGATGCAGAAGTCCACGAGAACAGGCCACGACTAGGGGATCACGACGTCCATGTGAACTTCCTTGACCGAGCGTTCACATCCAGACTGTGGGTAGATTTTCGACTCTAGCTAGACATCTGGGTCAAGTTCGGTTGCTGTTTCGAGGAGAATTCTACCGTACGGTAGAATACCGGTAAAGTACCGTACGGCTCTGATCGGTAATTTTCCGTGGTTTCTCCGATCAACACCAGGCAGTACCCTAAAGAACGGGCCATGATCCGTGGGCGATCTTCCTTTCCTCTTCCTGGTCCTATCCTCATTCCTTACTTACACTTGCATGCATTACACTACCATATTTGCCGGGAGATCTGTCGGAGCTTGGAACTTGTCCCGGCTATGGCGGAGTCCCGCTGATGGAAGATACCCGGTTGGGGAAAAGCCCGCTAGGAGACGGTAGGTCGGTGCCGGATATCACCATCCGGTGGGGAAAGATCACCGCCACCTCCCGAGGAAAACACACGCACTACAATTTCGGGACTAATGACTTTAGCAGTTGACGCGCCTGGACCCAATAATCAATTAAACCAGACCACGCCATGGGCAAAGCGTGAGTTGTCACGATCGTAAACGATTTGAATTTCCTTCGCCGCTGAACGCATTCTAAACGCATTCTTCAGTGAACTCCGATGAACTTGGCCCGGACATGAGGAATCGCTGCTTCCTGGACGGAAGGTGCTATATACAGCCTCTACCTCAACCCCCTCCCCCCCGGCTGAGACGGGACAGCCGAAAGACAGACAGCTGGAATTTCACCGCATCTCTCTACCGCCTGGACCGCAGCACGAAGCCTTCAGGAACATGGAACTTCGGAGAGGCTTCACTTAGACACCTTCCGGGTGCAATCGAGAAGTATCAATTTTACTGCAAAATGGAATGAGAGCGGAGATCTATGTTAACACAATAATAACATAAAACCTCTTTTTATTTCTGTTGTTTTCTTAATTTTGTTCAAATTCAGCAAATTATGTTCACTTTATATTTCGTGATTATGATCATTACATGCATGTTTTAATTAAATTATTTTTCTTAGTAGTTTAATGCAACCCCGACGGTCTTCTTCATCCCCTGGCAACTCCGTACGTTAAAGATTAGGGCAAAATCAAGCAAGCGAAGGTTTTGGTACTTTAGCGCCGCGTCTTGTTCATTGAATATTTTATTAATTATTAATATGCGAGTACTAAGATAATCAAAGAAGAACTAATTTATTTAATATCCTTTTGAATAGGTTTGAATAATCAAACAATTAATTTGCATGTCATTTTGTAATTATCACCCAATGCAAGCTACCAGCTGAGTATATAATATAGTGAACTTGATTAGATTATACTGGATACTATAAATTATATCCTAGTCATGGGAAGACGGGTTCCATTTACGAAAGCACTTTGAAATACTGGCACATTTCCTGCTGTTGGATATCGTGTATCTGAAGAAATTGAAAAGTTTAGTTCGTTTTATTTGCAACCAAATTTGAGCTGTCTGGATGTATTTCATTATGCATACATTTTTTTCAGCAGCTATCAATAATATGAATTCGATTTATTTATTTATTTATTTTATTTTACGTCAAAAAAACAGTTAAAAACTGCGTATGACGTGCTATGGGGAAAAGTGAAGTGTGCACATTTTCAAAATTCTCTGATCCCTACACTAAGTCATATACTACTTAAATTTTGAAAGGGAGAAAAAAAACTCCCATGTAGTAAAATCTATTTTCAAAAATAAATAAGCAATAAATTTTGAATTTTGAAAGGGAGAAAAAAAACAAAAAACTCCCATGTAATCAAATCTATTTTCAAGGATAAATAGCAATAAATAGCAATAATAGATTTAATTAAGTGCCTGAGAATCTAGGAAAATTAATCAGGGAAAATTCTGTCAGTTTTGATCGATAGATTTTGTAAAGAGGATTTTTATTTTGCAGGGATATGTCAACAAGAAATGCGTTTCTTGCCTTTCATGCATATGTTGTCTATTGTACGTGAATTTTATAGATCAATCACGTCCTTTGCCTAATTGATATTTGCAATTACCTTATGCACGCAGGGTTCACTCAGAGATTTATAATGTGAGTGTTTGTCAGCATTCGCCCCGTAGTCTCGCTGGTAGTTCTCGCGATAATACTCATGCATAGAAAAGCTTAATGCTGAAAGATAAAACGCCCGGAGCACGCGATGTGTAGAGCTCTCTAGAGTTAACGACAGCCCCTAAAACCAAGCAACACAGGGACGACGGTGGGTATTGTTACTGGAATTAAAATTAGTTTTATAAAACATAATATTGCCACTGCGGGAATAAAGGTAAGCTTCCTAATTGTAACTGTACCTTGGACGGTGTCTAACCGCAAACACTGTCATGAAAGTTTATTATAACACAAAATATGCCACTGAAAGTCACCAAGAGCGACTATATTTTCAGTATACAGTAAAAAGATTTCGGTCGTTTTTAGTAATTTGAACTTCCACCAAAAGACATTTTCCCTTTATTGTGACTGCCTCTTACCCCTTATTGTAATCGCATATTACCCCTTATTGTGACCGCCTCCTCCCCTTATTGGACGCCTCCTTACCCTTATTGCGACCGCCCCTTATCCCTTATTGTGACCGCCTCTTACCCTTATTGTGACTGCCTTTTACCCTTATTGTGACCGCCCCTTACCCTTATTGCGACCGCCTCTTACCCCTTATTATGACCGCCCCTTACGCCTTATTTTGACCGTCTCTTTTCCCTTATTGTGACCCTTCTTACCCCTTATTGTGCTCTACGTGAAGGAGAAGATTCAGTACTGCGAGGATATGCAGAACAACTACACAATCACGCGAATGAAACGGCACCTTGTAAACTAATACTTTTTATGACACATCTGACCATTCGCACTGCCCCTCCAAATTGATGATGATACTGCTGATTTCAGCCTCTGCAATTGACGTACAAAAATCTCCAGTGTTCACAATGCATTATTTTCAAAATATTTTGGAAGTTTATGTCATATTTTGTGAAATAAATCTACTTTTTAAAAAGAAGACGGCTATTCTGTCTCGATTCAATTGGCAAATCTACTGTTTTATGTTTCTTGCACATCTAATATCTTCACAACTAAACTAAAATTCATCAATTTATCACATCACTATTCTCAATTTTTTTAAATTTGTGCACAATTTTGTGTTTTGAAGGAGTTTTAACTTTTTTGTTTACTAAAATAAACTTCACACAAATGTACGAAATTAAACGGTTTCCGTCTGTCATTCATCTATCTCATTCACAGATATCGCGCCGTTGACATTTGATTCGTTCTCAAAGGCATGGTACGGAATAATACCTGTTAGACGTTAATTCTAATTAGAAATGATACATCTACATATATCATCGCAAAGGATATGTTCTTTATAGTAGTAAAATAATATGTAGTTTATAATAGTAAATGAACAGTAATTGGTTTTGAAGCCTTCCGCTATCTGCCTGAAATACTTCAGTAGGAGAAGAATCACAAGATCCGCATGCAGGCTCTTTTCGAATCTATCATCATTAGGGCGTTCCTAGATAGCAGCAATCATGTATGATTACGTGAAAAGAGTATGAAACGTTCTGCGCTTACGGTTACGTCTAGAATTATGAATGAATTATGAGTTCGTGCAAGTTTAAAATTTCCATGTTCAGAATGAAGGTCAAGTACTCTCTTTATGATCTACATAAACCTCATTTCTCAATCTTGTTACAATATGCGTAAGTCATACGGGGAAAATTAACCTCTATCTATATAGCAAGGTTTGAAAATCGTGACATTTTAATCAGAAGCAGGGGATATGTATTCCCTTTCCTTCGTTGAATTCGAACATTTAACAGTTTTGTGGTTCTTTGGAAAAAGTAGAAATATCTGAACTTTCATCTTTCGCGACCCTTTAAGCATATTGGTTTTGACCGTCACCTAAGCATGCAAAGCAAACAATGGGCCACGAATTAATCTCGAGAGTTCCGTCATTTACGATAGTATTGACCGTAAAATGAGACCTTGTTTTCCCTGGGGCACGCCCAGTGCAGCGCTGTTCACGGGCAAACGGATCGACGTGAATGGCGCGCGATACTATCGACTGTCGAGCTTCTGCGAATGGGCTTGCTGGCGTCGGGGCAACGACAGGGCTCCGCGACAACCGCGAGTGGTCGAGGGGGGGGGCGGAAGGAGAGAAAGGGGCGAGTTCTGATGCGGAACAGTAGGCCGATTTATCACGTTACTTCAAATAGTCAAAAAATAATTCATTTTTAAACAATTAGAAAAACAAAATATTATTGAATTATGTTTGGAAAATAGTAAAGAAAATCCATTAAGATAGATAAATAAAATGGTAAAATGAGGATTGGAATATGTTGAATACTGCTTGAAAGGTTGTGAAAGGTGTCAAAATCTCTCTAGCTAAATCATTTTATAGAACGGAAGAGGAACTTAATGTTTCAAAGTAAGAATTCGTGTTCTTCTTTAATGAAAAAGGAGAATGTAAAAAACATTAATGAAAGAAAATTATATATCTCATTTAAATAAACTTTTGCATTTTTACAATTTCCTCTATTGACTATGTGTTTTGTTCAATTAGGTGCAATTTGTATTCATTGACAAAATATAAATTATTACTTGTTAGAATTTCTCTATTTCAATTTAACCGACATTATTTAACTCTTTATACTTAGCAGTTCTTTAATTGTATTTGAAGAAATAACTGCTTTTTTGACGTAAAATAAATAAATAACACAATATAATTGGGACTGAATTACATTTACTGAATTATTTATACTTTTAGGATAATCACCAAATTCAGGGTATAGAGATTAAAGGGAGCAATCGATATGTGGCACCGTTTAGGCTCATCTCATGTTTACATTGTTTTGGTTCAATAGATTGGTTCATATTTTCCCCTTAATTTAGGACACTGCAATATATATGAGAAAGGACTTTCTTGTTTAAGATAACTCCACCAGATCATGAATAAATAAAAAACTTGTAAGGGATGTCATGTTAATAAAACAGTTTTTATTATATTTATTATATATTATACGTCAATTTCCAAGAGAGAGATGTGACTTTTTTATACAAATTTTGACGTTAGAAACGCATCTGAGACTAAGGCATAATATTTAAATGAAATTTAACTAATGGGAAACTATTGAGAAAAGCTAACGTGGTGAATGTTTAACCGATCAAAGAAATTTGACATAATTAGAACTATCATTATATGCATACTCAAGTGCAACGGGCATCAAATAAGATTAAACTCTACAATTATTATTAGTGAAAAGCTTTAAAGATCGACAACGCGCTCGGCGTGACATAAACTGACCGAAGTCGGTCATCTCCTCGCATGGTATTGTTCGTCATCACCCCTTAAAATCACCTATCGTTTCATCACATAGTTACCATAGTAAATGCAATAGTGGTCGCTAATGACCTTAAATGTTGAAGCGACCTTAAATAAACCAATTAAAAAAAAGATCGACAACATACTTCCCAAAACAATTAGAATGGCAGGCACTGTGCTGTTAGGCATCGCTGTGACGGCTCGCCGGTTTGCAAAGCTTCATCCTCACCTACCTCTCTCACGTCTTTAAAACCTTCTTTACAGCCTGCAGCCTGGCCGCTCAATATGTGTTTACCGCCGTGAATTCGATGCTGTGCTGGAAATTGGCCTTCGTAACTCTGTGTTATCGGCGCAGATTAAATAGATATAGCGCTTAATGGGGAGTTATTGGCTCCGGGAGCGGCTGCGCGTGATTTGCAAGTCACGAAGGCGCTGCGATGGCGTGCGCCGCCCTGCGCCGCTGCGCGTCGAACAAGGCAGCGCCGCCCGCGCTTTTTGCAAGCGCAGCCAGGTGCCCCGCAGGGTCCAACACGAGGCCCTATACTCTATCCGCAACGCTCCCCCAATTCAACCATTTGACCCTTTGGAATGACAAACTTCCTACTCACATTTTCATTTGTTTCGAGAAAACTGACATCAAAGTTTTGTAAAATTATTGTTCAATCGCTGATTTTTTTCAGTATCTATTTGTCCGCAAATTTCATCACGAGAATGTTACACTTTTAGTAGAAAACAGGTAGAATCTTATCTTCTACAAAATATTTTTTTCGATTTGACACTTAGAACCTTGACATTCAAAGGATCACACGGTCTGGAGAAGAATTCTGGTGGACGGCTGCTTTTTTAAGGAGTTTTCCGTAGTTTCTCCGATCAGTACCAAGCAAATTCTGGAGTAGCACCATAAGAGATGGGTCACAGACCTTATGTAATCTTCCCTACTCATCCATGTATCCTCATTACATATCCTTACATTCACATACAATTACATTTTCACACATGTCGGGAGATCAATCGCTTGTTTCGGCTTAGGCTGTCCCGTTGTAGCGTAATACCTGGAGATGGGGAAACCTAGTCGACGCATAGACCGGCACAGGTTTTCACATTCCAGTGCAATGAAAACACTGACACGTCCCGAGATATAACACGCGCTACTCTTACGAGACAAATGACCCCGGTAATTGTCACACTTGGAATAAATATTTAAAGCGAGGCCGCATAGAGGCAAATGAGCTATTTTATAGCTCTTCCTTAATATGTTCCCATTCATAGTAAATGATAAAAGTGAATATTTATAAGATTTTTAAAAAAAGATGAACATTCTGATGTGGAATATTGCATAGCGTATTTCAAATTAAATCTATTTTATTGCGATTCAACTTAACAAGTACAGATGAATATTTTTAAAGGTTTCTCAAGGTTGAGGCGGCTTCGGAGCTGTTGGTACTTCGATCAGCATCCAATCAGGCGGAGTCTAGGCTGCGAGTCCAGTCCCGGGCGATGCAGTGGGGAGGAGCGTGCGGCACGGGCGTGGTGAGATAAGCGTAGAGAGCGGACGAAGCTGCCGGGGAGGTAACTAAATGCCCCAGCATCGCCGAGTTATCAGCTAATATTCATTAATGACAGTAATGCCTGCATAGTATTACAGAATGTTTGTGAGCATCGGGAAAATTTAGTGCTAGTTCCACCTCTAGTTGAAAGTAATTATTTTCATTTCGGACTGACGTGAAGCGATAAATCAATAGATGGGCCAACAGTTGAAGGAAAGGGGAGTTGACGGTTAGAGATGGAATTACAAATTCGAATATCGGTAACATAAATACATTTCTTTTTTCGATTGAATCCGTGCGGATTATTAAGGCACTTGCATCACATTAAAGAAATTTTTTTTTTAGGAATATTCTGTTTTTCTATTTGTTTCCAGTAATTGAACACTGTTAACAGTTAGTCACAGAATAAATATAATTTATATAATTGCTAAAGGTCCATAAAAGTAAAAAGTACACAGAAAAAGTAACACAGTTTTTCATAAGAAAGCAGCGAAACAATCTCATATACGAAAGAAAATACAGAATTTGCTGCCTGGAAAGAAACAATGAGCTACGTGCAGAACAACAGCTTTTCGAATTAGCTCCAAGCGCGAAGCAAAGAAGGCAAATGAACATATCATTAGTTAAATCATACGGCGAGAATTAGGAGGTCGCTGGTGCGCACAAGCTGTAAAAATAAACCTCGGGACGGTCGTTCAGGGCATGTTAGAGCAGTCGTTTGGCAATTCCAGGGGGCCGTGTGCAGTGTTGCGCAACGGAGAAGAGGCGAGTGGGCGTGGAGGGGAGGCGGGGGGGGCGGGGTTTGCGCAACCGGGCGACTCTCCCCTTGAGAGCGATTACTTCCACTGCTCCGCTGTAACTCCCGACGCAAACCTCGCACATCTCATAAAACAGCGCTGCGAATTCCGCTCTTCTTGGCGGGCCGCGGCAGGACTTTTGCCGCAGGATAACCATCGCGAACTTCCATCTCCTTTCATTGCGCCCTTTAAACGAGGCCCCCGGGTTGTAGGTACAGCCATCCAGTTGTATCTAATGTAAGCGTGGCGTTAAACATTCACGGTGTTGTTCGTACGTAGATTAAAGCGGTGTTTAAGGGGTGGGACCGACGGGGAGGGACGGGGCACGCCAAAACGCTGTCGGGGACAGGATTTCAATTAAGAAACAATAGACATCTCGGTCGATGAATTTTTAACGTTTTATGCGAGGGTCGTGGTTTTAAAGAGACGCCAGAGGCAGGAGGCCATGGCGACCGCTCGTTCCGTACGCGTGGGGAGGTCATTCTGCGAATGGGGCCGGGGAGAGTGGGCGGGAAAGTTGGAAGGGAGGTTAAAGAAGTGGGGTTCATTAAAGAGCGGAAGCGCAGTGGTGATAACTTCCAGGGCGCGGCCCGCATGCAACAGCGCATTACGTCGTCTGTACTTAGAGCAGCGCGGGTCGCGCCGAGGAATGCACGGAACAAATTACCTGCCCCCATCTGCGCGCGTCATTTGTCAGTGAGTTTCGCACTCCGCTCTTCAACGGAATGCGCCTGCCGTTTTGCGTGACGTAATGGCATTTCAACTTTGAGTGCTTTCTCAAGTATTACGTGGTATAGAGCAAGCGTATACATTACACCCGCTACGTTTTCTGGGATAGAAAGTAATTTGATTCAGAATATTTTTAAAATGTTCTACGTGTTTTTAAAATTGTGTTGAAAAGAAGGTGTAACATTAGTTGATGTTGCGTAGAATAATTTTCATCAGTGCTGCGACAATTATTTGACTTTACGGTAGGCGTTTTACATATGTTCTCCACACCACTGAGTTTTGTTGCAGCGCACAAGTACGCGTCGAAGTTTGCGAGATCAAGACGCACAGAAATCGTGAACATGTTTCACCATTGTCATCCTCTCCATCAATATTCTGTCCTCGGATTCACCCAAACCATCACATTTAGATACGAATTGGAAGCATTCTCTTGTGGAGCGATTCGGAGTTTTCGAGAACATGCGCTAGCGCATAGCGGCTTCTCCGACTGGTAGAGCCACCCTGCGCATGTGCGTGTTCCCTGAAATTTCGAAAATTGTTCCTCGAATGGAAGCCTGTGACTTGGGACTTAGAGAATAAGGTTGAGGCAAACCTTACCGTAGCCAACGACCAGTCAAGTGAGGTCATAATGGGGTAAGTCTCGCCAGGTGTCTGTCGTGGCCTAAGGGAGCTTACCTCACTCTGTAGGTACGTTGGAGTAGTCCAATTGATTTACTCTTGGTATTTCAAAAAATACTGTATTGTTCATTGAGACTTTCTGAAATTTTTCCTTTAAATACTATTGTCCAATATATTTTCTTGAACTATTAGGAAGACACTGTTTGACTTAAGTACTACCAATTATCAATTTTTTTCAAACGAATGTAAAATACGTTGATTTTCTTTTGTAGAGAAGTATTTAGGTTTTCTTTTGTTCTTTTATTTTAAGCAAAATATTTAGAATCTGATTACATACATACATAAGGTAGTTCCCCTCATAATAACTAATGGGAAAACGAGTTTTTCTGGCAAAAATTTGCCGTTTTCCGACACGATTACATAACTTTCTCTTTTTACGAAGAACTTCATAAGAACAAGAAATATAAAAAATCACGAAAACGGACAAGAAATTCCTTGACGCTAGAAAACGGTGACCAATTCCATCACGTTATACAACAATTCAAGAGGCGTGAGAAAAATCCAGCAGTACAAAATTCAAAATGCTGTATTTTGTCTCGGATTCAGAAAATTTAATATGTTTACGCTACTGAATCACCAATATCAATCCTTCAGCAGTAGAAACTATGAATTACCGTAAAAAACTAAATAAAATGTCATTTTTAAATCTTCTTGTGTGTAAAATATCTTCAAATAGTTTTACACCATAAAAAACAGCAAGAAAGTAAATTATATGTCTGTAGTTGAAAAGCCGAGAAAATCGTAGGTTAGATTTTACAATTTTAATTTATATACCATAAAAAAATATAGGATATGAAAATTTGTACCATCATAAAACATTTTAGAATATTTTAATAGTAGTTAGAAACTAGCAAAAAGCTCAAAAATACCGCATTTCGTTTTGCAGAAACATACGCTTTGAGTAAATTCATATTGTATGCTATGTAAGTTGCCAAAGTGAACATAATTCTGCACTAATACCCCAATCTAAAGAACGAAAAGATAATTTTAATACATTATTTTCGGTTTTTCCATGCTTGTAGATTATTCTCTTCGTTTTTTGTTAAATTTAAACGATTTTTGTCTGATTGGACTACAAAAGCACAACTGGAGGTTTACAAAAGCACAAATACCACACTTTTCCTTACATTTTACATCCAAGCAACAGAAATAGTTCCATATATAGAGGAAAAGGTAGAATATTTTCGATCAGTAATTTTTGTTGTACTTGTCAATAATAACTATTTATTTACATATTACCGGATCACATACTTGTTTTAAATAAAACTATTTATCAATCTAGACGTTTTCTACTTCATTGAAATGCACTATTATCTTGACAGTACTAAAAGAACCAACGGTGTTTCATGCACTATTGTCCATAAAATATTTCCTCTATCTGACAACTGTAAAAAAAACATTTCTCTCTTTATTTACGACATGCGTGTGCAAGGAACACATGAATCATATCTGGTGGAAAAAAACTTTACCCTAATAATGTGTGTGTTCTCAACATCTCTTCTTGCTCGTACAGGTGTTTCAGAAACTTTTCCTTAGTGAAATTTCGCATTTCCTGCAATTACGCGATTGCCATCGATTGTGCGCCGCCTGCGCCTAGCACTGATCACTCGTTGCAACTTCAGACTCACAAATAACCTGTTTAGAGACACATGGCCAGTCTTTAATCATAAACGATATCTTCATGTTCAGAACATGTCATCCTATTTATCTAGGGCTAAGTAAAACTTTGTGAGTATTCAACTTTTGATGCAAAATCAATTAAATAACATTTGCATTTCGCTATTGCAAATGTAGCTTAAGATACGCTACTGCACAAATTAATCTTTACACTCGCAATTCCATGCTACTATGTATTTAAAGGGAAGCTTCTTGAAACATGTTATGCCATGAAAAATAAGACACACATAGACCTGTGACACATCGTGATAGTAATCTGTTTTTTTTAATTCACAAAGTCCCACTTTTATGTTTTTTCGAAATCTTCCAAATGCGTTTCCAACTTTCGCCCATTGGAAAACGGCACGAGTGCTATTAAATTTCAAACTGATCTGATATTGAGCTCCTTACTTTGCACTACCAATCGGTCTCCGTCGGGAAGGTCAAACCAAAGGGCGAAGAGCTAACGATCGCGAATGAACCTCACTCTTTCTTCAGTTCCTCGTTTACTTCACAAACGTCAATACAAAACGTGCATGATGTTTGCATCTTTCTTGTACAATAATCGACTAACCAGAGACCTTCCATTCGTTACTCACAGTTAGACCACTTCTGCTTGACTAATTAAAACCAACGAGGTGCCATTCGACGCATGTCGTTCCCCTGATAGAAAACTGATGAATTCTTTTCGCTGAAACCTCTAGAATTTTCTACGAAATTATTCCTAAAAACATGTTTTTGTAAGCCACTAAAATACATTTTGACACGTACACCAACTACTGAGGTGATAAATAGTTCATTCGATTCCTTTGATAAGAAAATTCATTTGAAAAATTCCCTCTGGGATATCTGAAAGCTAGTTCCCTGTTCAGCTGGTTCCCTCGAAGGTATTCTGGAAGAAGTCTAGAAAACACAGGTTATATGATTTTGTAACAAGAAATATTGTTTGAGTCGAATATTGTCACACAATCGTGGATAACATGATGTCAGCGGAGACAAACAATTAAGAGATAGTTATTTTGTGTATGAAGGAAATAATACACATTAATACATTCAATAATACATACAAAGAAAGCAATGAGCGATTTCAGTAAAGATAATAATCAGATGTTTTAATGATTTTCACAATATTATTCATCAATAACCAAAGAAAGTGCAAGCATCATTGTCAGCAAGATACGTAATACACATATTTATAATACGAAGTTTGAATGCAACTATGGGCACATTGGTAAAACGATGTGAAGTATAATCTCTATTTTTGGAATTTACGTAAATCATTACGACCTAATTTATTTAATTGACGATGATTAAACCTAATTTTGAAATGAAACTAAGAAAGATCACCGCCACCTCCCGCGATAAAACATGCACTACACCTACGTAACTACTGATCTTACCAGTTGATGTGCTAGCAAATACAAATCAATCAGTCTTCTGGATGCTGAGATCCTACTCGTCAACTTGAGGGATATTCCATTCTCTAGATATGTGTTTGCCAGGGCACCGCCCCGGCCGCGACAAGCTCTAAGCTCCCGACTGGTCTCCCGCCATGTGCGGGAAACTACGCGTTTGAGTATAAGAGTGTAAGTGGAGAGGAGAAGACAAGGAAGGGGAAGAAAAAATCGTTTTATGGGGACTGCTCCAGCATTCACCTGACATTGTGAGATCATTGACACCTGCCATTGAAGAAACATTGGAAAACTACTCATTAAAGCAGCCGAACGCTAGAATTTCTCTTTGATCAGCGGCTAAATTGGACTGTCTGGCTAATGTGGAAAATCTGCCACTGTCGTGACTCGAAACCTAGAATCTTCCTGTCAGACCGGCTGTGGGGACAGCGGCAATGATGGCTCTCAGCTAATCTCAGCCGGTCAACAACAGTCAAAAGTTACTGATACTTTACGACATAAGGTACGGACATCAACAGATTTTACGTTCTAGAATGCGAGAGAACAGTTGAGTCTCCTTCATATCCAAGCGAGTGGCATTTGCGCTCGCCGAGCCGTGTGTTGCCGCACACTTAATAGAAGTTGCTTGCCGTTTCATAACAGAAAGTTTAAAACTGCTGTTATTTTCGTCTCGAGACAAAACCAGCCATCTATGAATACACCATTGAGTGCGCGAATTACATTAAGATAATCCCGTGCAGAAATTCAGATACAATAGGCTCCCGTTTAAAACTTTACCCAGACGCGATTCGACCGCACATAGACTACCCCCGCGCCGCGTGCGTGAAGCGTGAGCTGATTGAACTGTTGCTGGTTCTCTATGCGTTGGTGCTCATATGAACTTGTTATTGCTCGCAAAAAACGGTACTTCTGGCAAAGGTTATGCATCCGTCAACCGACGCTATCATATCGCCACGCTATCATATCTGCGTGCAGTCAGCGGTCTACTGGAACTGATCGGCTGGCGCCAACTCTAAATCTCTGCCAGCGGAGGATGCGGTGACCTCCAGGTCACCCATGCGACGAAAGAATAACAGACTAATCCTTTTAAAAAATGGTAGGAAATGGTGCGGCGTTAACAACATTTGCATCATGTAAATGAATTTTGAGGCGTTGTTTCGTCATATGTATTTATTTTGGCATAAAGCTTTTTCGGCCATCTTGTTGGACCGAGGCCTCCAGCCGCCTCAGAATAGGACTGAAGATGGTCGCAATGCGGCCGAAAAAGCTTAGTGCCAAAATAAATACATGCGACGAAACAACACCTCAAATTCATTTATCTTAAAAAAATATCATATGTTTGATTCAAATTAAATTTATGATTGCTACTAGTAGACCCGGCAATGCTTCGCTATTGCAATGTATATCATACGCTACTGGTCACGTGATTTTTGATCACGTTTAACGTACTCTGCAAAACCTTTATAGATGTCTCTTCCCGAAACTGGGTTTGTTCTATGTCTTGGTTTGGAATGATTGTCAAGTATTCTAATGTTAAGACGTTCTCCCTCAAATTTGGACATGCATTCACTATGACACTGTCTTGAAGAAATTTCATTTACCGTGAGTGTCTGAGATAATGTTCAAGTAATCATTCCGGTACTTCACAATTGCAGGGGCTGAATATGCAGCTAAGACGCGCTTAATACTTGAAGGTTCGGCGGGTTGCGTAGAGCTTCTGTTCAGGGGCGCTTGAGTCAGCATAAAAGCAAAAAATCGTCAACGCGGATCTATGTGCAACAGACATACACACGTTCCGATTGTAGTATATATTTTTTGTGCTAATGAAAGTAATAAGTTGATGAAGTTTTATCGCAATCGGATGAACGGTACGGCAGTGCATAAATACGAACAATGATTTTTATGTATTGTATATATTTGTCATTCATGTATCTCTTCAATTTTCAATGTGCATTATCAAGTTCTTGTCTCACATTTTAAAAAAGGATATACAAATCAAAATAAAACTAATGTCCGCATCTCTTAAGAGCGAGAACGAGGTATGAATATTACATCGAAGTCTCAAGAATATTTTTCTTCTCCGCTACGCGATAAACATCAATCCATTTTCCCACACAAGAAAAGTATTGTCTCTTACATTTTTAAAAACTTAATTTAGATAGGTGTGCAAATGCATTGTCATAAGCGATCAAAACATTAATTTTCAACAAGTTCAAAAAATTAAAAATAATATTAAACGAATCAAAGAAAATATAATACCCTCCAAAAGAAGTTGTTCTATAATGTCACACGTATGAAGAACCTGATATTTCGAAGTATTGTGGTTTACTAAACGACAATATTACTTCACGGCACCACTATATATTCTTAACTTCATTGTTTTCACTTAAAATTTACTAAACGGCAATTTAAATGGCAAACTAATAAATATTCCAGATTTCAACAGAATTTTCCAACTCAAGCACATTACCGTTACACTATTTAAATTCCTGTTTGAGAAATACTTTTAATTTGCTAATAGATGAAAACATCTCTTCCAGATTCTCATTACTCACTTTCTTGTGTAAGATGCAAAGCTTTTCAGTTCAGAAGTTCAGAACCGAGTTCTTCCCATAATGAACCCAAATCAAGATAAACGGCTTCTTCAAAGTTTGACCTTCAACTCTACCTCGGAGCATGTAAAATATTTAAGCTCCTTGTGCTGTGAGTACCGCATGTTTTAAAATTCTTAATGCACAATATATTACTTCATTACACTTTGCAAGCCTTGCCCAATTTCATAGCCAAGAACTTTTCCTAGAAAAAAACTTGCCACGCATTAATAACTGAAAATACAGAATCTCAAGGGAACACGTTGTCTCAGCTTTCCTTCTAGAAAAGAAAAAGAGGAAATAATTCAGATATCGTAATCGGTAAAAATCATTTGATTTGTGGTTCATAACATGCAAGTGCTTAACATTTGAGCTCTTATGCTTTTAATGTCCAAAAGTGCTTCATCACCATTTAATCATGTCACTTTTCCCAAAACTATGAAACTATTGTATTATGTGATAATTAATAATTAAGCCCGAAAGCTTATTTACCTAAAATAGGCAGAAAAAATGGAATTATTATTACAAGTAGGCATGAAGAAAGCATTTATTTTGGTTAAATTAGGGATAAAAACAAGGAGCACTAAAATCATTTTTTAAAGCACTTAGTTTAAAAAATTAATAATTAATACAGTTTATATTTTTTAATTCTAACTATAAAATGTACATTCGGACTCACGTGAAAAAAATTACCTTTGCTTTGTAGTCCTGATTGCACATGATCATTCAATGTGATGACTACGAGTTTATTTTACTCGCGACGCCGCCTCTACGAAATACTGTTGGAACTCCCTTTTGAATCTTGAAATGGTATCAGTTATAGATACAGATTGGTATAGTTATAGATTTCATTATTTGCACTTGCATAATGACCAGAAGGGAAGAGAACGACAAGAAGAAACTGAAAAGGGTACAGATAGTTCTCTCCTCAAATGGGCTCTGAGGCCATACACATAGGATGAGTTCTCTCGTGAACGAACGAAGTATGTAAGTATCAATGAGAAATATCAAAAACCATCACTGATAACATTCTCTTCTCTCTCTGTCTCTCTCTCTCTCTCTCTCTTTTAACACAACCTGATACTAGAGCCTCCGCGTCCACAGAAATACAATAATTCACGACCGTTCCTTTATGTTGTCCAGGCTTGCAGGCTCCATTATGTTGTCCAGGTTTCCAGCTTGATAGAGATTTATGCCAGAAGGGACGAAAGGGAAAATAATGACAAAAGAGCACAAATAGGAAGAAGGGCAAAAAAATGTAAAATTAGCCAAAAATGCAAAAGGGCAAATGGGCAAAAAGGGCAAAAGGGCAAAAGGGCAAAAGGGCAAAAGGGCAAAAAGGGCAAAAGGGGCAAAAGGGGCAAAAGGGCAAAAAAGGCAAAAAGGGCCAAAAAGGGCAAAAAGAATTCCAGAAGTACAATTAAGTGTTTCCTATTGTTAAATGTCATAAAATCGTAGAAATAATATGCAAATGTATGTTGCCAAATTCGGGCCTGTAGCCACGAGCGCTAGCTCCTCTTTCGGGCCACCTCTGCTCGTAAGGGCGGAGCGCGTACTGACCTGCCTGTCCGCTGGGCGCCTCCGCCGCAGAGGCCTGCCTCCCTGGCGCGGCGCGGCGCGGGCGGAGGCGCAGGGCGAAACCATCGCCGCAGGATCGATGCTGTGGCGGCGGCCTGGCGAGGCGCAGCCACGGCGATGCCCGGCCGCCCACTGGTGGCGGCCGAAGTGGGACGAAGGGATTGTTGGCGAGGGGTGGCAGGGGAACGGCGCGAAAACAGGCGAGATGAGGACAATGGGGGAGGTGGTTGTGAAAGGGTTCAATGGGAGAATGGAAACAGTGGGTTCCAAGAGAGTTAGAGGGGGTTGGGCAGGAAGTAAATTTTGGGGTGAAAATGAAATTTGACGTAATAAGGTAGGTCAAGAGATAGGGGAAAGAAAAGAGCAAATTCGCTTATAAAGAATTGACATTGACCCAAAAATATTCATGATCACCTTGTGATCATTTGAATTTGTAGATCTGAACTTTTCTGAAGGGACGCCTAGAAGGAGAGCTGCTGGAGAATCTTGTCTCAGGCCTTGACTTGCAGAGTCTCCGATATTATTTTATTTCAAATCACTTTATAAATGTAGATTCTTCTCATTCACATTAACAGCTAGAAGTTATTCTGAATCATGAAGAAATTAATTGTGTTCATTTATTGGATGGTTACTAACTAAACTTTGGATTGAAATAACAGTCCCTTGGATATGCAGATTTCGGCTCTTGCGCGCCCCTGTAGTTCTGTACCAAATTCATCAACACAGTAGATAAAATTCCCTGAAGTTCAACAATTGCTTTTATTCACTGAATATGTTATGTGACTCTTTCCCTCTCACATTCACTCACACTACCTATCAATACCTCTGATTCTTATTTTCTGTACCCCTCTCACGCCTGATATCTCTTATCAACTCTGTTGGTCTAAAATTTTCTCTTACTTTCAAACGTCCACGACACCTTGTCATCAGCACTATAACCCTCAATAAAACACAGCAACGTTACAGTGGTGAGTTGTTAAGAATATACGAAATGATAAGAAAGTATACGATAATAAGTACACGAAGGGATTTAAAATTATGCAAGATGTCCTAACAAGGACAAAAGCAATCAAACCAAAAGTATTTGTGATTTAATTTTTTTTCTATCTCTGCAATAGGATGAATTAGACAACAGAAATGGATTAAGATTTTTTAAATTAATAATGGAGAAAAAGAAAGTTTCTTAAAAAATTGAATTTTCATATAATTTCATTTCCATTGTTTTTAAAGAATTTGCTTTTCTATCGATAACGATTAGATTGGGCAATAGCTAATAAATGACTATAAATGGGAAGAAAAGTAAAGCGATCACATTTTGTAGGGCCAGAGCTTTTCATACAATACCTTATCAGCTAGGTAATGACGTAGTTCCAAGAGTCTCGACCTGTAAATACCTTGGCATTCTCCTGGATTGTAAATTGGGATGGGAGAAACAAACGAACTATGTAGTGGGTAAAGCTTGGAGGTCTTTGCATTTCGTCATGAGAAATCTTAAAAAATGTAATACGAAAGCAAAGGAAATCGCGTATACCTCGCTTGTTAGGCCGGTAATGGAATACGGAGCTAGTTGTTGGGATCCGTACAGAATAGGAGTTAAAAAGAGCTTAGAGAGGATACAAAACAGAGCGGCAAAATATACATTTCGGAAGAACACACCTGCGCATTGGGAATCATTAGAACGCCGGAGGAAGAGGGCACGACTTTGCGCGCTGTATAAATCTTACGTTGGTTGCTCCGCATGGCAGGAAATACGGGGAAGGTTAGATAAACCAGATTATTTAAATAGATTTGATCACAAATATAAAATTAGAACAAGAATACAAAGAACGGACGTAGGGAAATTCGCCTTTGTAAACAGAACTATAGTAGATTGGAACGATTTGCCTGCGGCAGTTTTTGAGCCCTTTCCTTGCTCAGCGCGAGGTTTTAGAAAAAAAATATAGGAAATTAGTCAATAAGAACAAAGAGGTTGCGTAGTCTACAGTAAAAAGTAATGAATAATTAATATTTAGATAAAGTTATATGCAGTGCAGTGAAGTGAAGTGATTTCATTTGAAGTGATGTGAGGGTTCCTTCGTCTATGTATACATGCGTATATGTTTCTATGTGTGTATATTTGTGTAATATGTAAGTTTATTCATTTATATGATTATTGATAATGTTTAGTATAGTAATATGTATGTTTATTCATTTATATGTTAGTGTATATGCTTTTAATGTTTGTATAGGAATTTAAATGCCATCTGCATATATAGGAAATGACAAAGTCAATTGGTTTGTTTATATTTATTTTTTATATATGTTTATATATGTTATTTATTATATGTTATTTGTAATTGTTATTTTGCATTCTGCCACCGGGCATCATCTGCCCAATTGTAGAATAAATTTCTATCTATCTATCTAACCTTCATTATGAACGTCCAATGCGCACATAATAACCGATAGAAAACTACGCAGTCTACCCATGTGAATGTTGTCTGTGGTTTTGTGAGATACTCAGGAACCCCGTAAATAAAAAAACAATAACAGTTTCGTTTTTGACCAAAACATGCAAATATTAGATTGTGTTATTTCATCTGTTCTCTATACTGATCTCAACAACAGAACTCTCATGTTCAGTGAGTAACTGCATACGACACAGCTGTCATCACGCGACAGCAAGCTTCATGAAATAGAACGCTCGCCATTAAATATTTGCTATTCACGTGTTGCGTTATGAAAAATTTTTTATATTCTTGAAACGAAAAACTTTTCAACATAGTACTAGTTTGTGCAGAATTTGTGAAGACTGTTTTTGTTAAAATATTTGATTTAATTCGGTATTCAAGAGAGAATTTTATTTGTTGTTAGGATTTAACACTGCCATGAATACCAAAAATCAGCACCCCAAATACATCTTAGCCCTGACAAAAATCTTTGTTTTAGGGGAAACAGAGACCCAATCAGAACCGACGGAGGGTGGATACTGGGCAGTGGATAATACAAAACAGAGATATAGCGGTGGCGCAGGCCTGAAGCTGTGGGGATCGTTGGTGGGGAGCGTGCCTGCCGCCGGGAGGAGGAAGTCTGCACCGTGCGGGAATAGGATGGTTTGAATGGGGGCGACGGTGAGCGAGGTGCGTGGCGGGCGGTGGCGGGGTGGCGGCGGTGGCGGGGCGGTGGCGGGCGGTGGCGGGCGGTGGGCGGTGGCGGTGGCGGGGCGGTGGCGGGCGGTGGCGGGCGGTGGCGGGCGGTGACGGGCGGTGACGGAGCAGTGACGGAGCGGTGAGGAGCGGTGACGGAGCGGTGACGGAGCGGTGACGGGGCGGTGACGGAGCGGTGACGGAGTGGTGACGGAGCGGTGACGGAGCGGTGACGGTCGGCGCGTGGTCGGGCGGGGCGGCGCGGGGGCGGCGCGGGGGCGGCGCGGGGGCGGCGAGGGGTGGCGCGGGGGTAGGGAGATGCGGTGTCGTAGCGGGGGCGGGGGGAGGAGGGGCCGGGGGTGGGGGCAGGGGCGCAGTGGAGGGAGGCAGAAGAGCGCGGGAAGCACGCGCGGCGACGCGACGCGGCTGCCGACGCCAGACGGAATCCGAGCATCGAAGGGAGGGAGGGGAGGGGCACGAGTCAGAGATAAATCCCCCGCGGCGCCGACGTCGAGCGCAGAGCCTCGCCGACAGACCCACAGCAGACGCCGCGCTCCACCCCAGCCGCGTTCTTTGTCGGGCGAATTATCAAAAATGGCCGCTATTCACAGACATATCAATGACGAACGTGTGTTCTGTTTGACTATTTCAGAGGACAACGCTCCTTAAAGTCGTACATTCGGTTTTATTATTTACAAAGTCATTATGGCGAATCGAAAGTTGTTGATTTACGTCTTTAATGGGAGGCTCAATACTAGGTTGTAACATTGCAATGTGAGCAGCAAATGAATATTGATTATTCCAGGTTTCTTTAATTCATTCAACGGTGGAAAAGGGTGAAACTCGCGTTGTAAACTATTTGTATTTCAGAAGACAGAGCAATAACTATAAGCGCTTAAGAACTCAAACTTTTATATATTTGGAAGAAAATGTTATGGTATCCTTGGTAATGAATAAAGTACAAGAACGCGTACTCATGATTGGTCATGATTTGAAAGACGAGCTGTGACTTGATTCATTAGGAACGATGTAGTTAAAATATTTTTATGTTACAATTGCGCCTCAGAATTTCCACGCTTTAACTACTTATAATACAGCATATGGTGTTAAGCAGATAATATTCTGACCGTAATAAAACAAACTAGATGCTTTCTTTAACTTAAATCATAATTGTAAGCAAAGCGTCTCACTGAAACCCAAGTAATATGACAGGTGCTAGATTGTCGTTTTAGTTGCGGTTTGATAAAAGAAAGTCAAACAGAGACTACCTAAATAATGCTAGTTACTTTTACAGTAAAATCACAATTCGTCCCACATACAACCAATGGCAAGAGAGTATGTGAGCACGAAGAAATTTCGTAGTCGTATTATTAGAGTACAGGATATACTACTTTAAGAATTAAGTGTACAAAAATGCTGTATGCATTTAAACTACAATACTGATTCAGGAATACATAAACTACAATATTGATTCAGGGCTTCCCGCCTCTTGCACCTAACCACGTTGCAACTCCATCTAGCATTAACTAGTGATACTACAACAATACACGTTTTCTCGCGTAATTTGTAACGTTTTCAATTATTGAAAATTCAGAGAGATTAAAGAAAATTTCACCATGTGCAAGTTTTGTTCCACTCGAGAAAAAACTAAACGAAAAACTTGAAACGATTTTTTAATTTTCTAAATAAATTGCCTGTGCCTCGAGCAAACATTGTTTCAGAATTCTCGCATTATCAAAATATTATACACAGTTTATTTAAAAATCTAGCTTTTAGTAGAGAAAAAAATAATTTCTAACATCAAAAATATATTTTGCAATTAGGTTTTGGACGATTTTTGAAAATATGCAGAGTTCACAGAATATGGTTCTGCGTAATTTTTATAACTGTACGGTATTTGAGAAAAATAATAAAAAAGTTGAAACCGTTTTATAAATAATTTTCTAAATTTCATGCAAAATTACACAAAACTCTCACAATTATTCATGAGCTTAATAAAAGATGTCATTGATTATCAAAAAAAAATTATTTAATATTGTTAGTGGAAAAATAGAGAAACAATTTGCAATTATGCAATTTTGCAATTTTTCAAAAATATACGGAGTTCAATGAAAATGAAACCTACAAATTTTAAGCGTCTTTTGCTCTAACCAAGAATAACATTTAATACTCATTGTTTCTTGTCTTGAGCAGGGCGAGTCCGATCAGGACTTATCAATTTTGGAGAAAATCATCTGAATGGTTTAGTCATTAGTGTTGGACAAACACGAACAGAGTTTTGCCATAATCTAATATTTCGGTATCAAGGACTAACAAACGAGAATTCTGACTAATATGTTAAAAAGGTGGTTTACTACACACGAGATCAATTTTATCATATTTCTTATAATAGGGACTCACAATATGATATTTTCTGATAATGAATCGCTCTTCCGTTGCAATATTACTACAACTTTCGTACGTAAATACGTAGTAAGCGATGAAGTAAAATGGACTTTCATTAAATTACCAATAGGATTCAGTTCTTAAGTGATAAGCTTCACAAATTTTCATGCATTCATCAAAGAAAATTTGAAATTAAAAGAAGCAACCAGAGATAATTGAGGCGTACAAAGGCCGAGTCATTGCAACACCGCTGAGAACGTCTGTCGCGTTCTGTACCTTTATCCCGGCTGCCCGCGCGCCCCTTGTGGCCAAGAGTAGCGTTATGTAAATACTGAACGTGCCCGCGCGGCGCGCTGTAATAGCCGCCGCTCGTCGCAGCGTTCGGTATTTCGAAAGCGGGAGCATTTATGGGGCGTTGTGGACGCGCCACTTCCTCCTATATGTTATAACGGCCCATTTCAGGCGGAGAAATATTACTTGGTGCGCGCGGTTTGTTGCTCCACTCGAACGTGCCCAGCGCTGGTGTTTGCGATAATTTGCAGCTGAATCGATGCGAGGATATAGCCTCGTGATGCCGCATACAAGTATTTTCGTATCGAATTTTAACAATCTATTAATAGCTGAGTAAGTAAGAAGAAAACATTAGAGGGGTTTTGAATTCCTGAAACTTGATACGAATTTTAATAGCTTAGTTACATTCATTTTTGCTATCTTAAAAAAAAAAATTAAATTTTAAGAAAAATAATGATAAAAATTAATAATGCAGAAAACTTTCTTACCATGATTTCTTCAAATTCTATGAAGTAAATCAGCTAGTTATTCTTTAACAGTCCACACTTTATTTGTAAATTTTACAAGTTTAGAAAATTCAGAAAGTTGAACGAAACGCACAATTTTTAAGTGAAATTACCTCCATTCCATGAAAAAATATTGAAAATGTTAAAGCATCATGTAAAGTACCCCCAAAAATCGAAATGTCCATTTGAAAATTAGGTCTCGAGTAGAATCAGATAGATCGGAGAATGCCAGTTTTGAAGGAAATTGTAACAACTGTTGAAGTGCTGACGTTGAAAGAGAGACTGGCGAAGAAACAGACATGGAAAGACTCACAGACATGTTTGCCCCATAAACTCATATTTTGGTAACATGGACCCATAAAACGTAAATTGTGAACACACAAGTTGCTGTTGAGCGTAATTTACTTCACATAGAACAAACGTTATCCCCTTTTTTCATATCAGGATCCCACAATACGAGTTTGTTAAATAAATGCCGATTTTTTCCCCAGCATACCAGAAGTTTCTCTTTACTATGTAAGTCGTAGTAAGCATGAAAGTAAAAAGGAGGTGAATATAGACCATTGTTGTTTTCTGTCGAATGATTCATAGCGACTAGCGCTCTCACTCTCAGTTCAGTCACGGGAATCGAATCCGTCTACAGTAAATATTTGTGATGGACAAATACGAGCTTCGCCGGTTTTTTACAGCACAACTCCCTTCCATTATCGTTTACTGAGAATTGGTTTCAGAAAAAAATGCTGTATTTACAGGCAAGTACGTACTATATGGAACTCGTAGAGAACGCTGTGAATTGATGACAGAGTTTCAAAAAAATTGTGAGTATTAAAATAAATGGAATTGAACAAGTTTCAAGTAACAACAACTGTTGGGCACGCGCGCGCAGCATAAAGAACATTAACTGTAATGAACTTTCATGTTGTTATGTAGTTTCTTACATTGTAAACTTGCAACACTTATTGGAACTTTCGTAACATATTCACTCAGAACTTTATTTCCTCTGTTACATTTAATAATCTGTTTGGTCATCTTTATTTTATTTTTCCACAAACCTGTCAAAAGATTCACTATCACTAAGATTCACTGAAGTACCAATTTGCAGTGAGTTTTAAAAACAACACTTGGCTATCATTGAAATTCATTAGTTCCAAAGAGCGAAATAAAATACCTTCCACTAAAAGTGTTAAATATGCCAATGAGCCAAATTGAAAACAAAACTTCGAATTAAGAGCATTTAAATTCGTTCATCTTCTTATTTTCAGTCGAAATTGTCGTGTGCAGCTTCTGGCAGTCGGAATGGAGGTTGTGTGTGTGTTCTAACAAAACGCGTGTGCGTGTCGTGTTGCAGCGGCGGTGTCCGACGCGTCGGCCGTGGTGGGGGGCGTGGCGCGGCTGCCGTGCGACCTTCGCCCGCCAGCACGCGGCGACCAGGTGGCGCTCGTCATCTGGTACAAGGGCGGCACCGCCTCGCCCATCTACAGGTACGAACCCCTGTGTTGGTTCCTTCGAACTATGAGGATCGTCTGGATTTAAATGAAATGTTGTTTTTTTTATTTTCATTTTAGAATAATGTCTTTTGGTATGACAATAATTTCATGTTATGACAAAAGGAAATGACTCATTTTATTATGGTTTGCATTTTGGTCGATTTTTCAATATAATATGTCATTTTGTACATTTTCCCGTCATTTTTAAAGCAATGTTTGCTGATTTCATTGATTTTAATATAATTTTAACGATAAATGCTTTAAATAATATTTACAACATGAAACAAATGTTCTCCACAGAATTTCCCAAGTAGCCTATTCGGTTTCCTTCGCTCAATAATTGTAATGTCAGCTGTTGAGAGTATGTAACCTAAGGTTCCTGTGACGCTTAGCTGTGTTTTTGTCGTTTCGACCAATTTCGGAATAATAAAAGACAGATTTCTTGGTAAATAACAGTCCAAACCAAAGGTATGCAAGCTGAGTACACTTGATCGAAAGGAATGTCTTGATTACATAAATAACGTATCCAACAGCTTGTGTTGTTTGTCTGAACAGGTTTTGATAAGATTTTTACTAATTTTTCTTTGTTTTTAGGGCATTTTAAAACATTTTAAGAGTATGTTATTGATATTTTTTTTATGATTTTTAGGTCATCAAAATCTGCCTCTAAATTATCAATTATTACACATTCGTGGTAGAACAATCTATAAATATCCTTTGCACGAATAATATTCTCAGACAGAAATACACGTAGAATCCTCACTAAAACGACTTTTCTAGCAACATTGTAGCAATTGCACGCAAATCGTTCTTTGCTAATTCATGTGCTTGAGTTGTTTCGAGAGATTTAGACAGTTATTCATAAGATGTAAGGCTTTGAATATGGCTTCATTCCTCTCACTATGCGCTTCATTTCTGATGAAGGGCCATTTCACATCGTAACTGTGATATCTACTTTTCATACCACTATTTGTATGTTTAACTTTTAAGTTTAAGTTCAAAGGGAAACTAAAGTATTTCAAAACCTTCATATTCAACATTGAAAGAAACAAGATGCCTGTAACAGTATCAAATTGGGCTCTTACCATTTAAAATGTATGAAATATAGCTACTATGACTTGTTAGTTAACCTCCGCAGAGATAAATGCTCTCGGAGCC